>VZTD01002798.1:320-12100 GCA_013397725.1 Rhagologus leucostigma | reverse complement strand
CATCTGGGCTGCTGAGATTTGGCAGGACATCGCTGCCCGAGTAGAGGGGCTGACCATGAAAGTTCGACACGTGGATGCACATGTACCCAAGAGTCAACCTAATGAGGAGCATCGCAACAATGAGCAGGTGGACCGAGCTGCCAAGGTGAAAGTATCACAGGTGGATCTGAACTGGCAGCACAAGGGAGAATTGTTCCTAGCTCGCTGGGCCCATGATGCCTCTGGTCATCACGGGAGAGATGCAACGTACCGATGGGCCTGTGACCGAGGAGTGGACCTTACTATGGACAGCATCTCACAGGTCATCCACAGTTGTGAGACCTGCACTGCAATCAAACAGGCCAAGTGGGTGAAGCCTCTGTGGTACGGTGGACGATGGTCAAAGTACAGGTATGGGGAAGCATGGCAAGTTGACTACATCACCCTTCCCCAAACCCGCCAAGGCAAGCGCTATGTGTTGACCATGGTGGAAGCCACCACTGCATGGCTGGAGCCCTACCCTGTGCCTCATGCTACTGACTGGAACACCATCTTGGGCCTGGAAAAGCAAGTCCTGTGGAGACACAGCACCCCTGAGAGGATAATGGGACATTATCAGACAATGGGACTCATTTTAAGAACAGCCTCATAAACACCTGGGCCAGAGAACACGGAATCGAATGGATCTATCATATCCCCTATCATGCACCAGCTGCTGGCAGAGTTGAACACTTCAATGGACTACTTAAAACCACCCTGAAGGCACTTGGTGGGGGGACCTTCAAAAATTGGGAAGCAAATTTAGCAAAGGCCACCTGGATGGTCAATACCCGAGGGTCCATCAGTCGAGCTGGTCCTGCCCAGTCCAAACCTTTGCACACAGTAGACAGAGATAGAGTCCCTGTAGTATACATGAGAGGTATTTTAGGAAAGACTGTTTGGATTAATCCCACCTCAGGCAAGGGCAAACACATCCGTGGGATTGTCTTTGCTCAAGGACCTGGTTACACTTGGTGGGTAATGCAGAAAGATGGGGAAACCCATTGGTTACAACAAGGAGACCTTATTTTTAAGTGAGAACTGTGTGTAGGGTTTCATTGTAAATATATGTGTGTGTGTGTGTGTGTAGAGTTTAAGGAAGGTATTGATTTGGGATGATGTAGATGGTAATAGAATAAGGGGTGGATAATGTCTTGGGTCGTAGTGTATTCTATTACCATCTTCATGAGCTGTTGAAACCAGGTGAAGCAATGTTCCCTGCCTCCTCCCTCTGGACTATTTCCTGTCAATGGACCCATCAGTGCCTTGCCGCATGACTCACCATCTCATTGTGAGATGCTCTGCCCAGGACGAAGGAGCCAAGCATTCCCACCTGGATATGATCTGCGGTTTGGAACAGCACAGGCAGCCTTTTCCACTGGATTCCCAGAGGAAGATCAGACCCTTCTACACCGCCACTGGACCTTTAGAGGAAGACCAGACCCTTCTACAGAATCACTGCTTCAACAGAACCTTCACTCCAGGAGGACTGCAGCCACCATTTAATTGGACTGCTATCAACCTCCTGACTGTCAGGGGGTCAGGTTGTACTCTTATTCTGTCAGTGGGTTGTTTTTTTGTACTACTGCATTTATTTTATTTTCCCTATTAAATTGTATTTCTGACTTGGAGTCTCTCACTAGCTTGTTTTCAAACTAGTACAGCTGCTTTGTGCTTACCCTCTTGAGCGCTGAGTGACAGGACTCCATGTACACTATCATCAGTTCAGTGGTAAATTACATTGACTCCTAATCTATGCTATTTTTTGCTAGCTATAATATACGTACCTCTATGACGTGCACTGTTTTATGTAACCAACTAGTAGTTCTTTGGTTTATACTGTATAGTAAGTCACATTGTTTGAGATCTTTCTTCTATTACCTCATGTCTATTCAAAAAATAACTCATTATATAATAGACCTATTTGGCCATTCTTAAGAACTTGTGAGCCAGGCCAATCTAGCTGCAACTCAATTAAGTAGAGCTGCTGCTGAAAATCTAAGCCTAATGCAGGCCTTCTCTAAAGGTCTCATGCGATCCATACCAGGGATGGAGCAAGGGACACCTCCAGATCAAGTGCCCTTGTCCTTAGGGAGGAGTGCAGCATCTGGGATGTTAGATAGCAAGAGCAGCCAGCTGGCACAAACTGGTCCCGGAGATTCCCAAAAACGCCCTGCAGGAAAACTGCTTGAGACAGAACTTTGAGTAGTGTGTCCGCGGAGAAGCCACCCCATTGTGAATCCACCCTCAAGGGGAAGGAAGCACTCAAGACTCATAAATGCTTGTGATATAAAGGAACAACAGAAGTCACAAGGTCTGCAAAAACTCATCAAGTTTTATTAGCAAATTACATATGCCATGGAAGTGGCTATGTTAGTCCCTAACCTACCCTATCTACAGCTGGCTGGGGGTTAGGGAGAAAGCGGTAGCGTGAAAGGGAAGGGAGAGAAGAAGAGATAAGTTAAAGAAAGGGAGAGAGAGAGAGAGAAAGAAAGGGACAAAGAAAGAAAGAGGAAAAAAAAGAGAGAGAGAAAAAGAGATCAGCAGTCATGGTTCCAGCGTGGATCCAGGTGATGGGGATGTCCGTCCTGGTTCCAGTGACGATCCCGCCAATGGGGATCTCCTGCCTGGTTCCAGTATCAATCCCACCAATGGGGATCTCCTTCCTGGTTCCAGTGTCAACCCCGCCAACAGGGATCCCCTTCCTGGTTCCAGAGTTGATTCAGGTGATGCCATGTCCAGGGTCCTGGGAGCACTGCTCAGGCTCAAGGGGGGCCCTTTGCTTGGAGGGGTTTCCCTGCCCTGAAGACAGGTTCCTTGCTTTCTGCGCAAACTTGTTGTCATGCAGTCCATCCCTTAAGACCTTTCTGGAAGTGGGTCAGAGGCATCAGGGTTCTTGAATGGTCTTGATTCTGCCCTGCAGTCCACACTCTTCTTGGCCTCATTGCTGCCCTTTTGCTATCCTGGGCTGTGCTTCTTTCCAGGGACTAGAAGCAGGATGTTCATCCCAGAAAAGTGGTATCCTCCTTCGCATGGCCCCTCTCTCCAGTCACAACTTCTTCTTTCTCATGTCCGGTTCTGACCAAGAGTCCTTGGTTATTGCCAACAGCTCTTGTGTGTTTTTAATGAGATCTCAGCTGACTCCACAGCCATCTGGCTATGGGTGTTTGAGACACATACACCAGCTTCCCATCTTCTGCGGCTCTCCACCTGTGTTGCTCTCGTGGGATGGTGAGCAGGCTGAGGGCCAGCCAGCCTGGGCTGGGGCTTGGCGTGGTGCTGGCAGTGGGCCACTATTCCTCAGGCTGTCCTGCCATGCAGGAACACCGGCACAGTCTGATCAGAGCCTGGAGCACCCGCCTGAAGCGGGAGGGATGTTGCCTGCGCACAGCCTGCAGCCCGCTCGAGCCATGGGCTTCTGGCCCGCTGGGCGAAGGGCTGGCTGGGCTGCAGGGGCTGTGCAGGGCAGCTGCCTGACTCTCTGCCCCTGCAGCTCTCAGCCGCTTGCCAAAGGCAGGAGAAGCTGCCATGGCCTCCTCTTGTGCCTCAGCAGCTCTGGCTGGGGCAGCACCCGCTGGCTCTGAGCCCATGGCCCCGGCTGTGGCAGGAGTCGTGATGGGCAGCTCAGCGACTGCCTCTACTGCTGCCTCAGGGCCCAAAGTATTGAGACAGCTGAGCATCTCCTGGGCAGCAGTGTCAGGGTCCTGCTCACTAACCAGGCCCAAGGGGTTGTCCCAGAGGTTGTAGCTGATGTCATTTTCCCCTTGGGACAGCTCTTTGCTGTCTTGCCCTTGGGACCACTCTTCGTCCTTACCCTCTTCTCCCTGGGATGCGCCTTCATCATTGCTGTCTTCCCCGGTAGAAAGCTCTTTCTTGTCATCCTCTTCTTGGGACAGCTTTTCATCACTGTCATGTTCCCTTTGGGACAGCTCTTGGTGTCTCTTGTCTTCCTCTATGTTTGCGAAGTTTCCTTCTAGCCAGTCCAGCACCCACTGGTGACTGGGGATTTGCTCCAGCTTCTGGAGAACTGGGCTGGCTTCCCTGAGCGGGGGCAGTCTGTGCTCTGCATGGGCCAAGCACCTCATGTTCAGCTCCTGCAGGGGCTCCCCCCGGGACAGGGTGCTCAGGCTCTCAGCAGTCTTTGCAGGCATTGGCAGAGATGTGCCAATGAGGTTTTGCCTTCTGCTTTGGGCAGAGGACTCAGCTGGGTCCTGCTCTGACTCTTGCCTGCGGCACCATGTCCCTGGAAGCCTGCCCAGGGCAGCTGGCACAGGTGTGCCTTGTGCCCGCTCCTGCTCTGCTGTCGGCCACTGGCTGGGCTTCTGGAGCCTGGTGGAGACTCTGCGGGACACTCGTACAGGGATACGGCTCCTGTACACCACACAGGTCTCCTGGGATGCACGGCAACCTACCAGGCTCCTTGTCTCCAGCTCTTGAGGAGGCTCTATCTCACAGAGCGCTGGCTGTACTGGGTTCTGCTCTCCCAGGCGAGCTGACATGGACATGCTGTGTGCCCAGTCCTGAAGGGCTGTGGGCCGCTGGCTGGGCCTCCGCATGCCAGTGGAGGCCATGCGGGAGACTCGTACAGGAATCCGGCTCTTGTACTTGGTGTATGTCTTGCTGGATGTGGTGCGACGCAGGGCAGCCCTCAAGCTCTGAGAGCTTGTGGCTGTGCCCTGCCCAAGGCAGTTGCCCCAAGAGCTGGGGTTCACCTGCTCCTCTGTTGGCATCTCTGTCATCCTCTGCAGAAGAGCTCTCCAGGGAGCTGCTTCCTCGTGAGGGAACAGAGCACCTCTGCTGGGAGGAGATCCCGTGGGTCAGGGCAGTGACACCCTGCAGTGTCACAATGGCCCCTGTGCTGATGTGGCCCTGCATCACCAAGGGCCCTTGGAACACACTTCTGTCAAAAACAGCCACACCCGGCACTCCGGCAACAGTGGAACCACTCCAGTGCAATGATGGTATATCCAGATTCCTGGACATTCTATCTAAGAACAAAATAAATTTTTGTTGCAAGTTTCTGACTTTGCCGGTGTGTGATAAGGTTCCCATTTGCTTGTAAAACTCCTTTTCCTTGAGCATCTCTATGGTTATGAATGTCATGAATTTTTGGCTCAGAGGAGACAAAAAGTAGCCCATTAATTTTTGATGGCTGCATACTGCCCTGGATTTGGAAGTTCATATACAAGGCACTTTTCCTTCTTTTACCTCCCTTGCTCCAACTGTTATGCAGGAATTTTGTGGCCAGTTTAGCAAAAGGTAAATGGCATTGGTTTGAGCAAGTCAAAATGAAAGCAGGTGCTTTATACACAGCCCCCACACAGCTCTGCTAATGCACTTCAATCCTGTTCTGTAATATCAACTGTCTAGTTTATTTTGAGGCTGCTCCTGAGCCAAGATGCTTGCTAGACGTACTAAATTATACAAAATTGTGGGTTTATACTGCAGACAAATGAATGTTCTACTGGGATTGCCAAACACATTTTCAATTCTTTGAATTTGATCTACTTTGCACAAATAGAGCATTGCTAGCTGGCTACTACACACTAAATGTGAAAAACTGCTTTACCTTTTCAACAGTTTTATTATTTTAATTTACTTTTGTTGTTTCTTCTGAGTTTGGATTCATCTGTGCCTGTCTGTAAAATTTTTCTCTCTTTTTTTCTTTCTCTTTTGTTCTTTAGTCATTTGAGGCATCATGCATGGCTAGTGGTGGGCAGCATGCCTGTTAAACATGTAAGCTGGTTCTAAATTTTGTGAGAAATTCCGGAAAGCAAAGTCTCTGCCAACAGCTTTAACCTCCTTTAAATATTTCCTCTTGCATCACAGTGCTCTTTCTAGAATAGGACCAATGCACTGGTTTAGTGATTTCCTGTGGCAGCCCTCAAGCGGCATTATGTTTAACAAAGAGATTCCTTACGAGAGTGGTATTGAACTAATAATGACCAGAAATACTAGCTCCCTGAGAAACAGGCTAACGTGGTGGCAAAGCTATTTCTATCTCCTGTACTATCTGTAGGGATTGTATTCCATTTTGACCACTAAGGATGGCCAGGAAATGGAAGAACCTGGTAATTCTCAAGTACAATCTTTGAGCACTGTCTTGCCTGTAACACTCTCAAACATTTCAGGGACAAGAGTAACTGAAAAAACAAAGCATCACAAGATGTCTGCAGTGCGTGTGACACGCTACCCTTAAGGGAAGGAGAGCACCCAAGATTTGCAAATGCTTGTGGTTGAAAGAAAGGACAGAAGTCAGAGGGTCTGCAAAACCAGACTAATAACCAAAGTTTTATTAGTAAATAACACACTTGGCATGGAAATAGACACGTTAGCTCCTGATCTACTATGTAAGCAGATGGCAGAGTGTTTTGGATAAAGGAAGAAGATTAAAAGGAAGTGAGAAAGGAAGAGATTAATTAAAGAGAAAGACAGGAAGAGAGATAGAAAGAGAGTGGAGAAAGAGATGGAAGAAAGAGAGAGAGAGAGAAGGAGAGAGAAAGAGAAAGAGAGAGAGAAAGAAAGAAAGAGAGAGAGAAAGAAAGAGAAAGAGAAAGACAAAGAAAGAGAGAAAGAATGAGAGAGACAAAGAAAGAGAAAGAAAAAGAAAGAAAGAAAGAAAGAGAAAGAAAGAAAGAAAGAAAGAAAGAAAGAAAGGAGAAATGTCTGTGACAATTAGTTACCATGATCAGTTCTTTCTTTTAGACATTTCTGCATATGGGTTGAAGGGCTTTTGGGGTCCTGATCCCTCCTACAATCCATGCCCACTTCTTGGCCTCATTCCTGAGCTTGTGCTGGACTATGTTGTGCTTATCTCCAGGAACCAGAAGAAAGATGTTTCCCTGGAAAATTGCTGCCCTACCTCTGCATGGCGCCTCCCCTAACCATATCTTGCTCTTCCCCACAGCATGTTATTACTAACAATCCTTGGTTATCACCAACAATCTTTGGTTAGTGCTAACAATCCTTGTCAGTTCTTACCGACAATCCTTGGCTGGCTCCACAACCATCCAGCGATTGGTGTTTGAGGCTCACACATTAACCCCTTATCTTCTGGGATTCTACAGTGGGGTTCTCGTCTACTATTTCCACCAGCAAAATATGGGACCAGCACCTTGGAACCTTTGAATGCCTCTTATTGTGATGTATCTTTGTGGGAAAAAGACTGGGAGTAAAACCACCTTTTAACAGCAGAGATTCTGGTCAGGATGCCCTACGCCCCCTCCCTCCCCCCCGCAGTTTACGGTAAAGGGGAAAATGAGGTTGCTACTCCTCAGTCAGCATGCCCAGCTTCCCACACACAACACAGGCTAAGGAGGGATTAAATGGAGGGTGGAGTGCAGAGACCACAGCCAGACCCCGTTGAAATCCTTCTAGAGGAGGGAACTCAGTTGTACTTTTATCTGATAAGCTGCACAGCAGCTGTCAACCAAGGGAGATAAAAGCAGATGTCTTGCTGTTGAACCAGCAGCTGGGATGAAACCACTCTCCTCAGATTTGCTACTGATGTATATCTCCACCCCAGGGTTAGCTCAGATATAATACTGATGTTACCCACCTACAAGATACAACCACCCTTAACTGAGTGTGATATTTGACCAAAGTCACTCAAGCTCAGTCCCAACAAATCCACATCGTATGGGTCAAAGCTCATGCAAATGACCAAGTTTCCTTATTTGAACAAGCTGGATCAGCTGACAAAATCGGAAAGAAAAAACTGATTCACAACTCTGGTATCAATTTAGTGCATAATTCATAAATTCTGTTGGTTAAGTTTCTCTAATAACCTTGTATGTTTACGTATATCCTTACTAGACAGAAGACTAAGAGTGTACCTGGATGTAAGTCAAGGAGCCACTCAAGCAGCAGTAGGAAGGACTGTTCACTACCTGCACAGCTGTGAAGACTACTAATGGAGACTCCTGGACTCCTATAAAAAAATACAGCCAACTCCAGACACAGAGGAGCCAACACAGCACAGTAACTAATGAATCCACTGTAGCCAAAATAATAATTGTAACATTGTTTACATTTTATGTTTACAGGTTAATGTTTTCAATAATCTAGCATGGCTGTTCACATCTGGATTAGTCAGCCATCCCAACAAAAAATTACAACTAACAATTACAAAAGGCAGAAGGAAAACAATGTCTGTTTTCCTAAGGGCCATTCTAATGTAACACTCCCAGAGCAAATACTACCTGACCCTTGGAAGAGAAATTCACACCTAAAGCTAATGCAAGCTGTGACACTGATAACACACCGTATTGTGTTTCCATGCCAGATTTGTTCTCAGTTTCCCACTCATTTCATGAAAGTATTCAAATGATGAGAATTCCAACACCATAGTTTCTAATAGTCTTTCTCCAGCTGGAGTGATATTCCTCCTGGAAAGAAAGACAACCCAAATCTCCATAAATCAGCAAAGCTTGGTAATACAGTCAGTGCCTTGAAACAAGAATTTACCAACCTTTCAAAGGTAATTAAATGTCATGATCCGGGGGGTGTTCTGGTGGGGTGCTATGACCTCCGGATCTGACCTTAACAGAAAGTCGTTCGGCAGCCGCTGCATTCACACAGACACACACACACGCACCGGATAGCTTCTTCGACAAGCCGACGGCAAGGAGGCAGGAAGGGTCTTTGTGTGGAATTCCACGGCAGAGGTTTATTCGACCCCCACCTGTGAAGGGGACGAAGCACCAAAGACCCTGGGGGATGGAAATTCTCAGCCTATCTATAGGGGCAGAGAAAGCAGCAGGGGCAGCACATAGGCGGGATTAGGGTACATGAGCCAATGGGAAAATCCGGGTGAGTGGCAGGGAACAAGGCCCAATGGGAGAGTGGGGAAGGGAGAACTTTCCAAAGGAGCAGGCAAGGTACAAGGGGGCGGAGAGGCGAACTGGGGAAGCAGAACTGGGACACATTTCCATAACAGAACAGGGCATCCTAGGGGAGGCTTTTTTAGTTACTTTAACCTGGGAAGCTCTCTTGGGGTCTGTCCCTTTTACTGGCTCCCACAATTAAACAAAATTGGGTGGCTTTGGATTTGCTTTTGGCATCCAGAAGTGGTGTGCGCACAGTTATCAACAGCAATTGCTGTGTATACATAGATCAGACTCTGAGAATACAGACTGATCAGAAAGAAATTAGAAAGAACATTGGAATCTCTCATGAAATACAAAAAAATATCAATGGGAAGATATATTTAATTGGATAACCCTGTGGATTCCAAATTTAAATGTGGCCATGAGAAACTTGATCAGTGTAATTACTGTAGTTCTGACATTAATGGCTGGTTTATGGATTCTATTCCAAATTTGCAAAATTGTATCTAACAAGACGTATAAATGCTGAATTTTTTTTCCTATAAAGGTCTCAGAATGATGGACAACTCTTCTACTTTAGTTGGTTTACACAGTATTAAAAATAGTAATTTTTATTGTTAAGGTACTAAATAATTTGATAGTTTTTAATTGATTGATATTTTTATATGTTTTATAGTTTTATGCAAGTATTGCTTTAGAATGCTTGTGTGTTCACTCTGGTTGTCACAGTGGGTAGAAAAGATTCCACCCTGAATGTAACTTGAATTTTCATATGATTAGGGAATCAGTTTTTTATACCTCTTCCTGCCTCCTCAGGGTAAGGCATAAAATTCCCAACTGGACTAATATGCTGAGTAGGTAGAAACAATTGAGTTTCATTACATCTTTGATCCTCCTGAGACAACAAGACTATTCTATAGTACATATATATTTGTTTGGGTTCTTGTAGAATTGTCTAACACTTGAGATGTTGGGCAAGAATATGTGAAATGCTGAACTTAACTAAAAGAGAACACTGGACTAAGAAGCATGAATGAAAGTGAAAGGAGTTCTGACCATCTAATGAACTCCTCCAATCACTGCAACCAAGAGACTGACGCCACGAACTTTTCTTTGTTCCTGATTTGCATCTCAACTTTCTATGATTTTAAGACTGAGGGGGTGGGGAACATCCTGATCTACACAGACTGGTAACAACACCAGAGAGGTGACTTATTGGATTGTCCTCAACTACCATGAAAGCTCTGGATTTAATGTTATATCTTGTCGTTATGATTTCTTTATTTATCAGTAATCATTTTTATATGTATAATGCATATTACATAACCTAATACATGAAATATATAAACTGAAGCAAAAGCACGTGTTTCATATCAAACTCAGTAACACAGGTAACCCCTTTTGAAAGAAATAGTAGGGCTTAGGAGATCAATGTGCATCAAAACACTCAGCAATGGTGTGCACACACTGTGGATGCTTTTATAGCATGGGGGCAAGAAGCACCTGCATTACCACTTCCTGAGGTAAAGTGAGTGACTGCAGACAAGGGGTGGAAGGTAGCAGGACTTTTGCCCCTAACACGGGAGAGCTTATCTGTTTGTTAGCTGGAGCAATAACTCAGGGCAAAATGCTTTCACATAAGAGTCAGACGAGCCTTGGTGAAGTAACTCAATCAGGACAGCTTGCCTTGTAGTAAGTTATTCTGGCACTATGGGTTACTGTCAGCTTTCTTCTGATGGCAAACATCTTGCTGTGGAAGCAGATGTAGAAAGACGAGCTGGTTATTTCTGACTGACAGACACTTCCAAACTATAAAAGCTACACCATACTTTCACAAAGCAGAAATCTGCATATTCCTTGGTGATGTGAGGGGATTTCTCCCCAAAGTCGGGAGGCTGCTGTCCTGGATTACAGTGTATTCTATTACCATCTTCATGATCTGTTGAAACCAGGTGTAGCAATGTTCCCTACCTCCTCCTCCCAGACTATCTTCTGTTAATGGCCCCAACAATGCCTTGCCGCATGACTCACAGATAACTCGCTCCTGGACTATCTCCTGTTAATGGGCCCATCAGTGCCTTGCCGCATGACTCACCATCCCATTGTGAGATGCTCTGCCCAGGACGAAGGAGCCAAGCATTCCCACCTGGACATAATCTGCGGTTTGGAACAGCACAGGCAGCCTTTTCCACTGGATTCCCAGAGGAAGACCAGACCCTTCTACACCGCCACTGGACCTTCAGGGGAAGACCAGACCCTTCTACAGAATCACTGCTTCAACAGAACCTTCACTCCAGGAGGACTGCAGCCACCATTTAATTGGACTGCTATCAACCCCCGACTGTCAGGGGGTCAAGTTGTACTCTGACTCTGTCAGTGGGTTGTTTTTTTGTACTATTGCATTTATTTTATTTTCCCTATTAAATTGTATTTCTGACTTGGAGTCTCTCACTAGTTTGTTTTCAAATTAGTACATTTTTGGCGCCCAGTGTAGGGCCAAGTACTGAGAAAAGTCAGAATTACAATTTTGTATTGTTAAAAGCCACCTATTCACTATGATGCTCAGCATGCTTACCTGGGTCTTGTACCTAGCTCTCTATATTTTTCCACACATGGGGAACTACCTGCCGGTTGTAAAGCTCCTGTGTAGACCTGGTTATGGTATAAAAATTGCTTTATTGGTCTATTATGTCTATTGTATGATAACCTCCGAGACAATGAACATCATTTGAAATATATACTCAATTTTGTTTGCTTGTCCTAGTCTAGGCTGCTACGTCTGGAGCCTCAACAATCACACCCAGCCCCCTGGGGGGAGGAGTAAAGAATGTCTTTTTCCAATCTTTCAGGCCTGACACAGCAGTTTTTGAAAATATTGAGTTCTCTGTGGATGTCAAGGATGGCATAATCTTGCTGCTAGTTCTGCTTTGTCTT
>VZTD01002797.1:294843-518410 GCA_013397725.1 Rhagologus leucostigma | reverse complement strand
TGCCTCAGTTTTCAACAATAAGAGAGCTTATCTTCAGGACAACTGACCTCCTGACGTGGTAGATGGAGACAGGGAGCAGAATCCTGTAATCCAGAAGGACGCATTTAGGGACCTGCTGAGCCACTTAGATGCTCACAGGTCTATGGGACCAGAGGAGATCCATCCTAGGGTGATAAGGGAGCCAGTGGAAGACCTCACCAAGATGATCTCCATNCACAGGTCTATGGGACCAGAGGAGATCCATCCTAGGGTGATAAGGGAGCCAGTGGAAGACCTCACCAAGATGATCTCCATCATTTATCATCAGTCCTGGCTAACTGGGGAGGTCCCAGATGACTGGAAGCTGGCCAATATGATGGTCATCCACAAGAAGTGATGGAAGGAGGATCTGGGTAACTCCAGGCCTGTCAGCCTGCCTTGGTGCCTGGCAAGGTTATGGAACAGATCATATTGAGTGCAGCCACATGGCACCTACAGGACAGCCCAAGGATCAGATCAGTCAGCACGGATTTAGAAGGGGCAGGTCCTGCCTGACCAGCCTGATCTCCTCTTATGGCCAGTTGACCCTCCTGGTGGATGAGGGTAACGCTGTGGATGTTGTCTACCTGGATTTCAGCAAAATCTTTGACACTGTCTCCCATGGCACACTCCTGGAAAAGGTGGCAGCCCATGGCTTGGACAGGTGCAAACTCTTGGTTTAAGAACTGGCTGGACGGCCAGGCCCAGAGAGTGGTGGTGAATGGTGTTGCATCCAGTTGGCGGCCAGTCACTAGTGGTGTCCCCCAGGGATCAGTGCTGGGCCCAGTCCTGCTTAATATCTTTATTGATGATCTGGATGATGGGATTGAGTCCACCATCAGCAAATTTGAAGATAACACCAAGTTGGGTGCCAGCATCAATCTGCTGGAGGGTAGGAAGGCTCTGCAGAGGGACCGGGACAGGCTGGATAGATGGGCCAAATCCAATAATACGAGGTTTAACAAGACCAGGTGCTGGGTCCTACACTTTGGCCACAACAAGCCCCTGCAGCGCTACAGGTCAGAGACAGAATGGCTGGACAGTGGCCAGGCAGAAAGGAACCTGTGGGTGCTGACTGAACATGAGCTAGAAGTATGCCCAAGTAGCCAAGAAGGCCAATGGTATCCTGGCCTGTATCAGGAATACTAGCCAGCAGGACTAGGGAAGTTATTCTTCCCCTGTACTTGACACTGGTGAGGCCGCACCTTGAGTACTGTGTCCAGTTCCGGGTGCCCGAATTTGGCAAGGACGTTGAGGTGCTCGAACATGTCCAGAGAAGGGCAACGAGGCCGATGAAGTATCTGGAACAAAAGTCCTATGAGGAGCAACTGAGGGAGCTGGAAGGGCTCAGCCTGGAGAAAAGGAGGCCCAGGGGAGACCTTATCACTCACTACAACTGCCTGAAAGGAGGCTGTAGCCAGGTGGGGGTTGGTCTCTTCTCCCACGCAACCAGCAACAGGACAAGAGGACATAGTCTCAAGCTGCATCAAGGGAAGCTTGGGCTGGATATTAGAAAGAAGTTCTTCACAAAAAGAGTGATTGGGCACTGGAATGGCTGCCCAGGGAGGTGGTGGAGTCACTGTCCCTGGAGGTGTTTAAGAAAAGACTGGATGTGGCACTCAGTGCCATGGTCTGGTTGACATGGTGTTGTTAGGCCATAGATTGGACTCAAAAGGCCTTTTCCAACCTAGTTGATTCTGTGACTCTGTGATTCTCTTACCATTCTTCCACAGCTGCTGATTCCCACCTTCTCCTACATGAACCACCTGGGAATCCAGCACACCTGGGGCCCTTCTCACCATCACCCATTAAAGCAGTCCTGCCCCCACAAAATGACAGCTGCTTTTATAAAACCCCCATTTCCCCCTTATCTCTTCTTACTGGTGCAGCTACAGAACTCTGTAACAGGCTTTGCCAAGTCACCCCTGTATTTAATTTGTCTTATGTAACTCATGACACTCCCAGGCTCCTGCACACACCTTCCAAAATATCTAGGGAGCTGGAAAGGGGTTATAAGAAGTAACAGAATAAAACATTTTATCTCTGATTTTTTTATATTAATGAAAAAAACTATGATAAATACAAAAAGCCCTCAGTATTCTCTGATTTCACAGGATCCTCTACAGCACTTTTTAAATCATTGCACATAAGGGGAAAAACTTATAGCTATATTTTGAGGTTGCTTTCTAAGGAAACACTGAAAACGAGCCCATTCAGCGACCTTCACTATCAAAGTCTTAAAATTCTTCACAACTGTTCTTCTCTTATAAGAATGGCAGAGACTGCATTAACTAAACACTCATGCAATAAAGAAACCAAACTTCTTTACATGCTAGCAGTTAAACCATCTTCCCTTAATTAGTCAAAGTGAAAAATGCACAAGTTCAAAAGAGGAAGGACTTTTATAACCATAAATGTAATGTGATAAACTATGGTGTATTTCTAGTTTCAGAACAATGCCCCAGTTGGATGCACTTCTGGGACAAACCAAAACCAGCCCCAAAAATAACAAAGCTAAGGCTACAAATGAAACAAAATGAGACCTGGGCCACTACTCAGAAGGGTGCTGGTTTGGAAATGGACCAGCCTGTACCTGTTAAGCTTAGAAAAAAGGAAATTCTGCAACAGTAATGCCAAAAAACAGTCCGCAGTTCTGTTCTGAAAAGCAATTTTTCATACTACCTCCTTCTGCTGGATCAGTCAGCTCCTAGAGGGACGGGAAGCCCACAGCCAAAATATCCCTACTCAAAAAACATCTGAACATGAAGTTAAGCAGAGACATGCTTACATGCTATTGCTGATTGGAAGCCATTGCTCAATTTAGCAAATCAATTAAGGACGATTATTCAGAAGTGTACTTATATCTGAACCATCTGAACCTGCCTTATGTTATCGTTAAGTAGATCCTAAAGAAGTTATGTGAAAGAAGTCATGTGGTTTTTTAAAAAATTATTTACAAGCAAATGTGTAGAGCTAGCTGTCAAAACAAAGGAAACAAACATGTCACACGTAAGTAAATCTAAAGAGTCACAGTTTTTGCATCCAGAACATAATAAAATTCAAATCATGAGCCAGGATGATGAAGTTTCACACGAATACTGAGATCATCTTTCGACAAAATTGTCATCCATATAAGATTTTGTTTTCACTCTACTAAGGATTTTGCTATAGCCTGAGTAGTTTGTGCAATATGCAATACCACCAGGTGTGTGGCAATTAGAAGTGCTAATGCTTGGACTGCCTTCAGGTGCACATTATCATTGCCCAAACAGATCACACTGAAAATTCCTTGCACCAGGAACAAATCAGCTGCTTACTGCTAGGAGCAGTAACTAATAAAAATCAGTACTTTTATTTTAGGTAACATTTTCCACAGAAGAGCTTCTATTGCTATTGGTAACCTTTTGTAACAGTTTCTCATTAATATAGCAAAACAGGTGCAAGAGATGTTCAAAATCTTCTACATATGGAGAGTTTGATAGATGAGGAACCCAGTTTGCATCTAACAGAAAATTGATTTTGATAGTAAAATATCATTCAAGTTGGAAGCCTCTTTTTTGAAGATGGAGGCAGGACATGGAAACCACTGTGGAAAATCTGCTTACAGCTCTACCCCCAGGTGTCTCCTTCTACTAACCAGAAATGATAAGAACTGCAAAGTAGTTATGGAAGAAAAAGTGTTGCTGCTCAAGTGAAGTTTAGAAGCAGCATTGGTGGGTAATATGGACACAGGAAAAATTTTAAGAAGTCACTGTGCAGCCTAAGGAAGTTAGGCTGGGTGTGGGCATGAAGACCTACAAGGGAAGGTGCAGCGTAATTCTCCAGATTCTGTAGGCTGTAGAGTGAATCAGTTGGATAGAAAAGCTGGAGAGTTTAAATAGTCTTTTGCATTTATTATTTCCTTTATATTTATTTATAGAAAACATTCTGTCATTTTCTTATCACAGACTTCAAGCCTATGTTGTTGGTTACCAGGTCATTCTACAGTTTTAATAGCTTGAGTCAGCTGGAATCATTAGTAACACAAAATGAAAATACAGCAACAACAGGCTGCTTGTTTTACTGCAACACTTCATCTCATAGGCACAGAAAGCCTGTTCACTACATCAAGCAATAGAACACATAGGATTTATGCTGCATGCCTCCTGAAATTAAAGGCATCTCTACAGGGAGGTTAGTGTTAAAAAGACTAAAAAAGAGAAGTTAAATCCCTTTCTTTGCTCCCCTCCAAAAGCCTTTGCGGGAATTTGGTCAGGAGAGTTACACAGAGGATCATCAACTGGGATAAGATGGCTTCAGTTCAAGACCTGGTCATATTAATTGGGAGAAAGCATTTAAAGTTAAAAAGCCAAAGTCACTTAAATTTTAAAAGTGCCAATAACTGTTAGGTGTCAAATAGGGTCAAATACAATAGAGAGGACTCAACCATTGCTATGTAATGGAGGCCTCTTCAAAAGCTTCTTTTAAATTTATTTTCATTCAGCACTTTGTACTGATAGAACAGACTAGAACCAGGGACTGCACCGGAAAACCGGCCACTTTGCAACCCTTTCACTCCCTGTGAAGGAACACCCTGAAATACTCCAAGCATTTGCACATGAGCAAGGCACTGTGGGTCTTGGAACTGAAAATAAATACACAGTCAAACTTTTAGGGATTCCTAATGAGCAGGGAGGGGCAGGGGAGTCCCATGGCCCACTGCGGTTTTGGGATGGCTGTTGCAGATCTCTGTATCTCTCATTAAAGTCATAAAAGCACCTTTCATAACGTGTGAAAAACTTTGTTATGCTGTGTAAGCCCATGCCAGGCTCTTGAAAACCACCTATTCTCACTTTTATTTTACAAAGGGCTTTCCTACTCTAGCAAAGGAAGACCAGCTCTGTGGCTGTCAGTACCCAGCCTGATGTCAGGGAAGTTCCTGAATCTTCTTAACTCTCTCAACACCCCGCCAGCAATGATGTTCATCTGGGATCAGGAAACTCAGAACAATTTATGGAGCAATTGTAGGTATTTTCACTCCATTATCTACACTCTGCTCCAGACAAATCATGGCAATAAAGCAAAATTTTCAAAGGCACCACATTTGCAGGGAGGAAACTTAGAGAGGAAAACACAGGACATTATCACTTAAAAATCCTGTATCATGAGCAGTCTCTCCCTTTATCTGTGCTTCTCCATCCAGAATACAAGAATAATGCTAGTTGTTTAGCTATTTTTAATGATGCTTTAACAATTAACGTATTATAGTGTTATTTAAGTGTTACTAGAGGTAAGAGCAAGCCATGAGAGACAAAAGAGTACACCTGAATATGTGGAGACCAGACTAACTAATTCCTTTGAAAAAGAATCATTTAGACCATGTAGTTTAAAGCTGGCAGACCAGAATCACCAGAGAAGGCTGAGCAAATAAACAACAAAAATATTTGGACAAGAAGCAAAAGACAACAGACAAAAGAATAGCACCAAGACAGAAGCAAGACTTTTCAAAGCAGTGAAAATATGGAGAATAGGAAAGACAGGGGAAAAATTAAAAATAAAAATAGGCAAGAAAAACCAAACATAAAGTAATGGATAAACTGTATTAGAGAATAGGGAAAGAAATAAAGGAGAGAAAAATAAAACTAAGCAACATGCTGCAAACAGAATTCAGTATAAATGTGCTTCCATTTGGTGAACTTCCTAGGAACAGAAACCCAGGGATTTTTACCTGGAATCTGGCTTTGGGTAATACAGGATGCAGTGAAATTCTCCAGACTGAATTACTCTGTCTACGTATATGAGGATAGAAGCTTTTGCTGCATCTGACTGAGATTAGGAATTGGTTTTACATCCAACTTGAAGTTAAAAGCAGGAAAAGCGAATCAGATCTTCCAATTTTGACATTTGTCTAACACACACCTCTTTCTGAGGCAGCAACCCAGGTCTGTTAACAGGCTGTTAATGTCTCAGTAGAATCTCTTTCATAAATATTTGGAGCAAAATGCTACATAATCAAAAGATGAGAACTTGGTACTGGGACAGGAAATGGCCAGGACAACCTGTCTTCCTGCATCTTTCTCTTATAATGAAATCTTACCACAGATTTTTGCTGTAGGTTCTTTGACAAACAACTGTGATCTACTCCAAAATTATCTTCAAGTAGCTATGTATGCAAGGAAAAAATCTGTACTGGCTTCTGAGGTCCTTGAACTTCAGATTATTTCATTTTATTCACTTTTATTAGACTGAAATTTTAAAGGAGCTTGATGGCAATTTTGACTTGCAGAGCACAATCTGTGTTACACGAGTCAGGAAGCCATGCAGGGAATTTTTTATAGAAGCAGTGTAGACCTGAATTTTGGCACCTTTGGGTTGGCTGGCAGGCTTTAAGGGAACAGTGGCACACTTCAATCTTACATCAGATGCTTACACAGCTCACCTGTGTAGCCAACATCTAATTTTGCGTATTTCAGCTGATAACACACTTTGGTGTATAAAGAAGCCAACTGCATTAGGATTTCCAGCTATCTGCCATAAGACATGTAGGTCACAGAAACTCAGTGTCAGATAAAAGGAGCTAAACCTGATCTCTCTTTTGTGTCACAGATTACAAACTATTCCAGAGTCTAAAAGAAGATGTGTAAATCCTGATTATTCAGGACTGCCAGGAGTATCGGTTTCTTGCACAAAGAAACACCTGGCACAAAATAAACCTGAATAAGTCTGATGTGAATATTTCTTAGAGGACTTCCTGAGAAATGTCTTCCCCATCTGTTCTTCTAGAGTGATGGGAAGCATTGAATCATACTTAAATTATTATTTAATTAAGATGATAGACTAAAAAAATTACCTACAGAAAGCTTCTCTCCAGATTGCACATGGCTTACAACCTGATCCTTTATCCACAGATAAGGTCCCCTTGATGGTGATTCAGACACGCACCATATGGATTCTCCTGCCATATGGAGGCACACCTAGAATTAATACAAAGGTTCAAGCTTGTGCAAAATGTGGCTGCTCAGAAAAAATCAGTAGCCTTTCTGCAACTAGAAGGGATTAGTTTTACACTCCCTCATGGATATTATCTTATGCTCCTGGTAGATGCCAGCCCACATTTATACAAGCTGAAAATCTCAATCCTGATCTCCAGGGCCATCCAACAGAACAAGTCCTATCTTTACCAATCAAGGGCTGCATTCCCTGGGGACTCAGCAGTCCATAAAGCCCTTGGGGGGCTGCACATACCATTCTTGTTTGGAAGGATTTGTCAAAGGTATTTTTTGAGTCTGAACTCCTTCGCAGCTTCCCCAGCCAAAAGTACACTTTCTCAATATGTGGCACATACAAAATTATTATTCTCCAAGCTTGGATTTTCTTACCTAGGAGACAGACCAGACTCAAATGCTAATAGCAACTGAGAGAATGTAATTTCCTTAAGTACTACTTAAATAGCATTTTGCATGAATAAAATAAAATTGCAATATTCTAAGTTAGATGAAAATAATCAACCTATTTAGACATTGTCTTGGGGTGACTCTATCATGTGTATCCCCTATCATGCTCTATGCCCAAAAAGTAATATTGTGCCTTTTCTGTGCCTTTAAACTGAGCTTGAAAAAAAAAAACCCAGATGAACTTCCCAAAGCAGCTTCTCAAGGACACAGAGATTGCACTCCTCAGTGTTTTTCTGACTGCAGAAGGCACGAAGGGAGCACCCTGCTTGCTTTTTCTTCAGCCAGCTGGTTTTTTTTTCTCCTCTTGGCGTGAGACGGAGAGCTGAATTTTGTTTCCTGGGACTTTGGTTTTTTTCCCTTCTTCTCTTCTGAACTGTTTCAACAACCTCAGAACACATCAGGAGAATTTTCTCCCCGAGGCCCAGGGGTGGGCCCACACCCTCACCGGCCAGCTCCGAGGAGGAGAGAGACCACACCTACAGAAGGACTCTGAAATCTTCCCAGGTTTCTCTCTATAGCGGGGTTTTAATTCATTATTTAGCATCATTATCCTTTTCCTGTGTGTTTGTTAAAATAAATAGCTTTTATCTCTTTCACTTTCCTTTGAGGAAAAATTTCCTTTTTTCCCGAACCCTGTGGAGGGGGAAGGGTGGTTGCAACCTGGTTTTCTCTCAGGGGCTATATTACTAGATTTTGGCCAAACCGGCACAGACATTTAGTTTACAGAAAAAGTTTTTAACTTCTGTTGGTCTACTTCATGTGTCTGGACATAGAAATCTAAATGACCTTTACATAAAACGAGAATTTTCAACAAAACATAATTTACCAACCAATAAAAGCTGCTAAATTCAAAGGGAACACCAACCACACAATTGGCTTAAATACACTGTGCAATTTCCCATCCTAAATTTTGGCTTGAATACCATTTGACATACTTCCAGCAAAAGGCAACAAAATTAATTCTCTACTTGTGCCCTGCACAAGCTATGTGATTTACTAAGCGGAAATAAAAGTTTTCTCAAAGTGTTTGATAATGGACCACATCCATCAATCACCATGGCATTCTCCTCCTGTGACTTCCTGTGAAGTCTCTGAATGATCCTACTTCCTCTCCATCCAAAAGGCAACATGAGTTTTGTTTAACCTCCCCAACCATAAAACACAGCTCTTCTGTTAATCTGTCATCTACTAATCAAGACTCCATCTGGAAGCGCCCTGAATATCCATTAGCAGCTGGAATGCTGCATTGAAATCCTGGTTCCTAGCAGCAAAATAACAGGTTTTGGAACTAGTACTGGTCTAGGATAATTCTTCTTCTGTACATGCAGGTGCTTGTGTAATTTTTAACAGTTGTAGTGTAAAATACAGCATAAATCCCAGAAGTGCTAATGTAGAACCATCCTATACATTGCTCCGATAGGAAAACATTCTAAAACATGATCTCTATTAAAGCCAAAACTTTTCAAGGAGTATAAAGGGTATTTATAACAATGTCTCTGACATACCATTTGAAAATATGGTACATTCTAGTTACAGACACAATGAAAATACTGCTTTGAAAATGAAAACCAGATTGTTTTGTGATGGTTACAGATAAAATATTGGAGGAAGCATGCTGCTGTGCCTACATAAAATGATAGATAAACCTTAAGATGACAAATTTACAGTTCTGCAGGTAAACAAGATTTATCCATATTTTTTAGATGAAAGTGGTGCTTCTTAGGGTGGGTCAGCAACTACTATTATTTTTTAAAAACTCCGTGTATTTCAGAAGTTTCTGAAAGATGGCACGAACTTACATATCTTATAGAACCTTTATTACTAGCATCTTATTCATAAGGTACTAATTTGCCTCTACCCTGAAATACAACATGCAAATCAGGGACAAGTTTTGCTCAATTCATACTTTCCTAATTTTTTCATTTGTCAAGTGAATTCAGATCTTCTCTGCTCTTAGTATTTCAAAGAGAGAATTAAATTTTGCATAGACCTTAATCTCAAATATGCTGTGCTTTCTACACATTTAAAACCCATTTTTTGACAGCATTCTTTTTCAAACCTGTTTCACAGAGTTATCCCAACAGTTTGTGCTACTTCACAATGGAGAAGCAGTTGGGAATAGTTATTTTACTACCTTTCATAAATGACCATGAAATCATGTCATCATACTATAATGACATGAATATATTAAATGTTCTTCCACTTCAAAACCATAAAAAATCCACCCAACCCTTTCTCTCCTCTCCTTCTCCCAAATGCTTTCAATGTCAGCAGCAGGTAGCAGGCTAAAGTACAAAATATACAATAAAGTGCATGTAGCGACTACATTTCAGGAATTTTACCAATATGAAGATTTATGGCTGTCACTTTACCCTGATATTCTCCAACATCAAAGATTGGTGTTAAAGCACGAGTGACAGCCAAGGCAACAGCTGTATGGATAAAATATGGTTGTTTTAACACCATCCCTCTTGATGTAAAGAAGGTCAAGGGATGTTGCTTTCATACTGCGATGTTCTACGTGCTTGTAAGTTCATCAGTAAAGCCCACCTTAGGAAGGGAGTTTCTGAATAGTCACTGTTAACTGTGCAGAAAGGGGTGATGGGGGGAAAAAAACCTGAAAAAAAAAACCCTCAGCCTCCCTTCATTGACACTGTGAAGATTAAATATTGGGAAAAGCTGCTGTCAGAGGTTCCTGCTCATTGGGATTCCACACATCAAAACTAGGAGCTTTCTGGAACTCTGGAAACTTACTCCCAAATTCACAGACAAGCACACAGTATCACAGATGAAAGACTGCTGACTGCTGTGCTGTTAAACCCTCTAATTTACTTAGCATATTCTCTTTCTGAGATCTCCTTGCAGCTGTTCATCGCAAATGATTCAAGGCAACATTCCCGTGGTTGAGACAAGCATAGCAAATTTGAACTAAGGAAACACTTTTAGGAAGGGGTGAAAAGCATCTGAACTCAAGAGAAAAAGATGAACACCTCCTAGTTCTAAAGCATTCAAAATGTATGCAGTGATTTTGCAGTTCCTACAAAAGATAAAAGCTTGTGCATGAAACTTGAAATTAGTAAGATTAAAGAGTAAAGAATTTATGCCTTTCTTTTTGAAACAAGGGCAAATGTCAGCCAGTGAATTTATATGTGTTACTTTGTCCTCGTTGCATTTGCATTATACTGTTACACTGAGTTCAAATTTACTTTGGGAAATAATATTAAATATACGTGTGTGCCATTTTGAAGTGGGTGAACAATAAGTGAATCTAGTCTAGAGAAAGTGGATTAACAGCATTTTTATAAAAAGTCCAAATTAAAGGAATATGAGAGTGGAAGGAAAGGGGATGCTAGGAAGTCATCTGGGAGCGATTTTTTTTTTTTTTCAGTTCCTAGTCAAAGGCTTGGAGATATCCCGACCTCCAAGATCAGTCAAGATGCAGACAGCTTAGTAACACCCCTCCAAAGCCCACCTGGGACCAGGGAACTCACTTGTGAGATGGGACTGAGAGAGTGTCAAGTCACCAGGGCAGGACTTGGTGAACTATAGTTGGTATCTGCAGACTTCCTTGACCTGCAGTGGGTTGAAGGATGCTGTTTTCTGGCACTTCCCGACCTTTGCACATTCTGTTTGGATCGATAAAGTTTTGGTAACAGTTTTGTTTCATTTTGCTTTTGTGAGCTACAATTCAGAGACTCAAGAACCAAAGTAATTAATAACTAAGAATTTGAAGCTGGAATTCTCTTTGAGTTTTGCTCATTTCATACTGTAAAATTTACCTTTCCTCAAAACCAGTTTGTACCTTCTTGCTTCCAACTAATCCTGTCTGTCTGGACAGGAATATTAACAGGAATAAAACATGAACTGAAATATGGTGTGTTGAGTATTAGAGTCTGAAAATCTGCTTCAAGTAGCCATTGATACTGATCATTTTATTTAAATATAATTCCTAGAAATCTTAAGAAGAAAGAGCTGTTATTGTTAATGGCACCTCACAAGACGTGTGCGCCACCATATGTGTATACAAGCTCCAGAGCCTTTGTGCATGTCTCATGGTGAAGACTCACTGACATAAAGGCACTGATGCAATCAGCCATGCAGCTCTTTGTACAACACTTCTTTCTGCTCTTTTCCAGTCTCCCACTGTTATTTCAACCTGCCAAGCTATCAGGGAAATAGTGTCAGTTGCAGTTCTTCTGTTGTAACTAGACATGGTACTTATCCAGGTGCTCCTCAAGTTTCCTTTGGTGTAAGTTGGTACCAGCTCAGTCTTCTGGCAAAGGTTACTAAGATAATCCCCAGCTTCCCTAGTCCTTCACAACATCTCTCACAAAAAATTAATGACCTGATTGCTTAAATCTACTCGTTTTTCACAGCTCCTTCCTTCTGGGGCCCTGGATTACAGTGCCTCACTGTTCCAGCGACCAGGGCTGGATGATACATGCGCCACACAGCTTTGTGAAGAGGTCCTATGAACCTCTACTTTGGACATACCAAGAGACAGAAGGGTCTAAAAAAAAATTAAACAAACACGCCTCCATCCCAAAGCCTCACTTTCTTCACTCCTGAACAGCTACGGAATTTACAAGAACCTTCTAGCGATGTCCTTTGGCACACTGGTTTCTATCTAGGCAACAATGTCCCTCTGTCCTCCAGCCACGTTGCTCCATCTCCCCCAATACTTCAGAACTATTTTGATTCTACCGTTAATCCTGGTTTCTTTGCTTTGCTCCAGTTATTAAATTCCCTTCCTTCTCAAGACTCCCACTTCTGCAGGGGAAGAGGACACAGGAATCTCAGCCCATGGGTTATTTTGTTCTAAGTGAATTATTACCATCAATTGAGAAGACACCTGTGAGCAGTAAAGAGCTCAGAGGCTGACAGCTCAGACCTGCTCTCTGAACCAGCAGCTACCACAAAACTCAATTTAAAAGCAGTCACTCAGCCTAAATTAAGTATATACAAGGCAAGGAGCAAAGAGCAGAATGATCTACTGGGATCTCCTGAAGGCAACCTGGCTGAACTGAAAAGCAACACTGGTAAATTTTTCCCTGCCCTTGCCCTTTCGTTCTGACCATGCCATAATTGCCAAAGACGCAGTGCAATTAAACACCAAGCACCCGATCAGCGCCACAGTAAAGGACTAAGGGAGAGAGAAAACAGACGTTTATAACTCTTTCCCAGAAGCCTTACTCTGTGTAAAGTAATCCTATAAAAACAAAATTCCAACCTTTTCAACACCATTTTCAAAAAAAATCTATGGAGAACAAACATGTCCTCAGAGACGCCAACGGAAAAAGCAGGATAATTGATTCCCTCAGAGTTTTATGATACTCTGCCATTGGTCCTAAATGAGAGATTGTTCAAATGTGCACAAAGCTAACACTGTAGGGCAGTTCCCCACTCAGCAGATGCCCTAAGACACATGAGACTTATTTTCATGTTGTTTTTCAGCCCCAACATTTAAAAATAATTTTCTCAAATCTCACAAGTTTCATAGAGATATCAGGCCCTTATACAGTGAGTCAGCTGCCTATTGCAAACATGACTCACAATGTGGAGTAAAACCCTGCTCTCTTATAAAATTAAAAAAAGGGAAGAAACGGAGGTAGAGCTCCCACCACCGTAACGCACAACCTGTTTGCTCTGTGCCTGTCAGGTAGGCTGGGAAGTCATTGTAAAAAGGTCTGTGTTCACCTCTTGCACAGCCCTGTGCAAATTGTAGGCACACATCTAAAACCATCTCATTATTGGCAGTAATTTATTGACAGTAGATAGTTCACTGCAGATGTCAAATCTCAGTCCATCACTTGGCCTGGGGGAAAATACTCAGAGAGAGACTTATCTTTCTCCAACCTGTAAAAGCAGCTGCAACAGCTGCCAAAGAGAGGTACTTCTGGTCATCCATAAGTGTCTAGTTTTGTTACGTTTTCCTGAGCTAACTGCTCTGTTGCTTGGCAGATCATCTTTACTTTCCCCTCATTCAGTTCAGTTTCACTGTTTATTCATGTCTCCCTTTTCAGTATCATATTTCCTTCCAACTATCTTGCATCTTCATAATCAATTTTTCTTCTCCCTCTCCTCTTCTCTCGCCTATATCCTAACTGGAACTAGCCTGATATTTGCTGACATCAACGCTTTGGATTTTAACTTAAACTTCTACCAATATCACTCACCCCTGGCTACTACAACAAGAGAACATAAACCATCTCCATATGTTTCTGCACTGCTAATAATAGCTGTTTTCTAGGCATTACCAAAAAAACATTAATAGCAACAATTAGATCTGCTTGATTCAAATCCTCCAATGTATGGTTACACCATAGAGTTGCTTAAACGACATATGCAAAAGAGCACGTAAAATTTCATTACTTTCACTGATTTAAAACCTCACACTTTTTAAAATACCATTGAGAAAAAAATCCCACAAACACATTCTGAGGTTAAATATTGCAGTTAAAAGTAAACCAGGCTTAAAATAAAAACTTGGCATTTTAAAGGCCAGCAAATAGGATTAGATCTACCAAGACTGTACAAACATTAATAAGTGGAGCTCCATTCAGAGTTAATGTATAAGTGAGTCACGTGAAGACCAGCATGAACTCTTTTTAATTTGCAGCCAGAAAGTCTGGAGGTTGAAAGAGGTAAAACATCTCCGCAGAAAGGTTCACTAGGACATAGATTAGGATCTTACACTTTCAAACGTCTGTTTCTGTTGGCTGCAGCTCTGTCTGATCACTGCTGAGCTTGAGCGCTCGCCCACTTTACATCTTTAGCACTCTAAAGATACAAAAATCCGGAATTCTTTATTCAAGCTGTTTCTCAACCTGGCATATCCTAAGCAGCAGGTTTCTAGGCTTGGGTATTTCTCCCTCCCAACCCACTCCCAACCCCCACCAGTGCTGAAAAATGACATGACAGTAGTGAATTAAATGATAGTCTTGTCCAACTGTTGCTATGTTTCAGAACCAGAAACTCTGTTTCTTTCTACTGAGTAGTCCTGGCGAATGTTTTCTACGATTCCCCACTGATGCTCTCTGGAATGTTATCTTCCTGTAACCTACTTTTTTGAGGAGCCCTTGCTCCTCTGTGTGAGCCACTGGCACCATAGGTCACTGGGTGCTGGAAAGAAAGCCATTCCTGGTGGAGAGCTTTGTCTTTCCTGTCTTGCTGAAGGACATTGCAGAGTGGATGCATTTGAGATACATCTCTTGTCCCTCAGCACAACAAAGCAGAGAGAAAAATCAAGAACAAAAAGAGTTTCTTTTGTACCTTGGGTTTGTTTGTCTGGGACTCTGGCTTTAGTCATGACAACCAATGAGAAAACCAGCAGTAAAGATCAAAATCCCATTAGTGGTTTCAGTAAGGATTCATCCTTAGAAAAAAAGAGCAAAAGTTTAGGAGTTAAAAATTTAGTGGAAGTTTAGAAAAGGAAATGCTAAGTGTAGCCTGAAATGTGATGTGAAAAATGTGAAAAATGACAAAGGGATGGTAGCAATACACCATCAAATCTGTTGCCAAAGTAAATGAAAAAGTCACCCAGGCAGATAACATCTGGATATGTGCAACCTCAATTTAGTCAAAATCCTAATGTAAACAAGTCCACTGATAGCAGAAGGGTAGTTAAACATTCCACTGCCTTTGGATAATCGAAACCATCTTCCCTTCCTAAAAAATAACAAACCTTTAAATTATCAAACTCTAAGGAAGAAACTGACAGCTATTGGAAGGATTCCATTAAAATTCCTTTTTTTTTTCGCTTTGCAAACATCTCTGCAAACAATTTTTTGTTTGTACAGAAACTGCAGGAGCTCTCAAATTACTTAATACTTGTAAATACTGGCAATATATGGTAAACTGATTATATACAATATAAATACTGTGTATTTTGATCTGGTTTATTAGACTGAGGAAAGGCTACACATTCTGCTAACTTTATAATGATATTATTAGTTTCAGTGATATCAATACTGAAATAAAAATTGAAAGAAAATGTATTTGCAACTCTGTAACATGGAGTTTCTTTAACATATGCATACCCTCTTCAAGAATCCTAGGAAAAAATGGTAGTAGTCACTCCGGGAATAGTAACAGTGCAGCAAGGGAATTCAGTCTCTAACAGATTTCATATAAAGGCTGTGGAGGATGGGTGGATACATATCATACTACACAAACCTAATCATATATTGCAATAGTCATTCAGTCAACCCTTCTGTCACCTTACTGCATTAATATATTATCACTGATAATGAAGTTTTGACAGTAATCTGAAACACCTGCAAAAAGTATCATCAAAGCCATTGAATACAGAATAGCATTTAAAAAAAAGCTCTTTTTTTTCCATGGCTAACAACCTGATATAGTTCTGGGGTAAAAGTCACATTAGGAATAATTGTAGTCATATATGAATCACCTTTCATGCATTTTGCTGGCATGCATATGAAATGGAATAATCAATATATTTCAGCAGAATCCAAGCAATTTTTATGCAGCAAAGCTGAAGTTGATACAGCAGGTCAAAAAATTACAGGCTGAAGAACACTAACAAGGTTAGGAAGCACCAAGGAGTTACAAGAACAAAAAAAATCCACTAAGTTCCATTGCAAATGAAAACAATTAAACGGAAAATATCATCCATGTGCGCACCAGCAAATCCTAATGGCAACTAATTAAATAATAAATTCTAAAAATTCTAAAATTCCATTCTCCTGTAGCTAACAAAGATAAAAAGCTCATTTTTAAAAATAGGTCAAGTCTCTCATCTCCAAGCAACAGTGACAGAAGTATTAAGCTGGTTGATTTAAAAAGAAAGGGATTATCAGAACCCTTATTCGCACATAGTTATGCAGAAAAAATCACCTCAAATGAAATTCAACAGAACCATATTATACTGAAAACACAAGTAAACCTCATAAACAATGCAGAAAATGTGAAAATAGGCTATGAAGTTTTTAAAAAAAAAAATCAAAGGGGAAACTGGATATTTAAAAAGTTAAAACATGCAAAAGTGAAAAGCTTGCTCACCAACAACTGTCTAGTTTATATGAAAATAAAATGCTATATGGTGCATGCGATGTTCATTGATAACTTCATTTTAAGATGTACCTCATCCTGACTGAGAGATCAGCTGGCTCAGCTCTCATGTACCGCAGAAGGTAAAACAAATATGAACTAGCTTTCGGATTAGGGCTGGAGATGAAATTTCAAAATATGGAACCCCTGAATCAATTTGCACAGTAAAAATCACATTCCAGTGCCACTTAATAATGAAGGAATCTGGAAGAGATTATCTGAACACACCATGCCCAAATAAATGGACAACATTTTCATAAGTGCAAAGATAGAGGGATTTAACTTTCAAGATCTCAAAATGTATCTTTCAGTCCTTCATACTCCTGCTACATTTTGGCAAGGAATGTCTCATCACCTGCCATATATTGTGGCTGTAGTGTGACTTTCCTTCTATTGAAGAAAATAAAATTAATTCTGAAGTTATTTGATTGTTCACAATGATACTGACCATTAAAAAAGGAACTACTTATTTCTGCTAGAATGTAAGTTTCTGAGTAGAAAACCTGAAACAGAAAACAGCAGCTCAGAAGTAGCTCATTAGCAGACCTATCGATCTCCTTGAGCCAGGTTTTGCGAAAGAGAACGTGCAGAAACCATGCTTTCTTCAAATATTACAATTAAGATCTTTAAATTACACTTATGTGTGTATTCATCCTCAGTTTCGTGTTAACCCAAAGACATGCTGGGGCTGTTAAGCTGTGCATCCTGCCCTAATTCAGCCAGCCAACAACGACTTTCATTCAAGTGGCACTCACAAAATAACATTTTGCCCCTCCAGGGGCTCCAATTTTTGAGAATGCTCAGTGTCCTCTTTTGAATGTACACTGTGAAAAAAATACTTCATAACTTCACCCAAACTAAATGCTTCTACCTTAGAGATTGAACACTCCAGAAGTGGAACTTCAGATGTAACCAGCGGACACTCCTCCCCTTCCTGCCCAAAATTTTTCAGGAAAAAAACCCCAACAAAATTCATGTACCACTCACTCATTAACATCTTTATTATAGTCTCCACTAGTTGCAATGCTCCATTTCAGAAATAATACTTCTGCAAAGTACTTATACTATGTTAAACTTAAACCCCCTGAGTCATGCTTAAGGTAATCACAGGTACATCTGTTTCTGTCATATTTAAATTCATAGCCCAATTCAATAGCGAATAATTAGCTATTAATCACCATGAAGTTCACAATACAAAATCAGAAAGGGTCAATATGATTCTAACCATTTAACAAAAGACAGAGGCCTTAAAAGGAGGAAAAGGGAGAAAAACAAAATAAACTCTAGTAATGAATCCCACAGTAAATCAAATACAATCAGTTTTGTTTGCCCATCATACCCCTGGACAACCCAATTCCTTTGTTTTTCTTCACAGACTTACAGAATATATTGCCATACATATAATTTAAGGCCATCTTTAACTTTTACAGCCTGAAGAGGAGAACTATTTAGTCAAAATAACATGAGTACACAGCTCTTGTAATACTGTTATGACCTCAGTTTCTAACATCTACACTGGAGCATTACTGTAAGTCACAAAGTTTTTTCACTTGCAAGGACATCTTAATTATCCCACCCATGACATGAATGTTTTTGGAAGATAAAGTCTGCAATTAACTTGTTGCCAAACAATGTGTTTACTGTCCCTGAAGGTCAGTTCTAGTATAAAGACATAAGGACACTTAACATTGGGAGAAGTGCATTGTAACTGCTATCAAACATTAACCAAGTGGTCATCCATTATCTCTAGTAGCAGCAATGCAGAGTAGGAAAATATTCCAAGCACCATAAAATGACTGTGCTAAAATAAACCTCTACTGCAACACATACAGCTTGCAATACGTAAGTACAACTAGAGATATGGTGCTTGACCCATTGTAACCAGATTTGTTAGAAATTCCACTTAATCTCAGTAGTCAGTTGGTAGTGGGAGAATTTGCTCAAGACTGTCAAACAAGATTGCTCCTGTACTATCTGTCTTTGCTGATTGTCCTTGTTGGGAGAATTTATGTTTTGTAAGTGTTTTTAAAGATTATACCAAAACAACTGTAAGAGCTCCTCGCCTTGTTTAGTTCTGAATTTAAACTAGAAATTTGCATACCCCAGTCTGAGTAAGAAATCCGTGATCTGCAAAGGGCAGGGTGAGGACGTATAAGTACAGGTGTAACAACAGGTTTCATTAGCCCAGCACAAAGCCATGAAGGGCAGCCTGGCACTCCTGGTACAATTCCTATACCAAAGTAGTCCCCAGCTGCAGGCAAATGAGAAAGTAACCATCTTTGATTAAAGATCTCCTATAATACATCATTTAGTTGTGTACATGAGCTAGGACAGGTACAACCGGGGGGAAAAAAAGGCAAAAATGGGAAAAAATAAAGTAAAATTATAATGAAGAAATATACACAAAGCACTTCTATGCTGTTGTGCCCAGTCTCTGACTCACATCCTCATCATTATTCTGTATTTTAACAGGAAACCTAAAAGACACTTGGCCCTTCCTTTGCTTTCCACTCTGCTTACAGTCAGAGACAGATGGAAGGAATGGAAGGCAAAGAAAAGCAGCTAAGAAAATCACGGAGGAATAAAATCATCTTTGCCCAACAAGACCCACTCTCATCCCACGCTCACAGCATGCACTCCTTCATGTAGAGGAATAGGTAGCAACTGAGAACTTGTGTTTTTCTCAAAGTATTGGACAATATGGGAACAACTTGTGAAGACATGGCATATGGAAGAACCTAAATATGGCAAACAGGCATGAGTGAAAAAAGTAAACAGGAAAAAAGAAATCTGGATGAGAAAATAGGAAAGATGAAAATGTTGACTATTCAGATAAAGGAAGGAAGGATTCAGCTACAGAAAGGAAAATATTATGAATTTAGATAGGGAAAGAAATGAGAAATCTGGAATGCCAGAATCAATGAATGTAAGACCTGGAGGAGGAAGGGGAGTCTGGAGACCTTCACATCCACGTGTGACCATTAACACTGCACTGAACTAGTAAACAAAGTTCTTTTGGCATATCTCAGACCATTAAAGAAGATACTTTGAATTTGTACTTTGATGCAAAACTAGTTGATGCAAGTCTGTGTTGTTTGAAAAACTCCTGTATGCCAGCACTTAGATAGTGGAATAACTTGTCTGTGTTGAAACATGGACTATTTGCTGGTTTTCCATTGAGAACAGATTGGATTTCAAATTCCCCCACTTAGTTACCAGAAGCCTTTCCATCAGCTGGAAACACTTTTCAATCCATCTTGCCAACTTCTGACCTATGCTAGTTACTTTTGGAAGGTGAAACCCATCAGGATCAGGCATGGATAAGCGATTCTCCACTGAGAGCATGTCAAATAGACATGCAGCCTCGTCTGAGCCAGAATGCAGCAAATGTGCATTTCTTGAGAAGGGACACTTAGAGCTGTTCATACGGAAGCAAATAACAAGAACTTACGCCAGTCTGCATTTCTCCTGTAGCTGAGGGTAGGCATCACACATGCTATTCATTTTCTGAAACAACATTGGAGAACGCTGTTTATGTGCTGCCTATAGACCATCTAATTAAAGAGCATAGCATATTAAAGCAATTGAAAAAAAGTCATTTGTTTCTGCAGCAAAATAAAGAATCTGATTGCTAGGCAAAATGTACTTTTACACTGTACATATTTCCCTGAATATGATGGTGTAACAAGCTGTTATATGGTAAGAGAAGGCTTCAGCTAATCTTGGCCCAGGAACTTTCCATCTTCTTCCTTCACTACTGCCAGTGGTCCTCCTGAAGTGTCAGGCAGCTGCAAGTTGAGTTTGGACTGAGCTCTCACCTTTATATGTGAAATGGAAGACAAAGATCTGTCGCTACGGATGGCTGGAAGCTCATGGCACCTGATGCCACAGCAGTATTATCCTACAATACTGCAGATGAAAGTATACAAAAGACCTTCCTCATGTTCTTCCCATCATTACCCTTTACCATCCATCACCAATTTTTTTTTTTTTAAACAAGTCACCACAAGTCCAGCTCTGATGTCTCTTTAATTTCCCAGATGATTTCCTGACTTACTTGTTGCTTGCAGGAAGGAAAGCTTCCTGCAGGCTGGTTGCAACCAGCAGAGAATACAGATGCCTTGTTGCAGCAGGAGGAAGAAAATCAGAGCCGAAGTCATTATCCCTTCACCACCACCACTCTCCATCCTCTGTGTAAACTCTCTGACAGCATTCCCCTCTTACCTTCTTCAATAGTGTCAAGCTAAATGAAAAGGTTAGACTTGAAGGCTTGTATGTGGCCTTTAGATTAGACATCCAATTTAAAAAAAAAAAAACCCTACACACAGCAAAATATTTTTAAAATCATAGAAACACAGAGGTTCAAGGACTAAATTTGCTACCTTAACTGAATTACATGTGCTTTAATACTCCTCCACAAAGAAATACTTAGTATCATGCTTCCCAAGCTGACTATGGAAGCCAACCACACAACCAAAATTTTGCTCCAGTATCCAACAACGTATCAAAGATGCAAATCCCCACACTCTGGAACTCCATGGTCCTTTACGTTGCTCTTCATGCAAAAAGGGATACTAAAAATGGAAGAGGTAAGTATTCTCAGCTTCAGTCTGATCACGGTTTTCCCTTGTATGTTCTGTATTTAGCATTCCTCTGTTCAATTGTCTTTCTCTCTTTCACATACCCACATTTCCTTTTCCTGTTCTAGTGGAGACTATTTGGACAATTACACAGTAAGAAGTGAGACAGCGCTGTAAAACCCTCTAAAAAGCTTAGTGTGAATCAGACTCATGGGGATCACAGGCTACCACTCAACTTCACTCACAGCAAGAGCCATAGGTAAAGTTTCACATGAAAAAAAAAAGGAATGTCACCAAATACGCAGACTCCAATGCTATGTGCCAGGACATGTCCACTGGCTGATGGATTGCCCTACACATGGATCAGCAGTGGTTTGTTACTCTAGGCTTAAACCAGCTGAATGGAGTAACTTTTAGAGTAGTTTATAAGTCTTTGCACAATATCAGCTTTTAGGCTTTCTGTCTTTTAAAAAAAAATTCAGAGGTTCAGAGTCAAAATATATGGGCCTTAGTTTTGCATCAACACCATACATGATCAAAACAACTCATTATCTAAGATTCATCTGTTTGTCTAGAAAATAAATGTCAGTACTGTCAGGAAAAGGAAAAGTTTATGATTAAACTCTAGCTGTATTATCCCTCAGAATATTCGCTTGAAGACAGCAAAGATTCAGCACTTGATTTTTCATCCACCTCATTGAAATAGTATTGCAGAGAAGCCATACAATAGAACACTTATGTAGAAACACATACCTTTACAGTCAATGTTGTTATGTAAAAACCATTTTGCAATTAGTTTAATTTTAGGGTAGAAAAGAAATTCAACAGAATATGACAGAGGATGACTGGACTAAGCACAGAAAGCAATTTTGTTTAAACACATGTAGACATCAAGCCAATGATCTGCAACAGCTCAACAGAGAGCCACCATCCACTTCTCTGTTGTCCTAATGGACTGCTTCAAACAGGACAGAAATTCATGCATTTCTTCTGAAATCTCCCCTTGAAGAGGAACAAGGAAACCACCCAGTTTCCCAGCATGTACAGAGGAATTAAGCAACTCAAATCATGACCCCCCAGACAAAACCTCCCCATCAATCCTACCCATCAATGAAGACCACTGAGGGAAGTCCAACCTCATTGTGGGATGCCCGATCTACATTATGTTCATCTTCAATTGCTCAAGCCATAGCACAGATAAAATAATAAACCTGTTAGGGCATAGCACAGAGACCACATTCCTGTCTCATGAGTGAAGCTCTCAAATGAGGAAAGAGCTGTCACACTATTGCAATCTAAGAATACCAATAATAAAATACTATACCTTTGAGTATTTTGAACATGGAATTAAGTTATTTATTCAAAGTATCACGTAACAGCATTAAAAGCAACAGGCACAGGCACTTTACTTTTTTCATGTATGAATGAGTTTTGCACGCAGATAGTGTCTTGCCATGTCATGACTGCAGAACGACAGCAGATACTTATCCACTCAGCCTTAATTAATTTACTCCCAAATGGATACTACATTTAGAAGGAAATAAATTGTAATTTTATCCTGGAAAACCACTTCACACAAATGGGACAAACTGTTACCTCACCTGATTTGTATCTACTTCCTTATCACACAGAGACTTACCATAAAAGAATTCAAAATTATCCTAAAAATATGCAGCTGCTATTGCACATAAATATTCCATCTTCCTCTCTGGCTAAAATCCTTCTGAGGGAAATAGCAGACTTGCTTAAGGCTTGTTTTTCTTACATCTCACATGGACATGCCTAAAACACTCATATCCTAAAACACTTTTCCATCAAACTTTACATCACCTATGTGGAAATACCTAGAAGTTCAACAATGTTCTGCTGCTTGTGTTCTGCTATTTTGGTGTTTTAATTATGTTACTTCACATGGCAGAATGAAGTTTGACATTAGTATTGAATCTCATAAATCATCACTTTAAGAAAATGCCTTCCCTTGAGGAGAGGTAATACAGGTCATATGGAAGTCCCTGTTTTAGCTTCAAACCTTACTAAAAAGTCTTAACTGTTCTCAGAAAGTCAGTAGTAGGATGGTGCCTTCCGAGGCACATAAGAAGCAAGTTATATGTTAGCCCATTTTGTAATTTTTTTCTATTCGCGGTAGAAGTTTTTAAAAAATAATATTAGGAATCAAAAATAAAAAATGAAATTAAATGTGAATTCAACATTAATTCAACAGTGCTGACTCTGGAAGAAAGGCAAGATAACACAGTCTCAGACGTACAGTTAATATAGTGCTAGAGATTTATAGTCCCTAAAATTTCCTTCTCCTTTTTAATTTTTCTTAATTCTTTCAAAACATTTTACTAAGGAAATGGCTGATGATATAATACAAAAACCAGTGTACGGCACATAGACATGAAAAAACATTTTCACAATGATATTCGGTGATTAAAGATGTCAGAAGCTTACACAGACTTTACAAATAACAAAGCTAATCATGTTGCAATGAATGCCACTAGAACTAATTTCTTAGAATGCTAATTGTTGATTTTGTAATGGTGAAATCATGATCCCATAGTATCACTCTCTAAAGAGAACCAATCAATCTGGTCTAACTGTTAATTTACTAACAAAAGTTAAGTTTCATGTTGGGGCATCAGAAATTTTGCACTTGCGTGACACAGTTTCCACAGTAATTTGAGCTTATGCTTTGAATCTGACAAGGATGCACATAGATGGGGATTAATATCAAACACTGTGATAGCAGCAGACATACTGTGGTCATTTGCAAAGACTCAGATATTTCTCAGTTTCTTCTTAAGAGAGCTGCAAAAATTAGGAGGTGGAAGTGTGCAATTCTTTAAAAGGAGGAGGTGGCAGTGAACAATTCCTTAAGGAAATCTGTCCAGCTCTTTCTGTTGCTCTTGCCAGTTCTTTCAGTTTATGCATTAAGGACGTGTCAATGAGCCCCTCTCCCAGGATGCCCACAGTCAGCTGAGGAGTGGCAAAAGCAGTGGATGCTCAGTTTCTAAATGAATTATCTCAACACTCTGCACTCCCTTTTCCATGTTTTCAGTCTATTTATAAAGGGAAGACTTGGCTACTGCAAACCACTCTACTTTTGCCCCAATGCACTATGAAAAGGATTTCTGCATGCTAAAAATCTGCACAGCAAAATGCAGATCTCTGTGTTTCTCCAAAGGCTGTCTCTGGCAGACACAGTGCATTAGTACCCAAGGCCTCACCCAGACCACTTGGGTTTAAGGCACAGAACCACTCAGAAGGGGGAGGGAAAACAGGCAGATTGATGCCACTACTTTCTGTCTGAAAATGAGAAATCTGGGGTCCTATTGCTATAGGCAAGTGGCACACAAATCCTTCTCTGCTCTGCTGCAGGAGACACTCTCCAAAAGAACCAGCATGTATGTGCTGACCTAGGGGTAATGAAGCTACTTCGTGAATGCTGGTCTGTGTCACAAGTTTAAGTAGCCTGTGGGGTCCTGAGATGGTCTTACCTCACCTGGGTGCATACAACACACACTAAATTAATTTTCTCAGAGAGAGAAAAGAGAGAATCAATATTTACTCCAGGATCAAAATGCTTTTCGTTTAAAGAACTCAGCAGTCTGGAAAAACGAGGAGCAATCATTTTGTTCCCATGACAAACAAAAGCTTCCTCGCCGGTAGACACTGTATATTGACAATAACCTGTGAGCATCATAGCATGCATAGTAATAAGATGACATTTTGCTGCAGTGGATTTCTGTCTTGTAGATTTCAGGGTTTGGATCTAAGCAGAAGTATTAAAGAATCAAAATACAGTATTTTCCATTAAATAGTAAGATTAAAATAATTACCATCAACAAACACTTATTTCCACATCCCTCACATAAGCTTTATTTAATGTGTCCTAATTGAAATACTGAGGCTATAAATAATGACTAGTAAATCACCCAGTGATTCAAAATGCAAGTAATGTGAAGTTTAGGGGTTTTCTGGAATGTATTATTTTATTTTACTGCAATTACGTTGATAGTGCACCAAGCTACCACCAAAAATGTCACACCAAATTAACTTCCTTTTTATTAACCATGGCAGGTCAAATAACTAAAAAAGTGAAGGTGTCTTGGTAATGAGACTTAACTGAAGGACAAGGACACTAATTTACAACGACACGGGTTCCTCCATTCTGTATCACCTGACGTACTTAATAAAACATCCTTGAAGGGTCAAATTCTTATGTCATCTAAAAATGATTTTGATCACTCTCTATCTGAACTATATTAATTTTGCTTCTAAAAGAACACCCAGTTTTCACCCTGTCATATCAACATGGCCTTTAGTGGCCTGGTTCTGTTTCAAAAGATGTCATGAGCCATGCTTGTCATCACCTGCTGCATTACATGGACCTCAGTGGTGACCCTGTCACAGGCCAAACAAAACCAGCTCCTGTTAGCCACCCACTGACTGCAGCATGTATGAACAGTTCTGGACCTCTAGTTTACAAAACGGACTAAGTTGGCATTTAATCAGTCAAAAACACTCAAGTGAACACCAGCTCTCCATAGTTTTTGGCCTATTTATATATTTCAAACACTTGTGTTTAAAAAACAGTGTTTCCTCAAAGATACCGATCACATATATTTCTTTCCAGTGGTCTTTAATTAAACCAAATCAAATCCTGAATGTTCCATTTCATCATCATGCAGAATGTTTCATATCTGTTGGACTCTGCAGTTACTTCTGATTGCTATTTATCTCATTTTTCAGAAAAACACCACTTGTAAGAGTGGTCAGTGAAAATAAACAGCACCGGTGATGCAAGAACTGGCTCTTCTAGCAAGGACGAGGTCAAGTGTAGGCTCACTGTACCCAGTAGGTACAAGGTAACGCCCAGTCCTGAGGATGATAATCTAATCTTATAATACTGGACATTACAAAATAGATATCAACACAGATTGAGAAGGCAGTGAAAACAAGATTAAAATTAAATCAGAAGTGCTATTTTATTTTATTTTATTTTATTTTATTTTATTTTATTTTACATTTTATTTTATTTTTACAGGGGTTTTATGGAGGCTCAGGAACTCCCTGAGCTGAAAATTGGTGGGAATTAAGAGAACACTGTGGAGAGGCATAATCTATGTTTGCTCTGTTCCTGCTCTTCCCTTTGCACTCTTTTATGGTCATTAAGAGACTTGTTGGTTTTGTTTTTTTTTTTTTCTTTTCACAGCATTCTAGAAACACAGCAATAGCAGGCTTCACACATGGAGAAGATGGCGTAAGCTCCTAGTACATTTCCCAGTCCCCAAACTCATTTAATATAAAATCCTCCAGTTGAGGACATAACAGATATTAAACTGATAAAAACATATGCTGCACTTGATCTTTGCCAAAAGGTCAAGAGGCAAACACGAATCAGCAGACTCAACGGTTTCTTGGTCTGACTCAATGCGCACGCTGAGACTGAATCATCCCATGATTTTAGCACCACGGTAACAACAATTATGCAGCTTTATCACTCAGATTTATTTCAAAAAGCTGCAGACAGACTACAGACCCCAGATAACTCACTCCAGAATCTCAGTGAGCTCATGATTTTGCACATGCAGGAACTGTTTCAGGACAGGAACTTGGGAAAGTTAACGATGCCATGTCCAGCCTCCCAAAATATTTCAGTCTTGATCTCATTATTTCCGCTATGGTAAACTAAACAAAAATTAAAAACACTTAGCCCTTCCCTCTGACCTCCAAGCTCCTGCTGCTCACATGCCCCCAGACCCAAACAATTAAGGAATCTTCTGCTTTCTGAATCATAAAGGGGTTATTTTAGAAACACATCTCCCCTACAGAAACTATTTCACGAAATTCTAAAAAGTTGAGGGAATTTTTAACAAATCACATATTAAAAACAGAACTACTGCAGTGCATTTTCTTAATCCTTGCTGGACTCATTAGAGCATCTTGCACACTAATTCAAAGACTATATCTCAGTCTTGCTAAAGCACAATTACTCTGTATCAAACTCCACCATAAATTAACAGAGAAATTGTCCACACATAAAGAGCACTAAGTCAATACTGCTAAAGCTTCAAAAATTACCCCTGTGCAGGGAAACAAAAACATCTTTTAGAAGTTAATGAATAATAACAAAAGATATTTTAGTAACTTGGAAAAAGACAACAATTTCTTTAAAATTATTTTCATTTTCAAGAACACTTTGTAAACAAACTTGGAAACCTTTTTATTACCAATGATATTTTCAATCACATATTATAATCATTAATTATTAGTAAGAATACAACAGCAGTTGTAAACAGCAAGTAAAAGGAAAGGTATTGTCACAGCAATACCCACCTAATATCCTGATGTTGGTGCTCCAAGCCGCACAAGACAGCTAACCAGTTATAAGGCAATTGTTTAACTTTCAATACAGAGTTTTCAGTGAATCAGTATCAGCAAATCCACTGGATTTTAATGAGTTAAAATATTTTAACAGCATAGCTTTGTTGTTTAGTTTAATCACCTTCCCCTAAGGCTCTGAACAAAATTTAAACACGTGCGTAATTTGCTATTGAAGTCAACAGAACCAACAGTGAATAGTTAAGCATGTGCTTAATGAGATTTACTGAGTCAGAACGCGTAAAACCCAATGTGAGCAGAATCAAAGCCCTGAGGTATTAGCCAAGTCCACCCCGAGTTCCCCTAAAGATACAGGGCCTCCAAAATGTGAATGAAAATTTTATATTATTATGACATGTCTACCCCACACTCATATGTCTGAAATATTTATGTAGCAAAACACATAAGAGACTTTGTAGGTCTTTAAAGTAAGAAAAGAAAAAACCTTGGATTTACCCTAAAATACTAACTGGAAGATTTTGCAGAATTTTGTTTGGTGTTAGAAGTTCAGCAATACCCTTTGACACGAAACAACTGCTGATTTGTCTCATGTTTCCTCCAAAAAAAAAAAGTAGTATAATTTAAGTGTTTTGATTTGGGGCAGGAGGGAATGGAGGAACGGAGCTAACATATACATATTTTAGTTATCTGTTCCTCTGTGAAAAAGAAGGAACTTAATCCACTATTATCATCTCACTTCCTCAGTCACTCAGGCAAACTGTGTAATCCTCTCACACCTGCACATGAACATCTGCATTGTACCAGTTGATACTTTTTCTCAGACTGAATTAAATTACATCACCTGCACGCCTTTAAGCCCCCTTCTTCACTACCAAAGACTATCACTTCTTCCTAGTGCAGGGGAGTTCAGTTTAACAAATAGCAACTCAATGAGCTTTGAATGCAGCATATAAAATATAAAACTGTACTTTACTATTTTCTGTGACATTTAAATGGCCTAAGTGAACATTTAATTTAATTGCAACTAATAAATATTTTCTTGACAGTAAATGTTAAGAACGGGGATTTGATTCCAGGAGAAAAAATTTTCAGATTCTATACTCACTATAAATGTTCAAATCTCACTTAGCGATATTTTGGTTCTTTCTCTTTTATCTTATATGGAGGATCTGGTTTTGGCATCAAATGTCACTGAGACTGGGGGTTTTTTGCCCTGCCCAGAAAAATAACAGTGATTTGGATAAATATTTAGTAATTTCTCTTAACAACATACAGTCACCAATCGTTTCTCTAATACGCTGTCAAAATCAGCAAACCTGGTAAAGAAAAAAAAATTTAACATTTAAATGTTGAACATAATTGTAACTTCAATATGGCAGTCATTAGCACGGAAGGAGTTAATGTTCCCCACTCTTTTTCTAAGAGTAAAAAAGACAGGGAACAGCTGTCACTCAGGTGATGAATACAAGCTGCCAGACTTTTAAACAGCAGGTACAGCATTTGAGCTCTGAATTAATTAGCATTCAGAAAGCCTAAACACGGCTTGATAACTCCACAAGATGATTTTTGTCCCTTCCTGCAAATTAATACTGCTATTAAGATGAGCAAGGGCACAATGCAGATTGTAATTGTACCCATTAAACAAAGTTTCACAAGTAATGAATTGGAGGCTCTTGCCAAGAATGCATCAAGTGAAATAAAGCCTTGCTGCAAATAACAGACGTATAAGAATCCATCTTCACTTTTTCATGGCATTCACAAAACCACATACAATATGGATTCCTGTGTAAATGCATGAAATGTCTTCTGCATATAAGCACAGGCTTCTCAAAAGTTCATGTTTTTAAACGTTTAAATAGTGGCTTTGTCTCAAAACCATTTGGGCTACTTCCATACAAGAGCCGCTCTAACATACACATACACTGGAAGGGAGTTAGCAAGGCCTTGGAGATTCTACTTATGATGTCTTAAAAAACAAGGCCTCCCTCCATCAACTGCTGCTGCAGCACTGCATCAAAGTCTACACAATCCATGTGGAAAATCTTCCTCCTATATTTATCATTTCCTTTAAACGATGAGCATATTTTATAAAGCACAAAAATGATTGATACCAGAATTTAATGATGTTTAATAAGTGGCCATCTGTCAACAGCCAAGGAGTAAAAAAAGAAGCGCATTATTACTTCCCAAAAGACTAGAAATATTGATGCTAATTAAAAGGCACATTATCATTATCTCAAAGCAATGTCTAAACACTAATCAGACTTCACGTCCAGGGCAGGAGATCGAGGGAGAACTAAGGATATAAGTGCTCCCCAAATGGGTCACTGGAGTTGAGAGTCTCCAAACTGGTGTTATGATAGCATACTGATTGGAACTTGGCAAGTAGTTGGTATCTCCTGACTGGGTGGGCAAGCAATCAAACCCCAATCTGACATAGGAAAGATTATTCTTTTTAAACTCAACTCTTTAGAAGAAACCTTTGGTACATTTTTACAAAGAATTGTAGAAGAAAAGAACTGTGCTAAACGTGGCACTTCACTATTTTTTATTTCCAATTTTCCATCCACCTTATTTCACAACAAAATAAAACTTGTGGTGCTCAAACACACAATTAATTGCACCATACTAAACTGCAACATACTCGGTACTTTTAGCTGACAAATGGACCAATGCCACATGTACATAAGGGACTTACGTGGTCAGATAGACGGAAACCTACACAGAAAGGAACAAAACCCATGAACGTGGTATCTGAAGCACTTTTGACTCTTTGGGCCTCTAGGAAGACCCTCTAGGGTTCAGGATGCTTCAGCTTCTTGTGCTGAGTGCTATGGAGGAGGAAGGTACATAAAGGTAGGTGGTTCAGTTTGCTGCTCATGTTTGCCTGGAGCTCTGCCTTAAACATTAATAGTCAGTTTATTACCTTTTAAATGTAGGATTTATTGCCGTTTTCATAATTCATCTTAATCAGAACCTCTTTTAAGCAAGCAAACCTCTACTAACCTCAAAATCCATGCTTCATGTTCTAACTGAGGCTACCAGCAGCCCATAACATATTTTTGCCTCAGTAGGAAAAAAACTGACAATACTCTTGGCATTTATTGCTTGCAGAGAGGCATAGTTATAGGCCACTGGCAAATGTTTTCCTGCCCTTTAGATATGAGAGATGTGTGAGCAAGATATGACTGATCCCACCTCCCACATCGTGGAAACTATATGTACTGTCCCGGTTTTAGTAATATGGACTCTGAGCCAGACCCAGCATTTCACCAGCTTTATGAGGTTTTGTGTTGTTAGAAGAATACAGGTGAGGGATGCAGAATATTCCTGCGCTGAAGGTAAGCAAAGCACAGACAAACACAAAGTAAAAGGCATAATGGGAACAGGTGGAATGAAAATAGGGATGGGAGACTCACACTGAAAGCATGAAAAATGGCAAACTGAAAGTGCACAGGCTGGAGAAAAGCACAGCTACCCTGGCAGTTGAGGCCCAGGGGCATGAGTACCATACCTAATTAAGACCAGGCATTTTTCCCACCATATTTTTCCTAGCCAACTTTTTCACCTATAATTGCCACTATCAAATTACTATCTCCAGAGTGCAAAGCCACCTCTAGTCTTCCTCCTCAGGTCAAGGAACCCATTCATCACTGTCAAGTGAAGCATATTTCTATTTTTACTCGTCATTTTCAAACCATCACTTCACACAGGTGTGACCTCTGATCCTGACTTTCCTTCCAACACTCCCCTCACTATACTCTGAGAGTCCTCCATTATCTCCTCCCTGAGAAATATTAAAAAATTTAAGGGAGATGTCCCTGGTTTTGATTACCCTACTCCAATATAACTCCTTGATCTTCAGCATAAACACTTCAATCATTCTGGCATTTTCATTGACTCAAATTAAATGCAGAGCCAGTAATTATTTCACAATCCCCTTGCCCTTTCATACACACGTCTTCTGCCTTATACACTGACAAAGTATTACCTCCCAGACTCTTAAATGGTTCAGATACTTCAGATACATTTTGGATATGAATCTGGCATGAGAGGACTCTTAAGTAAACCTTGTGAGGCTTACCCAGTACTAATTGTTAGCAATTACAGTGCTTTTCTCATGTTGAGCTCCAATGCTCAAACATGATGTGAGCCATATAACTATACAATAGTTCCATTGATTAACAGGTTCCTTGGGGCGATCATGAGCACAAGGTTCAATATCCCCTGCATTTTGCAGCCTCTAAATGTAAATTCAGCAAAGCTGATGCAAAAAGGGAAATTCACAGTACTGTTTACGTGAATTGGAGATTGGACATTTAGACAAACACACAGAAATGAAAAAACACTGTCAGTATCCAGTTTTACTTATGTTATTTACTTCCATATTCACTATGTTTGTTTTAAACTGGCACTGAATTCTTTATTCTTGGTGCCTCCCAGATTTGCCTTCTGACTCTGTGCAATTGTTGTACATTGTATAGCTGTCAGAGCAGAAGTGGAATGTACGAAAAGCTGGATAGTTGTAAGTTGGGGCATATGGCACTACAGAGAATGTAGGGGTTAGCAGGAAGAAGGGGGTTTTGTTTTGATTTTTTTCAAGAGTCCGGATATGACCAAAGCTTTTTCCGGTGGGCAAAGAAAATATCCCTTGTTTATCCGTTTCTCCACAATGTGAAAAGTTGTTTGCTTTTTATTTTTTCCCCTCCTTTTCTTTGGGGAGTGTGGAGTGGAGAGAGAAGAAGAGCGCAAGTTATGCTTAACATTGATTCTTACTTACATGACAAATAATACACCTTCCTTCTGGTTCTCTTCTTGTGTCCAAAGAAAATACATTCTTAAACAGCATGCATGACATTGAGGTTTTCACAAAAAGAGCACTGAAATGAGCTAGCTGCTGTGTAAACATGTCAGGCTTCATACCTCACATGCATTGAAATGACCAGTACAGTTCACTCTTCTCAAAGGTATTGCTTCAAGCTGATTGCTGACTCAAGACAAGAACACAACTCTGGTCACAGTGAGTTTCTAAGTATTTTCTCTGCAGCTGCAGGGTATAGAGGGTTTTCTGTTTGTTTTGCTTTTTTCCCCCTCTTTCATACGAAACCTCAGATTCTGGAGTACAGTTTGGCAGCACCAGGCTGAAATCGCTGCCAGTTTCCTAGGGTACAGAATTTCTAATAACACAAAGCCCTGACTATCTTCTTGCCCAATAAATAATCAAAATTTTGTACCACAATCGTCCTTTAAAAATATGACTTTTTGTTTTTCTCTCTCTGTTGCAGCTAATCCTTTCTATCAATGGTTTCATCTGTAACAAGCCTGCCTGTGACATGTTAGATCCCAATACATCTCTCAACAAATCCCCCGTGCACGGCGTCATTCACAAAGCACACAGGTTGCAAAAAGGACCACAGAGACAGAGCCTCTCTCCTCTAATGGGATCAGAAAGGCTGCGCTTTCCGATGGAAGACGTCATCAAAGGAGAGGCCAGGAGAGACAGCACACTGTCAGGGAAGTCCCAGTTCAAATATGGCGTTTCTGGTGCATAAGCAGAACAGAGCATTTGTGATATTTGTATTTCTGAATGGGTCCTCCGTTGGGCTGAATTATTGCTCACATGTTTATCACTGTCATGCTGGAAAGCTGATCCAGGTGATGTTTGCTTCATACTCAGCAATTTTGAACAGTGTTTTTCCAGCTTTAAGGGCTGGCATTGTATGACTTGCTCTTTAGGACTTGCTCTGCTTTTTCTCCTCCCCTCTTCTGTCCCCTCTTCTGTCCCTACTTCAATTTTACGCTTCTTCACTTTGTCCAACATATCAAAAGAACATGCAGGAGGTGGTAAATACAGGATGTATCATTTTGACCAGCAGTGAATTATCAGAGGCTTCCTGCTTCCTGTGGAAGAAGACGTTACCTCTCCTGCAAAATGCTATTAACATGGCGTGGCTGCTTTATCCCACTTTCTCAGGGAAACAGCCCCATTTTCATTCCATTGACAAGGAAATGAAAAGTGCCCTCAAATTCACTGTAGAGTCACTTGACACCTTGGATGTTGTTTCTTTATCTTATCTGGGATTTTAAACAAGTTCCCACAGTTTGCTGGACTTCTCTGAAATCTGTTGTCAAGCCAAGAGTTTCAGTTCACTCAATGGCCTAAATTGCTACAAAAGCTGGTCTTGATGAGTGTCAAACTGCTTATAAGTGAGAGAGACCACAAATCAAAATTTACAGAGACTCTAATTTTGTCTTCTGAGATGTCTGAGAAACAGTGTACCTCTGTCTGCATATACATATTCTCAAGCAGAAAGGCAGAAAACATTTAACTGAGGGTACTTTGAAAAAGATATAGTCTGCTATTCAAAATTTATTCTGTTCTTGAAGCGATTAGATGGGGCAGCAGAATGACACAGCTCACCCAGTGACATGTTAGCTGACACACTACACAATTCTATACTCTTTCAGATTTAGCATCTCCTATTACCTCAACAAATACTAATTATAAAAACTACTTACCCTTAGTAACTTCTCAAACAATTCTTTTATTTACTTTTTAAAATTCTATTTATTTCTATTATATCTGATGTAGTTAGTTAATGTTACAACCAGTTGAAACACCCGACAAATAATTTATAAAATTCACCTTGGGCACTCTGCTGAAGTGCTGGCATTGCCAAATCTCCATGGGGCATCTGCACTTAAGTAAATACTGCTGCAGGCACTTTAGACAAATTTTCACACACCGGTCTATTAATGTTGTTTCCTGCATATGAAACTCCCAAATGAACCAGAGGCATTCATTAATAATGTGCATTAATGGGCAGAAATTTCTTCATATGGACTCTATAAATCTTCAAATACTTGCAAGATAAATAGTTTGCATTTGTGTAATAAGAAAAGACAAAATTTCATGTTTGATGAAACACTTGGACCTTATTTTATTTAGGAGTGTATCAGCACTTGTACCAAGCATAGATGGAAATAAGTTTGTATTTATTTTATGCTCCCTTTGCTATGTTCATAGCAATATAAATTTGCATATATTGTATTATCGTAACTAAATTTGAGAACCATTCATCTGAGGAAAAATGCAAGGAACACCCACATTTCTGAATGGATGTTATTATCTGGGTAAAAACAATTAGGCCACAGCCACCCTACCTACCTTGTAATTAGATGAGAGCCTAAGAAGGAAAAAAAAAAAGAAAGAAAAAGGCAGGAAAAAGGAAAAAAAGTAGGCAAAGAATAAATAGGGCCATCTGAACAGATTTTCCCACCAGCTTTCAGCATGGCTGGTCAATCAGCAGTCAGCTAAATAACTCAAAAAGTAAACAGGAAAAAGTTAACTCAGATTATTTACTAACTGTTCAAAAAGAGCATAACAGTAGTGAAACCATACAACTCTTCCTCTCATCTAAGTAGAGAAGCCGGCATATGCTATTATTGCAGGGGTATACTTTTCTTCTTGAAAAATAGCCCTGCCACATCGAATAACTGGGTTTGTGTGTTTATGGACATTAACTGCAGCTGAATACAGGCACAAGTTTAACTTTTTTAGCTGAATATGAAAGTAAAAAGATCTACTTAAAGCCACCTTATAAGTGAATCAGATATGCTGGAAGAAAACAATAGTAAAAAGAACAAACAGAAAAACTGCACAAATTACTTATAACAGTCAAAAACTTTGGCTTTTCAAGGCATCCCGTCATCTAAGCAAGTCCACTGGGACCACATGGCACATAAACAAATTATCATTTTGTTTAAACGTCAATCAACAAGATCTTTCCATTCAAAACCAGGTCAGCTGCACTGGCAGCTGTTAAAGTGGTGACACTCCTGGCTTACACAGACGCCCAGGAGTTGGTGGAAAAACCATTCTACTTTTAAAATACCGTCCTAGAAGCTTACAGTTTAAGCTTTTCAAAATCTATACAAAAAAATATTACAGTAAAAATTCTGGGGACAACCCCAATTGCTTCCTCCATTCTCTTTTCACTCAGAATGTTGGAGGTTAAAACTCCAAACTTTTCACTCCAAACAGCAACCAGTGCAATTTTCATACATCACTCTGTACTACTCATCATCATTCCCGTAAAGTACTTTAGACACAGTTTTACAGGGCAGTGACATCATGGAAACTCTCCAAGAAAAAAGGGAAAACACTGGCATAAAATGCTGATCACCAGATCAGAGGAAGCTTGCAAAGAATTCTGTTGGATTACTCTCTTAAGTTGTTGAAATTTGCTGAAAGGTAGCACCTCATCACTGGGGCAGAGCAGAGTGATCCCAGGATGCCAGGCAGGTAACACCACACGATTCCAACAGAACAGCAAGGGCCATCAGAATGAATCACCAAAAACCTTTGCTGAAGGTGGCACATGCAAATACAGGCTGAAACAAGCTTTGAGGGCATACTTGGGAGGAATATAGGGAAAGGTGGTAGGGTGAAATGAGGAAGAAAATAAAGGCACAAAGCCAGGTAAATACTTTTCTTGGTCTTATCTTTAAATGTTTCTCAAATTTTTTGAGTTTCAGTTTCTTTCAGTATGAAAAAACAACACTGAACTTTGCCAAAAACAGTCTCGATTTGTTATGAACTGCAAAGATCTCACACACAGAGACACTCCTATTCTTCCTCTTTGCCATGTAAAAACTTGTATACATGATCAAGTTGTAGGTGATAAGCAGTAAAGAATAACAAAATCTGTCTACTTCACTGTGAGTGAACAAGTTATGCACATAATCCCCTTCCGAGATATTCTTCAGCACAATGTACAAGAATTTAAAAAGGTGTTACCCATGACAGTTCTCGTAATACCTTTAATTAAAACACTACCAGAAGTTATAATGAAAAAGGATTATTTCTTTTTTAATACACTAAAACCTCAAGCTCCTGTTATTTTACATTCTGGTAAAAAAGAAATGAATAATGAAGCCACATTTTGGGATTTAACATAATCGTAAGATTCTCAGTTAAAGGGCAAGAAAGAGATTTCATTTTAAAATTTCCTTTTAACAGATACAAGCTTTATGTTCCTTTATTATTACAAATACGCTAATTTAAAATGTGACCCTTTTAAGCTCCCAGCATTTGTTAACAAGCCGCATCTTTCCTCTGGCCCACTACAAATGACAAACACAGGGTCCCACTGAATGAAAAGAAACTAGTTAATAATTGGCCTTACTGTGATTTCTGGCTGCCTTGTAACACCCTTCTGGATTTCGCTCTGAATGCAAAATGCTTAATATCCTCAAGTTTTCCTAGTGATCAGCATGCTAACACGTGACTAATTACAACAAAGCTATTTACTGTTTGCGAACTCTCCCACTTCCTTCTGACAAAAGCATTTTATCATTTCCCGGATAAAAGCTGGGATACGGGGTGAGGTGGCACAGCAAGATGAAGGTCAATTGACTCGAAGATTCCTGCATGCTCATGTGAAAAGCCGGCAGGTCCACCCACTACGGATATTCAGTACTTGTTAAGCATTTCACTGGGTTCAGAGAATCTCCCCGCTGACTTCAGTAGCAGCTGTAGGAACCGTGGTTGCCCCGGCCTCTGGCTCTTTGCTCTGGGAATGGGGATGTCAGCTGCTGCTGTCTGCCCGAGGTGCCAGGTCCTCCACCAAGGAGAGGACAGTAGCCATGCAATGAAATGGTAACAGGTTTATCTCTTCTCTTTCACACAACTCCCATCTCGTGATTTCAGCAAATAAACCAGACACTGAGTTCCTTCACCACACAAGCCTGATTCCTGGAGACAGACACAAGCCTGATTCCTAGAGCCATATCCTCTTCTGCAATCAAAAAATTTTGATCTCCCTGATCACATTATCAAAAACTAAATGATGACAATCATATACAAAGGCGAAGACTTAAGCAAAATTCTGCAAGTATTTGTAACTCTCCGATCTTCTTTTAAGCAGAGCTTCTGTACATAATTTCTGGGATTTGGAAACTGCAAAACCTTGGAATTGGTTTGTTTGGCTTATTATTTTTTGATGGAAACTGGTTGTTTGGATTCTTACTTTGTTTCTGTCAACTAAAAAGCCAAACTGATATCCCACTATGAAGTAGCACACTGATGCTGACATCCGTATCAGCCATTACAAGATCCACTTATCAAAAATCTGGTACCTAACCAATTGAAGTAAAAGACAGAGGTAGCAGATTATCTCCTGTGATAACAGGGAAATAGCATACATATCTGATACTTGTTTCATAAAGTATTTGCTAACAGCAGAGAAAAATCCCGAGTTTAGTTCCAGACTCTTGATAAAGATGCACTTATTACAGATCTGTCCCATCCAGTTCCATTCTCCCTGCAGAGCACAGCTCACCTCTGCTGAGCATGAGAAAACAGGAGTTTCCAGAGCCTCACTGTAACTTTGAGCAACTTAGGCAGATGTTTTAGAAGAAAAAATCAAAACCATAGCCCCTTAAGATTTTTTAGACCCTTGCTCAAAACACGAGCTCTGCTTCCCAATTAAAACAGCAACAACAGCATCAACAACAACAAGCCACCAGGAACTGTGGGATAAAAAAGTCACTGTTCTAAAAGGATTTAATGTATGTAGGCTTTAAAAATCATACCTTGATAATACTGCAATGCAACTCCAAAGAGAGCTTGAGTGTAACTGTGCCACATGAAGGCCTGGGTCATACTTGGAGAAACAAAACCTGATTTAAGATTTAGCAGATCAAAATAAATTTGGGATCTAACTGCAGTTATCACATAAGACAGAATATAAATTCATTAACACTGCCAATATATTTTGCCCAATCACTCTGCCAGGTCATATTGACCTGGAAAAAGGAGTCTGCACATATGTGCATATCTGAGTGCATTAAACATGCACCTCTTGGAGAAAACAGCTATGCAGGATTGATGGCTATGGACAGTATTTCTAATGGCCTTTTTAATTGGCACTATGATGATTAATTGAGGCCTTCACAGAACTCCGGGATTGCTCATTACCACACAGCATGGTGTCCCAGCACACCGTGTGGGTGACCGTTATTGCTAAATAGTCATCAAAACATGAGACACTGATAAGATAAATTTTACACAAATCTACGAACCCCAGAAATTGAAGCCTACTACTGAGGCAGCTGGAAAATTCTGTTTCCTCCTTAATATATTATTTTAGCAGTGCCCATATGCTCCCAGAGAGCAGAAAAGGACTTGAGAAAGGTATTGAAAACAAGCTACGTGTGTAATAAGGATTAAATACCTCATGCACTATTACTTGCCTTTGCAGAAGTTGACATTCACTCATGGCAACACACAGGATATTGCAATTACCCCCTCAGACAAGAGCCAACCACATGGTTACTGCACACCTGCAATTGCTAGGAGAGAAGCAGGTGTGCTCAGGAATGGCCATCAAATACCTTAACTACACTGGACCTGCATGACACTGTGCTGCTGCTGCTGCCGCTGCCGCCGCCGCCGCCGCCGCCGCCGCCGCCGCCGCCACCACCACCACCACCACCCCCCTTCCCCTGCAGAAATGCTGATGGGCTGCTCAGTGTCCAGCACCCAAGGCAGGGGTTGGCTGAGGTGCTGACCCGCTGCTGGTTTCCTGACAGCCACGAACCCACTGCAGGAGGTGTGTGGGAGGCAGCTACTTTGAGAGGAGGACCTTGAGGGTTTCTGCTTTCTCCCCTTAGGTTTAGCCAGCTCTCACCTGGCCATGGAAAGGGACCTGGGACTCCTGGTCGACAGCAAGTTGCGTATCAATCTACAGTGTGCCCTGTGCCAACCATATTCCAGGCACAGCACCACCAGCTGGTCAAGCGAGGTGATTGTCCCACTCTGTTCTGCACTGGTGCAGCCTCACCTTGAGTGCTGTGTGTCTGTAGTTTTAAGCATCACAATATAAAAAAGACATGAAGCTATTAGAAAGCATCCAAAGCAGGGCCACAAGGATGGTGGAAGGGCTTGAAAACAAGTTTTATGGAGGAGCAGCTGAGGGCACTTGGTCTATACAGCTGGAGGAGACCGAGGGGAGACTTGATCGCAGTCTACAACTTCCTCTCATGAGGGGAAGGAAGAGGAGGGTCAGACACTCATCTCTTCTCTGTGGTGAGCAGTGACAGGGACCCAGGGAATGGCTTGAAGTTGTCAGCACCAAGCCCGAGAGAGTTCAAGAAACGTTTGGAAAATGCTCTCAGGCACGCAGTAAGATTCTTGGGGCTGTCCTCTGAAGGGCTGAGAGTTGGACTCAGTGATCCTTGTGGGTCCCTTCCAACTCAGAATATTCTGTGATTTCTTTACCTCTGCCCTTCCCAGCACAGTGTGCAGCCTCCATGCCCACACAGCCCTCCCTGGCTCCTGCTGGATTACTGATACTCGCTACACTCCCTTTGCAGTTAGAGGGCTGTTTGCTGCCTCAGGGCTTCCAGAGCCCACAAATGTCTACAATACACAACAGAGAACCATTTAGCCTTTTATAAATATTCTGTAAATAATCTTGGATAACACTAAAACACCATCTTACATTCTGTGAATGATTCAGGATTTTGTCGCACGCTGACAAAGAACTCATTCTCATTAGAATTCTGCAAAATCTTCTTACACAAATCTCCTGTCAGCTTCAATCCATTAAAAATAATAAAGGTATGCTCAAAAGTGGAGACCAAAGCAAATTTTGTTTAGATTTAACAGATTCAATTTACTGTGCTGTTAATCAGACAACAGCAACTCACGTCTTCCTTTGCCATGACAGTGGGATCTAATAGGACATTTGGCCGCATTTCCATCACACCACAGACCTGTAAAACACTGGTCACAATACAGCACAGATTCAGCCCTGCCTGAAGGTCACAAGGAAAGAACTGCGGAGTTCCCAGATAAAGGTACTCCCAAAGTGTTATCCGTTGTGCTGAGCACCCCTCCTGTGTTCAAACCTTTGCAATATCCTCTCCAAATCTGGAACCTGAAATAGTGATCGCCCACCAGCCAGTGCAGGAGAAAAGCTTAGATCATCTTTTGCCTGATTAACTGGCTTTTCATTGTCTTCCTTTCTCATTCCCACTCCAAAAGAAATAGAGGCTTCGCGGCAGCTGGAACAACTCTCTTCTTAACTGGAAGAAACCAGGGAATAGATATGATGTCAAGCCAAATATAAGCCCCATCACGAGATGGGAATAGCTGCCAAGGGTACATTCCTTTAAAAATTTAAAATTAAGAAAAATTTACTCTCCTGATAAGTTTAGGACTGTTTCCTCAGCTGGTCCCAAATAGCTAAAGCCAGCCACAGACCAGTTTGGGACCAGGCACTATTACACATCCCAAATAGGTGTGCGGAACACAAGTGCATATAGGCAAGTTTGGGGGTTCGCTCTTAGTTGCAAGCTTTCTGTTAAAAACTGACATCTATTCTCTGAAGAATCTACCTTCCCAATTTTATCTCCAGCTGATTTGCACCAAACGATATATTGTAGGAATTTATTTTTACATCACCTTTTGTGAGCTAAGAACAGGCAATATCAAGGGAAAAAACCAAGCCGACCAAACAATTGCCAGGAAGCTGGGCTTTTTCAGCCATGACAGTAATGCTGGAGTAAACTGGCTTTGAAAGATTTCCAAGTTTTGTGGTTTTGAGTGAGGATTTTATGAACCAGTTTTAAATGTGTTTGGATCTCTAAGAATTAGTTTAAGCTGAAGTTCCCTGGAAAAGAAACTAGTGTAAATCAATCTTATTTTAAATACACATGAACAGCTTAAAATTGCATCGTATGCCATTGCTAACATGCAATAGCTTCCAACTCCAAAGCAGAATTAAGTGTTGCTACAGAGCTGAAGATATCATTTGGAAACAGATGTTAAAGTGTCATGAAAAGCAACTATCTTACTGAATAACTGAACTTCTTTATAGCCCTTTAAAAAAATTAGACAGGTTAAATAATAGATGCCCTATTCAACATTTTTAGATGGTGTAAATAGCCACCTTTATGAATCACAAATCATAACAAATTGCCATGTTTCTGGAAATGGATATTAATCTCCTTGAAACCTTGCGCTCATGACGCACAGCAAGTTTGCCGAGTAAAAGCTCATGGAAACAAAAGAAAAAGGAAAAAAAATCAGAAAAACTGACACACATGACACATTTGTAAGAACAACTGAACTGGTGAATCACAAATCCCTGCCTTTCTCCCAAGAGTACTGCTTCTACAGAAAAAAAAAAAAAGGAAAAAAGAAAAAAAAGAAAAAAAACCCAACAAAATATATCTCTGTTTTGAAGTGCTTTAGATTTTTTTAGATTCTTTTTAAACTTGAAAATTAATCTATTTCGCTATTCTAAAGAAATAAGGGTATTAACACTCTAACTGTGGTTAAACCAATCTTTAATTCAAGTTTGCTTTAATGAGGAGTTTGTAAAAATACTGCAACACAAATGAAGTCTGTATGTTCTCTTCCTTGGCCTCCAGTAGACAGAAAATGATATTTTCAAAATCCAGTGACATGACTCAAATTGTTTTGCCTCTAGAATTTTTATGGTTTCAGACATATCTGACACATCATTTTTGCTACCCTCTTGTTAACTCTCTCAAATCATTAGCGGCATTTCAGTGTACAGGAGGAGAACGCTAAATTAAAGAGTTGATTTCAGTTTTTAAGCCCTGGGGCAGGAAAGGTTGAGCACATCACAGAGAAAATGTATTTTACTGCCAACCTGTATTGCCTGTGCTCTCATTACACTACCTCAGCACCCCTTCAGCTGCTGTGTGAAGCAGAGGTCTATTAAGCTCTGAAGAGAGCTCATTCTATCCTATAAGCAAAAGAAAGACATTTCCGGAGTGATGAGAACTGCTTGAGCTGTATGGAGAAGATACTTGAAAATGCCTCATGGGGTTCCAACCATACAAGCCAAAGCATAATAGCACTGAATTGGGGGTGTGGCATAGCAGATATTTATTACTGCTGGTGGACAAAGCTTTTATTGCCTTTAGAAACACTGAGATGAAAGGGGAAAACAACTCTACATTGAGGGGGGAAGGGTGAATGCACACAATGGGTTTTTTATGTATTACCCAGACAGGCTTCTGTTGCCGTGGGACTTTTCTCATTCATTGAGCTAAGAGGATAATTTTGCAGTGTGTCAGCAGATCAAGTGAAGGACGTAACTGCAGCGAGCAGGTCCATCGGTTCATGCACACCTTGACAAATGGCTAATTGCAGCTGTGGGCTGTTTTGAAATTCTGAGCATTCATATGCCAGCTAATGAAATCACAAGTGAAATCTGGTAGAACAGGAGAAAGGAAAAGCACAGCACGGCGACGGAGGGAGAGGGAGGGTTCATTACACACAGTGTAATAACAAGAGGATGTGCAAGAAGCGACCAATGTGCAACTGGTGCCAGTCACAAGAGGTGTTGAAGGGCATTCGGCATAGAAAGCAAAAATCAACAGGAAAATTAAAGTGAACATGTATCTTTTCTTTTTCCATTGTTCCTAAAGCCATAGATTTTGTTTCAAGAAAAAAAAACCCAAACAAACCTAACTAGAAAAAACCTCGTGTACCAAACCAACCNATAATAATAATAATAATAATATAACCATCATCATCTCATTCTTTAATGGCTGAAGATGCACTGCATAATTTCTTTGGGGATTTATACATTACAAGAGGGGCAGTGAAAGAAAGCTGCCCAAAATATTTCAAATTAGTTTCAAAAGATCCACTCAATACACCCCGCTTTTCAAAATCCTGGCTTTTCATGCTGCATTTTCCAGTCTAACTCCTCTGAAGAAATAAATTCAATTTAAGAGGGAAGAAAGGTACAATTTTCTGTAACTGGAAAAGGCAAATCAATACTTCATAAGTATGGTATGCATTAAGATAATTAATTTTCCACAATATGCTCGAATCTCAGCAGTGAAAACAGTATAAAACCAAATTAATGACTAAATATTCTACATACTAAGAACACTGTACCCTTCTTTCATTCTTGTTAAACAGATTAAATGGGAAACGATTTCTATGTCTGTCAAACTGCAGCCAGTCTGAACACCTTGAATTCTGAACCTTATCGATAGTACCATAATTGTCTTCTCTTAATGGTTTGTTAGAAGCTTCATACTGTATCAAAAACCTTTTTTGAAGGGAAAGGCAACCTTTAAAGGTCTCATTCATTTGGGCTGTGCCTCATTTCCATTATTCCCAAAGCTCATGAAGATTTTTTAACTCTCATTCTTTGTGCAAGGTCATATTTTTCTCTGTCATTTTACTTGTTACATCCCTAGCTTCAAGATCAGCAAACACAGCCTTAAATGCACTTCACCCTCACTCTAAAATAAAAAAAAAAGAAAAAACCTTTAGAAAAAGCGATTTTGACATTGGCTGCCTGCAGTTTGACTCCCTACTGCTTCGCTGTGAGATCAAGAATAATACTTCACTTTATAATGCGCACCTCGAGATTGCGTCAGTAATGAAACACTCCAAGCAGGGATCAGTTAGAACAGCAAACGGCTTTAACATTTCCAGGGAGCAAAGGAAACATACCACACTTCACATTTGCAGAACAAAGAGGGGACTAAAAGACACAGAAATAAAAACAACAACAGCAACAAAATCCTTTATGGTGTAATGTCTTGAAAGAGTGAATGTGTATGGCTGGAGGAGCTGTTGTGCTGCATAAGGCATTAAGGTTTTGTTAACCACAGCTTAAAATCTACACGAAGTGCAAGATAAATTCTCTTATATTTTCTCTTAAGTATTTCAGCCTATTTCCACATTTTCATAAAAGCAAAGACAGGACCAAAAAGCCTTCCTGAAGGAAAGCATTGCACTACAATGATTTCTTGAAGATTAGTTGTAAATTTATTCCCGAATTTCTAACATCATATACAGACATACACAGGGAGTTCAAAAATATATGGAGCAAATGCACAAGCAGAAGCAATAAAAGAAAATCCAGTCATAAAATCTGCCCCCCTCTGAGTGGGATTTCACAGGATCTCAACTGGAGGAAAAAAGGCAATAAAAGCGGATCCGTGGTTGTTCGCACTGTACACAAGAATGTATGCAGACATATCTGACTGTTTGATATACAAGTTATTTCACTGGGAATTTCACATCATCTGACATGTCACCCTCACAGACAGAGAATCTGATCTAATTTTGATCACTTCTGATAAGGTATTTTTATATAGCGATGCAGGGACAGAATCCAGTACCAGTCTTGCACCATTGCAGAGCAGGGAGAAATTGTTACATGCATCTCTACTGAGGCCAGGTTCTCCCTAAGGGACACAGGATTTCTACCATTGTTTGAGTCAAAGCAGAAACAGGAATTTGATTCTCAGGTTTTAGAATTTTCTAAGTGCAATTTTATCCTGAAGGGTGACAAGTTGAAGATAGTTTCTCCTATCTTGAGATCTCCTGCACATGCCTCCAGAATTTAGTCTGAGGCCAGAGAAGGAGGTGATATTTAGCTGGTTAGAAAGGACAAAGCCCCTGACTCTGTCACTCTTGGAAGACTAGCCAGCTACAGACAAATATTTTTATTTGTGCACATGACATTTAATCTGAGTCACTGAGACAAACGAAATGCAAAAGCTTCACATCTAGGATTACATCCCCTACATTGACTTTTCAGAGCATGAGTATGTCTCTGAAAGAAAAAGGCTTAGGACTGTGCTTTCCCATGCAGGGAATTGTTACTAAGCTAAAAGGGGCTGCAGGGATGATAGTCTGGGTGTACAGAATAAGCGCTCACCGGGATGAGGCCTAAGAAGGTCATAAAAGGCTGCCGGTGACGCCAGCTAATGAAGTCACTCCTCCAGCTCAGAGGCTTTGGCACCGTCAGTCTTGCACTCAGTCCTTGCTGAACATGTATAGCTTTAGATGTTAAAGCTTCCATGTGTGCTTTAAGCCTGATTAAGGAGAAAACTATAGTACTAAGGGTTTGGGGGGGGTTATGTAACAGTAGCCCTGAGAAATAAAACCAACAACCCATTTTCTGAGAAACCATGAGTTTGAAGTAATTCAAAGAAATCACTGAGTCCTGAAAAACCACACACCTTATTTCTTGATTTTGGTATTTGCAAACTTAAGCTAATGCAAGTACCACTATACACTGTCAGACACTCAGATTTGCCAGTATTCTTAAAAGGCATGTAAATACTTCAGATCAAAGCATAAGGATTCTGTCTTTTGAATATCTCTGTTTTGTAGTTACAGCAGATATTTTGCCATGTGCTAATTTTCAGACAAGACTGAACGTACACTAGCAGGAGGGAAAGTTTTCCATTACAGAACATAACTGCAAAATCTAGTAAAAATACTTTTAGAAAATCCACAGGGATTTTAGTTCAAGGTTTTCTTATTATACTAATAAATTATTTCATGTCCACTCTGCGTATGAAGCAACATTATTTATTGCATACCTTCTTCCAGAGGAGCACTTGAATATTTGCAGAGAAGTACAAATACATCATAAATTTTCCTGTAACTAACATTAAAAATGAAAACAACTGCTTTGTACTAAAGAATTAACCACTGCCAACCAATGAATTTGAAAGAAGAACATCAAAATCACTTAAACTGGATCTTGACTGGTGCACTTCAGTTGAATTTTGTCCCAGGGTTAATGTCCACCGTGTCTACATTATTTAGAAGTGATGAAAAGCTACATCATTTTCCCCTGATTCTGTGTTTCCATTCTCATCATTGTACACAACTACCAAAAATTTCTCAGTCTATTGAATACACTATGCCAGGCTCCCATCTCACTGGTTTGGGGCAGGTGAAAACAAAATTCTGTTAAAGGAATTTAAATTTCTCCACTGGCATCTTGGGAGTTTGGGTTCCAGACCAAAAGTGAACTTTAGCATAACAAAATCTATCAGTTCATATCCTGGAACATGGCTGAATCACACCAGCATCACTTCAGAGTTAAAACTCAGCTTCCTACAACTCAGATATGGTATAATTTCAGCAGAAGGAATAAGTAGAGAAAGCTCAGAATTGTACAAAAGAATGATTACAACTAACGAAAGTAACAGAAATGTCTTAAAATTACAGAACTGTGCATTACAGTCTCAAAATCTAAAGAATCATGTGTCACCTTGCAAGGGTGATGAGCACCTTCACCCAGAGCCCCTAGCTTGTGAAATGATTTGTATTGTTGTGCAACACCAGGGCAGGAGAAACAGCAGCCCCGGAGAGCACAGCTGGGATGTCAGCTACCAGGGACTTCAGAGAAAGACATCAGTCTCTCCAAAACTTCTGGGTGTTAGTGGAGTATTCCCATCACATCAGAAAGTCTTCTGAGGACATTTGGAAGGGATAAACCTGCTGTGCGAGGAGATGGAGCCCAGCCTGATCCCCAGAGAAGCAGTTTGAGTTGACTGACTCAGCTTGGAAGTGTAAAGGGGCTGGGAAGAGGGACAACTCAAGCAACGGGAGCCTGAACTGAGACTTCCCAGTGCCCAAATGAAAATCAGGAACTGCAGCAAGTGGTTCTCAAGAAAGCAGATTAAGAAAAGTCACAGCCCTCGTCCAGCCTCTGTGGGCAGAGCCCAATAAATTGTATCATGATCCACGGGGAGTTGTGAAAGTTGTGCAGTTATTGGGAAAAGTGTAAATGTAATTTCCTAAAAGGGCTCCGTCGGGTCTCTGGGCCTATCCTGCTCAGTCAAAGGGATTATTTTACCACTCAAAACAGTCCTCATTCATAGAATTAATTCCGATTTTTAAGAGGGTCAGGTACTTGAGTAAGGAAAGTTATCTCTGGGGTGGAAAGTAACAAGCCAGGATCACTTAACCAGGCTGCAGAGACTCCTAACCAGCAGAGGTATCAGCACACAAAACCACTGTGAAATGCATGCTGAAGGATAATATTCACTTATAGATGGAAATGTTTACTGATAAGGACTCGGGATCCTTGATTATTCAGATTCTAAAATAAAGATTTTTGGGCAGTTGGAGTTTTTGCTCAATATACCACCTTTTACTCTGATTTTCAGAAACAAATTATAAACAAAGTTTCTGAACAACTCTCAGAATACACTGAGTCACTGGAAGGAATGTTTTTAAGAATAATTAAAAAAAAAGGGCATGAAACTTGAACGGAGAATTTGGGCTGCAATTATCCTCTTGAAACTCAATTCCACCGGCATCCCACCTCAGAGATGAGCAAATCACAACATGATTCTGTAATTGAAACCCATCTGCCGTCAATCCACATAACTGCCTTATACTTCACATGGACCTGCTCATCTTGTCAAGCTAAGAAAAATCTCATAATCAGTTTTAGGACCCCAGAGTCCTTCCAATTCTCAAAGTAATATTCCAAACAGCTCAAGTAGAGCACAGTAACACAGAACTCCGCAGCCAACCCATTGTAATGTTATGAAAGAGCAGAACTTTGGATGATAGAGGCCATAAATGTATAAAATCCTTTTAAGGCCCTCCATACCACAGTATGAAAATCCAGTGACTACTTCTCCCACCTGTTTCTTACAGGTTTGGTTTTTTCCAGGAAGAGCTGGGACGAAACAAAAGGACGGGTAGTTACCTCACATTTTAAAACCGTATGTTAAAAAAATATATCGTGTACTCCTTTAGTCTACACAACATCCCACAAGATGGGCTGGAAACAAATACAAACAGCTCTCAAATCCTGCTTTACCTGTGTGCATACATGTACAGGAGCACAAAGGTCTCCTTGGCATGGAGACACACCTGATTTCCTACTAACCAATCCCAAGAACAGCATCAGAACAAGGAAACCATAGCCTATAATTATGCTGTGCAAGCCATATATTTCCATTGTTTAGGGGAAAATCTTCTGGGTAATAAATGCTAATGGACTGGAATCTGATATACTTATTATTAAATATATGTATTTCTAATACCTCATAATAATTAATAATTACTCATATAATTTTAATACAGTCTGTAAATTAAATTGCCATCAAATACATGCAAAGAACAACTTGTCCACAGGTTTGGGAGAATCCGCACCTAGGAAAACAGCAAAATACCTGCTTTTGATGCTTCTAATACTTATTAAATCAGCCTATACCAAATTTTTTAAATTGATGCTCAAAAGTATTACTATGGCAAAAGTCCTAAAGGCACCTTTTAGTTGAAGTGTAGGGGCACAGCAAAAGGTTGAGTTCAAATTGTGAAAGAACTGCTAATCTTGAGTATAAATACAATCATATCAAAATTAGGGTGCTGGGACAGGGCATTACTTGCTCCTGATGATGTTCAGGAATCCGTAAATCATATCTTAGAGGAGACGGAGTACAAGAGAGAAAGAACTGAAACTCTCTGGGATGGAAAAGAAGCAGCACTGTTTTAACACATTATCTTCCACATCTGGAATCCAGCAATGGGAGCCTCAGGAACAGATTAGAAATTCATGATTCTAGATCAATATTTCAGCGTAACAACAAGCTACATCAGCTAGCTAAAGAATGCCTCATTTAGGAAAAGCCTAAACATCTGTTGCTAAAAGTAATTTCTGCACGTATCTTGTAAAGCCCCTTCAAACTTTCATCTAAAAGGAAGTTTAGCACCAAAGACTTTATATATTTTTCAAGAAAATAAGCTAGCAGTTCTCAGGCAGAGGGAGGTAAAGGCTTGGGAGCTGGGGTTTTGTGAAGAGTTTTTTTGTTTCCTTTTCTTTTTCTATTAAAAATAAGGCCACAAAGTGGTGCGAAAATGTATTCCAGATGATGAATACTCTGGCCTTCATGTCTTGGGTTCCTCTGTAGCTCACCCCTTCCAGCTCTACATGCTGCAGGGAGAAATAGATTTGCGAGGTCCATTTCTCTGGACAGTAACTTGTGTGAGCTTTGCACATGAAGGCAACTCACTGAAGTGGTAGTCCATGTCCTTCCCAAGGCCTTTGTCATGTGCAGAGCCAAGTCTACTGCGCATTGGAGTCTGGTAACATGCAGTTGCACATCAGAGTGTAAATCAAGTGCAGAATGGGGTGAAAATAGTGCAAAAGGAGATTCACTGCTCAACATTTTACAGCTACAAAATGCATACAATCAAGGAAGCTAATTCAAAGACAGCAGAAAAGGTGAAAAGGGGCAAAATAGAGACCAAAAAGCCTGAGAAGTGAGAGGAAGGAGAAAAAAAAGTGCAAAATTCTGTTTCTTGACAACATACAATTAATAAGATGTAAACACATTTCCAAATATTAAGTTGCCTATTTGCAAGCATCCTTGTCTCCTAGAAATCTGCAATTCATTCCTCTTAAGATACAGTAAATCTGGCTCAGAGATTTACACAAAGTCTGGAAAAGGAGATGAAGGAGACACAGTGGGGAGATGAAGCAGAACATTCCTGTGGTCCCCATAGGAAGTCACAGCATTCTCTCATCAAGTAACACTGACAGCACAGGTTATCGTTATCCAAATAATTCAGCATGTGCTTAGTCCTTAATGTAGGTGCCATTTCAATGCCATTTGGTAAATAATTACACCTCACCTTTGTTCGCAGTGCAAAACTCTAGATTACACCCTGAATCGAGGCTCTTGCCAGCGAATGAATTTGAATCACATCCTCTAAACCAACTTCCACCACTAACTTTTCTCTTAGCAAAATCAAAGATGAGGACTCAGTTCAAATACTTGGAAGGCAATGTTTCAACTTACTTTTTTAGTTCAAATTAAAAGCATCCATCATATCTTTATGACACAATGCTAAATTTAAGTTTCTCACAATAAAACAAGAATGACACTAATATTACACAGCCATGGTATCTCTCCAAAGAATTACTGTTTACATATTAAATTAATTGTCTGAAATTTTTAAAAGAAAAGTTTATTGCAGTATTTCACAGCTGAGCTATTAAATGAACCATACCAAGCCTTGCAGGTACTCATTTAGCAATAACATAATTCTATTTTTAAATGTGTGTGCAAAAAACTCCCTAGTCCAGTTTATACTGAGCTTTACCTACATAATCACATCAACCAGTAATGCAAACGTGTCCTGACTGGAGACAAGCCCTCATTAGATTATGTTGCATTATAACAAATTCTTAACAATTCCTAATGAAACACTTGCCATCTAGCAAAGTAAGGCGATTAAGTAAACAGCGCTGTAGCATGACACCGTGTGGTAAAATGCCATGGGGAAGGGCTTAATTGCAGGAACTTGCACTAAATGCTGAGCTTCAAGCAGGCTGATTGGAATCCAAAGTGACAGGAGAAGAAATGGAGCACTCTTAAGTATTTCTGGACTGTACATCTAATTACTTGTGGATGGAAGCTAATGAAGTCCAAAATACATGCAGCAAAGCAGGAAACTTGATGCTGTGCCCACGTATGTGTGCTTGTAATTTTTTTAACCCATATAAAATTCACATCCCAAGGTTGCATATAGTGTGCGTAAGGTAGGTCATAAGCATGTACTTTCACAGCTGTTACCCTTCAGATCTCCTGTTTGCATATGCAAATACTGAAAGGCTGATGGGATGAAAATCTGCACCCAAATAAAAAAACACTGGCTGAGCCCTGCTCGTCAGGCACTGTGTTTGGATGTAGAAGTTCTCATCACCATTGAGTGTGCACTGGCTCATGGCAGGGGATGCTCGTTGTTTCGTGGCAGAAAACAGACAAGTTGATGCCTTCCCATCCTGGTCTTCATGCACAGGAGGTCTGTGTAGGCACACTGAAGCTTTGATGTGGAGTTTTCCTAACAGCCTAGATAACTTGGTCCCACCTCCCAAAGTGATACGGATGCCAAGAAGACTTCCTATTCTATGAGCTCAAATCACTTCATACTTCGAAATAATTGAACATTTTCTTTGTCAGAAAAGAAGAACCTTCTCATTTTCAAGCCATTTGATGACTTGAGAACTTAGAAGTTCATTGATCTCACCAACAAACTTCCTCCTAGCTCAGCAAAACATCAGAACATCTGCAATTTTATGAAACCTTACAGAACATGTTTCCCGAATGACGGCTCAGCTACCGTAGGTGCTGTATACCAGCAGCTAGGCTCTGAGTTTGTTTTCCTTGAAATGTGGAGCCAGACTTGCAGACAGACTTGGCCCTTGATACGTGCAAATACTAGACAGCACTAAATGAAACTGCTCTTTGTGAAATGAAATAACACAGCTTGAGAGGGATGTTTTAAAAATAAACAAAAGACTGAAGGCCTGAAGAGGCACTTTGGTTTTGGAGGCTGTTATCCTCTTAACTTTGGATAACGACAAGTTGGAAAACCTGCCTCACCTGCCTGTCCCGCCGACAGCATCTCCAGCTGGGGTGAATCAAAGGGTTTTCAAGTACTGGCTGTAGTAAACATCTGAACAGGATCTATGGAAGTGTTCCCACAAGACGTGTGGACAGACCATCCAGGCATGGCCCGGTGAGATAAATTTGCAATGCCTGGGCTCCTGCAACTGCTCTTCAATTGCCACAGACACGGCCAAGTTACTGCGACGGAGCAAGGTTTAGGTTGCCTGAGCTCTGTTGATTTCTAAGCATACCCTGAGAAAATAAAACATGCCGTAAGCTAAACAATTAGCCTTCCAAGAAAAATGGTACAGGCCGGACAGATATTACAGTGTAGCTTCTGATCTGCCAATGAAGTGGGCTGCAGCTTCAAGTCACTGCACTGAAGTGAAAATAGATTAACTGCATACATAAACTGCCTGATCCTTCTGTAAAACTGAGCAGGGGATTTGTGGGATCTGTAATGCTGGTATTCAGGTCTTTCCTTGTGCTCGACAGAGATGTCTGAATCTGTTTCAGGCATGTCACACAGCAATTTTCAGCCGACTCCTCCATTATTGGATATTTTAAAAAGTGTCTTTACAACAATAATCAGTTACTCTAGACATCAACAATTAGCAAGAGTTTTTAGGCACATGCCTATAGATATCCCATTCCCCTTGGAGGGTAATATCTACAATGCAGTATATACCGTATTACATCCTATGTGGAGAATGTACTACTGTGACATTACTATTTTCTGAAAGTGTCCCTCTTTCCTTTCAATCTGCAAGTTTCTGTCCATAAATTAAAACTGTCAATATTATGAAAAAAATACATATTTTAGGGCCATCACTGTTTTGATGTTAAAAATATAGATAACTCTATATAGAGTGTAATGTGAATAATATACATGGTGTTTGTGTGTGTAGACAGATAAACCCAAATATGGATGCATGTGCTTAAAAAAGTCACTAAAATAATGCTCTTGTCCTAGAAACTAGAATGGAATTTTGCAAATATTTCACTAACACTCACCAACCAGTATTCATACACATATAGAAGAATAAAGAGGCAACATCACAAAACTTCAGATGGTATAGGTGCTTCAGGAACCTATGGCTGGCAGCTCAAGATCTGGAATCCAAAAAGGATCTCCAGTTCATCCTGCAAGGAAGGCAGCAAACACTGAGAGAAGCTCCACATAACATCATGTCCTTCAAGTTGGATGAAATTCTAAAATACACATTCTTATAGCCGTAGTTATTGTAACTAAAGCAAAGAATAGCATTAAAATAAATAGTATTCTTGAAGAGAACTACCTCATCAGAATGGTTACCTATGTAAGTCTTGCCACTGTCAAGTTCTGTTACACATAATTAACCTGAAATCATAAAAAAAATCAAATTAAACCCACAACATTTAAGTCATGTTAAACATATCTGTACTTTTTATTGAAACTCTACTTTAATAGTCCAGAATTCTCTCCTGGGCCTTCCAGACAAAGTGAAAATATCCATACAATAAAAATAATTTCATAATAAAAACCAATTTTCTTGAAGCACAATTTTATGAAGCACAGTATTTTTAAAAATTAAAATCAAGCCTGTTGCTATTAGTATTCATTAATATGCAATTTATTAATATGCAGGAAATGAAGTTTATATTGGTAAGTGAATATTTGACAGTTTAAATGCAAAATCAGCATTTGGGTCAGATTTTAATACTGCTTTTCAATTTCAAAAACTGTGTCTTTGTAAGACCAAAAACTACTTTTGTAACCGACAATCACTAGATTTTTCTTACACTGTTACCTTTCAGTAATATTATGCTTCCAAAAGCAGAAGATAAAAATGTTCATGAGAAGCTGAAAATCTGAACAAATAAGGAATAATTACATTATCATAAGGAAGTGACAGTTTTGAAAGCATCTTTGTCAAGTTATTTTGAAAAGTGTCACTTCCAGCTCACCATCAAGAGAGAGAGCACATACTTACGTGCCAACGAGGGAGAACGAGGGAATGCCAAATACTAAAATATTTCACAGGAGACCTTAGACCTCCTGCCTGTTTGCTAAAAATCTGTACATCAGAGAACCTAGTATTAGTCCATAATCTAACATCAATACTAGTTTGGCAAGTAATTAAGAATCCATTCAGGAAATTAAATGGAGTTGAGTTAAAATTTAGCTGTCACTTTGCATGTTGAAGCACAAGCCTGACACTTCCAGAAGACAGAGATACCTAAATTATCACCATGTAATTTGAGTGAGGTATAAATCAGCCATTCTCTTGGGTTTTCCATAAGTATACAAAAGAACTTCTTTAAGCCAATTGCCTTTGCTTCACCCTCAAACTGTCCGCTTTAGTCATTTTGTTACACAGAACAACAATTTTCTGATTTAAAAAAGAATGGAAGATAAGCATATTTTAGGAATTCAGAATACCATCATGCCACAGTCCTTTGTTTAAAGAGATATCAAATAAACAAATAAATAAACAAAGGAATAAAAAACCATAATAATCACAGTATATATTTTTATGCCCTCTAGCAGCCAGGTCATGGAAAGATCAAAACAAAATTGTATTTTCTCTCTCTTCTCAGTTAATGTTGACAGGGTTAGGTAAATGATCGGTACTGAAACTTGCAGTAAATTATTCTGTGTGAACTTTGAATGCAGCAGTAGGAAAGAAAGATACACAGCAACCAAGCAGATCTGCCAGCATCTTCCTGGGTCAGTTATCATCATGGAGGAAAAGCAAATCATTTTTTTACCTAACCAATCTATTTGCTATTTATTGTAACTCATGGAATATCTCTTTCTCCTCCTCCTCCATGATGTTGCTGGTACACTCAAACAGGACACTTCATTATCAAAAAGGACTCATTTGCTTTTTTCCACCTCAGCCTACCTCTCCCAACCCCTTCTGTATGCTTTTGCAATGAGGCTTTTCCCCTCTCTGAATTCCCCCTCTTCTGACAGGGCTGCAGTGCATAGTTGTAGGAGTTATTTGATCAGTCACAGTCATGAGAGTTATTTGATCTGCCATGGGTGTCGAAGTAAATATAGCCCCTTTGCTTTGTTATGGAAAATGTATGTGTCAGAAACAACAGCAATACGGGGGATTCCACATATCCTGTAGCCTCCTCTAGGACATAGCCAAAATCCCTACTCCACAGTTTGATGTACAGGTCCCCAGCTGAAGCACCCCAGTAAGAAAAGTAATTCCTTGTAATTGCTTGTGACATTTCAGATGATTGAAAGAAACCCCAAAACTGAAGTATCTTCATTGCAAACTACTTTATTACTTAATTGGATGCACTTCCTCATCCTCTGTACTTTCTCAGAAAACAAAAAAAACCAAAAACTATGAAAACCAAACTAAAAAGCCCAGCAGCCCCATCTGGAAGCCACGCCCAGCCTCTCTCAGATCTGTAACTTGGGCAAGGAAGCACCACACAGTCCAAAAGAAAAAAGAAAAGTCAGTACAACTCCAGAGACAATCAAATCCTGTACAAAATACTAATGAGCTTTTCAAAATCTTTTGGGGCCTACCTAAACCAGAAATCATTTCAGATTATGAATAATAAGTGATTTTTTTTTCTACTTACTGGGAACATTCAGAAAATCAAACACAGAAAAATTATAAATAAAACTCCATGTGAAAGCACTGCTACTATATAGTACAACAAAACTACAGGCAGGAATCACAGGCACAGACATGAAAATACACATAGCAGAAAAAGAATATGTTTAAACATTCTTTGGCTAAAATGAAACCTGTTTTTTTCTATGGGTGATACTGATGCCACAAGTCCATCTGCTTCCTGAAGGACTTGCATGTCAAACCAAAATTTAAAAAAAAAACCCAACTCTGTGAAGCTGGTACATGTTTTGGCTTGAAAATTCCCAGGCTAAACCAAAAACAGCACTTGTGCATTCAGATGTTTTTCAGCCCAGTTTCATATTTTTTAAACTACTTTTTGGTTGTTCATTTGAACAATGTACAGGAACGGTGTATATAGCTACATTTATGTATCAGAAATGGCAAATAATTAAAAAAAAATTTTCCCAGTTTTAGTAAGCCTGCAGTAACTACAGTAAATAAAATCTTATTACTTGTGAAATATAAGGTCAACAACTCTGGCCTTAAACAGTGGTTCTCCATTTTCAGGCAAGTTTAATGAAAGTGAACATGTCAGTTCCTAAAATATAAATGGCCACCAAGAGACTACATCAACAGAAAATATGTAGTTTCACACAGGGCAGATTTTGCTTTTAAACAGAGCTCTGCTGAATCGGCTTCTACCATACACAACTTGCTGGATATGTTTTAAAGCAAGCCAGCTGGGTCCATCTTGATTAATTATCATCTGTACTACAGAAACAATTAGAGATGCAACTTTCCCCTAGATTGGCATCTTGATGCTTTTATGCACACACACCTTTTATGTTCAGAAAGTCAAGTTGCTGAAACACCCATCACTGCTGGTAGCAGTTATTGTAATAGTTTTCTTTGCTTCTTCATCCAGCCTAATCTCTGAGGCCTACTATTCCATTCTTTTTGCATATAATGTTTGCTAAACTGTTTTGCAAAATCTCCTGATACTATGTTCTTTCAAAAAAATTAATGCTAATTTATACAATTACTACTACCCAGCAGTCAATTTCTCATTAACAAGGTGCTTCCTTGTAACCGGAGCAGTTTATTCACCTGACCCAAAGACCATTGGAGGTCCCAGTTTTCGATAACTGACCCTCAGTAGCAAAACCATTCAGAATGAATTTCCTACACGCATGGCACCTGATAATTTACTCTGCCAAGACCTGAGTTGCAGCAGTCCCACTCAAAATGCAGAGTTGTGAGGCAAAAGTCTCAACTCACAGTGCTGGAGAGGGAGGTGTTTGCAATGGACCCATCCCAAGATGAGACCCCAATCCTACATTAATTCATACAATGCACATACGGGCTCTGCTTTGATCCTGGCTCCCTAGAATAAACAAGGCCCAGGCAATTTCCTCCCATCTACCTGCCTCTACTTCCTTCTCTATGGAAATTGTCTTCAAACTCATTTGGAAGCCATTAGTCAGCCTCAAACAGACCTGGAAGAGCAGTGGAAAATGGTAGGCAATTAATTTCCCTTCAGTTTGAGAAATCAAAAGGTGGGCAGAGGGGAGGCCCCTCTGTTAACACCCACACAAGAGTGAGATGATCCTGCCAGTGTTGGCCCTGACGGGCAGATCCCAGAGATGCCAGACAGCTGTTCCTACTGCTCCCAGCTTTGAAGTAGCTGCAGAACACCGAAGGGGTTCAGGAACCAACAACAGAAATTTTGAGAAAACACAGGGATTTTTTTTCCCCCTGCTATCCACAGGACTCTCTCTTTTCCAACAGCTGTCATGATTAAGGATGGTTTCTGAAGCTGGAGGTTATGGATCATACAGAGCACATGCAACCACTTCATCTACCCATGCCCACCATTCATCACAGTCATTCCAACGAGGGCTGTGTGCCCTCCTGAATGTGACATGCCAATCCAATCCCAGTTATTTCATTCCTTACTTTGTCTTCCCCTACAAATTATATAAAGAACAAAGCAGATTGCTAGAAGAAAAAACACCTTGTTTCCCACAACACATCCTACCTGCAATACCTGGACAAGGGGTGTTTTTTGTTTTTAGTTTAAAAACATGAGAAAAGGTGAATAATTAAAATTGTAAAAACATTTTTAATAAAAATTCTTCTAAAGATGGTGTGTTAGTGGTTTGTTGCCTTTATATAAATTGAGAAAAAAATCAATTCTCATTTGGCATCTACTGCTTGGGGTTGGATTCCAAGTTTTATAGTTAAGTAACTCTCTGTTCCATTGCACGTGTGCACCTGTGAAAAAGGACATTTGTATATCTGAAGAGATAATAATAGCAGATAACAGATTCACTTTCATATGAAAAGGCAGAAGACAAACTAAATATTAGAAAACATGTTGAGTAATGAATAAAATTATTAAAAGTGCCTTTTGAGAGTATTCTAGTACATTCTTTACAACATTAAAGCATTTGGCTCTCAAAAATACAAAATCAAAGTCTTTACATATCGTACACATTTGTCAATGGAAACTTCAGCCTTTGCCAGTAGGCACAGAATCACTTTCATTTAGCAGTTGAGAACACTAAAGTTCTTTAATAGGCTTCTAGCTGTATTTGAGTGGTATGGATGCAGCCCTTATAATAAACAGTAAATCTCTGTAATGTCATAATCAAATGTATTGCAATATATTGTTAGCTATTGCCTCCAGATAGAAGATACTGAAGAACGATTTGTATTTTTCCCTTTTGATTAGATTATGTTGTGGTGCAAGCTCATTTAGAATAAATAAATAAATAAATAGCCCTTTAAAATGTCATCGTATTTTGCAAAAAAAAACCAAACCAAACTAAACCAAAACACAACTTATCCACAGCATTCATGCTGCAGCAAACAAACATGTCACATTCCACAGGCTTCCCAACAACTTTGCTGCCATTAGCTTGGTTTGAATAACCACTGTTACTTTAGTAAACACTTCATATTCCAACTACTTAATACACCATTCACTGCAAATGGTCCCTTTCTGCTCTTGTCAAATCAATATCAATACTCAGCAACTATCTGGAATTCAGTTTTACTTGAAGAATATTTCTGTACTATTTTCTGTATATGAATTTCTCTATCTGTCCTTTTCTCCACAATATTTTTGTATGAGAAAGAGTACATGCCGATTTGGGGGGCTTCTCATTAATTCATTTGCACAATTCTCAGAATTTAGATGACCACAGTAAGACAGATTTGTAGTCCCAGATCCTAGTGATTCCCAAATTAGGACTGCATTTCAAGCGTGGTAAAATGCATAATAACTTGGGTTTAGAAAATGACAGAAGGTTCATCTTTCTACTAGACTTGAGATACATCTTTTTTTCCCCTTGATCTGAATTGTTTCAGAATTATCGTACCTGTATCCTCCACGGAAAGCAAAGCGTCACATCATCCTCTGCAAAGCTCATAGGGCATTTGGATCAATACCTCAGTGCATTAAACTGCTCTCCAGTGCCAGCTTTTATTCTTCAACATGTTTCCTTTCAAAATTCTTCTTTTATTTTTCCCTTCACTCTGTTTTATTTTCTCCAAACTGACATTCTTGGTAAGTGCTTGCCTCCACTCTGCCATACCTTCAACCTTTATAATATATTTTATGCCCTGGGTGCACACATCTCAGGATTGGGCAATTTTGAAGATAAATTCTCTTGCCGTGGATTTGTAAATGCAAATCAAGGATTATCTTAATTCTTCCATTTTCTGTTTGCCACCTCCAGCTGTTCACACTGAATTGCAGTAGTGAGTGCTATTTGATCTTTGCTTTTTTAATTTTTTCCTTCTCGACTTAAAAATGCAGTTTCCATTTGTCTGGCATGTCTGTAGTATTTCCGGCTTTGTGGAATTGAAAGCATGGGATGAAGGGAGGAGGAGGGTTTGAGCACTCCCAAATGTCTACCTAGCACCAACTGAAAGCATATACAAACTCTCTGCCTCCCCAGCCATAAATCTAACTGTGCCTGGGAGAAAAGATTGAACCTTGGTTCAGAAAGGCTAATTTTCAATAGTACTGGACATTTTGGAAATTTTGCACATGTTAGCAAATACTTCAAGAGCCATATGTAAACCCATGGGATGGGAATATTTTGGGGGAAGTGTGGAATGATCCCAAGTGGAAAACTTAACACCTTTCCCAAGCTCTGCTGGAGGCTTCCAGCTCAACATGGGACCAAGTAATTTCCTCCAACTCAGACTACAAAACTTTTGCATACATTCAAAAAGTTTTACTGACCTTTTTGACAACAGCTGTCAGAATATTTTTAAAATATTAAGTTTTTAAAAAATCAAATACCAAAACTTTTTAAAATATCAAATACCAAACACTGAGACATACCTACCTATTTCAATATTCTCTTCTTGCATGCCAGTGGAGATCAAATCAAGTATCCTAGACTGGCAGTACAGTTTCAGGGAACTATCTTGATGTTCCAGACACTGACAGTTTTTTTGGTGGGGATTTATTCTTGGTGGGGCTTTTTTCTCTGCTTGGGTAGGCTATAACTAAACATGGGAGCCATCTGTTTGTGGATGTTTGAATGATGTCCCAAATGTATGTCTCTACAGGCCTATCTCTAGGAAGATAAATTCATTTTATTTTAATTGAAAACTTAATTTCCTAAGAAACTGATGAAATGGATCCCACTTCCTACCATGCCCTTCCAGATACAATTTCATATTCTTCAGTAGCAAACTGATCTTCCAGTGCTGACATTAGTCCAGACGTAAGTTTAACTGAAAATTAAATCTAAATGAATCACAGTGGAAACTAATTGGAGGAGTTTATTTTGCTTACCAAAATCTTTTCTTAGCAGGAATATGCTATCCATCATTAGCCTGTTCAAAATATTCCAGCATTCCTGTAACTTCAGGATCAAACTTGGGGTCACACTCTCATGTTTTCTTTCCCCTTTGGTCTAGCTACTGCTTTCATTTAGTAGATTCCTGTCAAGCTCTGCCAAGGAAACTGTCAAGGTAAATAAGGCATTTCAGACCCTTTTTGGTGTTATGATCAGAATATGACAACATCTGTCTTCTCCTTCCCACCAGTCACAGGCCTGCAAAAGTCACAGTCCCTTAGGTCTTGGGCCAAACTCTCTTGCAGTATCAGATACAGGGGGTATAATACTGGGAATATATGGGAACTGTTTGACTTTCCTTAGTCTTTATACCTGGAAGCAAAGCAATGCTCCCAGGAGGACAGCTAACATAAATTAAATTAGCCATGTTTCTGAACATTTAACTTTCTGAAATTTCACCTTCATCAAATAATGTGAGCACAATTTTGAATATGTTTTAAGTTAAGAATGAAGGAATAAGAGAAGGAAAAGTAATTGGAAACTTAAAGTGATGGGAAAAAAGGACTGTTTCTGCTCCATTATTGAAAAAGGGCATTGCGCTTTCCTTGTTACCAGAGAAATAGTCTCTGTTTTTCTTTATTCACTAAAGATTTATATAAAATAAGCCACATGACAAAACCATTTCTGAAGGTAGATGCTAATAAACCGGCTAAGCTATTGTCCTCTCAAGCCTAAACTAAAACTTGCCACATTTACATCTTTTCCTTTTTTGTTTCCCCTCCATACATATACAAAGTCATTTGGAGTCAAGTTCTGAACACCCAGTAAGAATGCAGACTTTGAATATATTGAGTGCCTCTCAATGTTTCAGACTCCGTGCTGATCATCTCTTGGTTCACCACTGGCTCTAACGGCAACCAGGAAAACTTCCTAGCTCTGGCTCTCAGCAACACCATCATGTCTTTATAGCACAGTCCTGAGTGAATTAATTTTTAATTACTAAAATAAATTACTGCAACAACCTAAGAAAAAATGAAGTTGATTTTTCACTTTATTAGAATAAGCCATGCTAGCATTCTTGCTGCTCTTCTCTGATTACATTGTATTGAGTCTGGCTTGAGATAGGGAAAAACATCCAATTAGGAACTGACCTAATCCAATCATACAAAGAGCCCACAGGCTTAACAGAGAGGTTGGCCCCGTATCATTCATCTATCAAGAGTCCTATGTAACTACTTCAAGTGATACAAGGCATTGAAAGAGCCACAGATTCTAAAGTAGTTCAGGTATGAAGTTCTTCACAATCAATAATAACTTTTTGGTTTCTTAGCCCCTTCTGGAAAGCTGTGCAACAACACATCAAGCCATTGGGTTTGGGGTAAAAGGAGAGGAGGGAGCAGAAACTCCATCACTGCTCCTTCTTGGTCAGCCAGCAGTGTGTGCTGTGATTGGGCAGCCCTCCCATCCCAGCCTCATGCTCTGAGCCAGCTTATCCTCACACAGCTTTTCCAGCTGTTTCACCTTAATGTGGCAGGCAGCACAGCCCCATTTTCCACAGAACAAATGAATTCAATTGTCAGCTTGGTAAATGATCAGATTTTGGCAGTAAATCTGTAACATAATGCCTGACAGAGCTTCATAAAGGCTGAGTTTGCTGCCTATGATCCAAGAAAACTCGTAATGAAGCTGTTGGAGGCAATAGCAGAGGATGAACAAGCCACACTGGGTGCTTGCGGAGGCTGTGCAGTGCATCCTCTTGCCTCCTCCCCTCTTTGTGCCTTGCTGGGTAAGGCACTGTGAGAAATATGACAGGTCTTTCATAACAGACTGGAGATTACTTAGTGCTCCAGTCCAGGGGGGCCTGGAAACCATTGAGCCCTTGGGCCCTGCTGAGAAAGGTCATGCTCACGTAGCTTATATCTCTGGATTTGGAGCTGGGATCTCGATGCCTGGCTTGAAGGACAGGCAAAGTGAGCAGGTCATCTGGCAAAAGGGAGAGAAAAAAGCCAGGCAGCCTGGCAAGTTCCTACAGCGCTTCCAGGAGTGTCTGAGGCCAGGTAGGCATTTTTAAGCAACATAGAAACAGTTCATACTCTTACAATTTCTTTATGGTCAAAAACCAGATTGCTGCTGTAGGCATAAAGAAATTAAACCACCAGTTCCCTTCATTAGTATCAGAGCACTGCAGAGAAGGGGCTGTGTGGGTGTACACATCCTGTCCTTCCTCCAGAACACTCACAGTTTAAGTCATTCCCTCCCAGCACCTCCCGTTTCAAGGGTCATGACCCAACATCACTCCAGCCAGACAGGCTGGAGATGCCTGGAGTTGTAGAGTGGAGCTGAGTTAGGCACCAGTTGTACAACACGGACATACAAGTCCATGAAATAGCTCTGCTGTAAAACATGTGGGGGCCCTGGCAGGCTGCAAGATGGATGTGAATCAGCAGGGCACCTTTGAGGCAATGAAGAAAAACCTATCCTAGACCACAGCAGGCCAAGGGAGGTGATTTCTGTACTCTGTTAAGCACATCATTCCTGGAATGATGTGTCCAGTTTTGGTTCCCTCAACATTTCAAGAGAGACGCTGAAAAATTGGATAGGGTCCAGTGAAGGGCAACGAGGATGATTAGAGAACTGGAGAACTTCACATACGAAGAAAAGTTTTAGGAACTGGGCTGGAGAAGAAAAGGCTCAGAAGATCTAGTTATAACTTCCACTACCTAAAAAAAATGTACAGATCGAGAAAGCAGAGGTACTCTTCCCATCAGGATGTATTTTTACTAAACATAGGTAGTGGGCACAAGTTGCTGCAGGGGGAAGTACAGATGAATATAAGGGGGAAAAAATATTCAGTGAGAACAACTGAACTTTGGAAAAGATCACTCAAAGAAGTGGTGGAATCTTCTGGCTGGAAAAAAATCGAGGCTCAGCTTGGTAATGTCCCGAATAATCAAATCTAAGTCCTGCAACAGAAAGAGAGACCAAATGATCTCCGGAACCCCCTTCCAAACCATGCTTTGCTGTGGTTCCAATTCAAATCCTAAAGCGAAGGGGAAAAAATAAAGCAATATTTTTCTTGAAATGAAGGTAATTCCACAAATAAATTGCTTTCCCTCAATTCATCTAATAACAGTATTTTTTAAATAATACATCTCCCTCTCTTCTCAAATCCAGTAAAAAAGGACAGGACAGCAACAGTTATCAGTGTAACTTGCCACACATTGTTGTGTTGTAAAACTACACAGCTTCTTGGAGCTGCATTTCTTTTTAAAACGGTTAAGATCCCACACAAAATCAAAAGCAAAGAGCTTAAGTAATCATCAATAATGCAAATCATGGATTTATCCTAAATGTCAAATTTAAGTGACTCTGTTACTGAGAAAGGAGAGTAACACATGACTTTCCTGCAGTATTGGAAGGCAAATCAGAGAACAGAGCTTCCAGTCTTGGCTTGACTGCTGAGTGGTAATCTACAACCAGCTAAAATGACAGAAGGCCTACGAAATGGCTTACAACAGACTTTTGATGAGTTAACTCACCAAAATCAACACACACGAAAGGAAGAAGATTGTCAAGACAATTTACTAACAAAGATGAGACTCCAGGACCATCTTAATGAGAGGAAGTGTTATACATTATTTCTACATTCATATTTGGAGAAAAAAAATCCTGTGTAGAATCTTAGAAGCAGGAATGTTATGTTATGTAGTTACAGAGTGTAATCACAGCCATCCAGCCCCATGCTTGAAACCACTAGCAAGACAGCATTAAGACCCAAAAATTAGAGCAGATGAAAGTATCCCTAACTCAGAGCTTCTCCAGGGACATTCAGGAGTTGCAGTTTGTCCTCTGAGCAACCTGATCCAGCTGAAGATGTCCCCTGCAGGGGGCTGAGCTACATGACCTTTAACAGTCCCTTCCAACCCGAATTGTTCTATGAATCTATGATTCTCTTCCATGGCTTTTAAATTTCCAACTTCAGCTGTGCAGTCTGAATGCTTATCACAAGTTGCACATATCATTTAAACATAGTCCCTGAAAAGTCCGTTTATTGTTGCCTTGAGCAGTCAGGAAAAGTAATTTGACCAGCAGAGCAATGCTCAACTGAAATCAAAACTGGACAGGGACTTATGCTCACCAACTGACGCTCTGAACTGAAAGCTCATACAATGTCATTCTTGTTTCTCCTCTAAAATCAAAACAGCACAATGAGCGTTTCACTCTCTGAAGTCTCTCTAATGAGAACAAAAAAATGGCAGCAGATAGCTCCTCACAGGTGTCTAGCAGGGGAGATCACTCATTGGGTCTCCCAATGGGAAACAACAGAGGAAAAGGAGACTGAAAAACACACACAGAGCAAATGCAAGATTTTGGAGATAAGTAAGCGAATAAATTATTTAAAAAATGAAAGAAAGGATAAGAGGGAACAAGAGGAGTCTTTGGCAAATAAAAAAACCAACAAAAATAATTAGGAAGAAACCTGAATGACACATAGGAAGGAGAAGCCACTTGTTTGCTCAAGGGGCTGTGTTGCCAACACCTCCCTTGCAGGAGCTAGGGAAGGAAGGGAGAGGAGACCACAGAACATCACCAGGAGCCACATGATAGGGAATACTCTGGCCGGCTGATGTGCTCAGTGGGAGAAACTGCACAGCAGCTCTTCATTTCCCCAGGTTTGCTCTCTGAAAAACAGCACTAAAGTAAATATATGCTCCTGTGGAAGTTCAGCAATGTCCCTGGAGCTCATTCATTTTCTAACCTTTTCCCAGCTGCTGGCCTGAAATGGTATCAGTTCACTTGAAGTCAGACTGGATTTCAAAGGAAAGGTCCCAGAGGTGACAAGCAGCTCATTAATTCACTGTAGTGCTTTAGTGCTGGAGGAAGTGCTGTAAACGCACAATCTGAAACTATTTAGAGCCACCAAATAATTATATCACAAGAAGCCACCGCATACTTCACATTCACTAATGCTAAAATCTAGCTATGTAATCTGCTGAGAGAATTAATGAAGAAAAAAGGAGGAGACTGGCAATTTATTAAGAAATGCTAATCAACCTGTTTTTGAAGTGTCCCTCATTTGCATTACAAACATTATTATGAAAATTCAGCATTATGCCTCTCTGTGCTGCATTGTACTGCTCCACTAAACATCAAAAATATTCACTTCCTTAGAGCAGGGAAAAAAAGGGAATGAAAAATCATGATCAAAGATAACTTCAATTACTTGTTAATTTCACCTTAATTCCACTCCTGGGATAATAAGCCTTCCTCCTAAGTTCCCGTCCCTGTAACAAATTCTGATATATGCTTATAGGCCCCTAAATATATTCCCACAAGAAGTACGTGAATAAATATGCATCGATGTAATTTACATAGCCTTCACCACAAGCATGGTAGGCCTGTTCGTAAAAAAACCACTACAGTTTACTATGTGAAAAACTCATTAAACTCCCCTTTGAATACAGGAATGAAACTTATTTTTTAATTTATTTGACATACTTTCACTGGTCTTCTATCCAAAAACATTATGAGGGATGTTCAGAGACACTTTTATTCTCTAGTAAAAATAAAATAATAGCACAGAAAAATCAGAAGTATATAATTTTGATCATGTATCAAAACTTCACACACTCATTCCTGAATAAACTACTTCTTTTCCTGTTGCATAGATAAGGAGATATGAAGAAAAGTGAAGTAATTCCTAAGTTGGTTTATCTATCAAGAATTTTTCCACAATTTATTACTGAATATACTTTCTTCCCTTCTCATGGACCACTGAAATTTTAACTGCAAAGACTCAAGGAAACACACCTGACTCACCAATCAATACTATGAACAGGTAGAAAATGAAGAAATCATTAAACTTTAAAAAGCAGGCAACAGAATGATACATCTCAATTATTTATTCCGGTCCATCAGCTGCTTATGAAATACATTTCTTGAAAATGTTTCTCTTTTAAAGAACTGGTGAGCTCTGAAGAGAAAAAATTGATACTGGAAAATTCTTGACCAGTTTTGCCTAAAATCACAGACTTATATAACAGGATTTCCAGAATTTTCAGTGAGGTCAGACAAACTCAGACTGAAAGAAATGTTTTTAAAGATACGTACTAATAATAAAATATATCTTCTCTGGCTATGACTCTGAAATGTAATTGATCAGACAGAATGACAAAACATCTAAAACTCAGCAGACGTACACAACTGCTTTTAAAAACACAAATCTTTTGAAAGGAAAAGTGATCTCACCTCAGCTTCTGAATAGAAAAATGCCTGTTAATCTTTCTTTTTTTGTGTATTGGTGCTTGTTTAGAAAGCAGAACCTGAGGACCAAAGGTTGCAACAGACTATTCAGAAATGAAACCACCAAATGTTGGGTATCAAAAAGGGAACAAAAACCCTTTTTTACAGACACGTTAGATAATGAGAACAAGCTCTCTCAGGAAAAAGACTAACTCTGCTTTTCCTTCTATATGTCTACTGTTAGTCACATATTTTCCTTCTTCCTTTGGAAATAAGGTTAAACTCAGGGATAGGAAAATAAACCTGTATTAGATTCAGTTTTATCTGTTCGGGAGAATATGATTGTGTCTTCATTAAGACAAAATGTGGGTGTTTCTGTAGGACACTAGGACCCACACTTCAGTCATGGGTGTCATAATTTGTAAAGCATATACTTATAGTGAAATAGCATATCACATTGGCCCTTCCCGTGAGCAGGACAGAAGTTTATGAACAGCGTTTTGAAGATACGGATGGTGATTTGTGCATGACTAAACCATTGGGTATGTAACGGCAAAGAACTCCTCCCTCTCCTCCTCTCTTTGTCCCCAAACTCTACTTCCCCACCATGTTAATTTCACCAGTGAAACAGCTGACCTAATGGAAAGGCAAAATACAAGGTCTTCTGCTGTTACAGATGCTTTCTCTGCACACTGAGAGTTGTCTTCAAAGTTTTCTCCCTACCTGAAGACCAGGCCAGGAATCATTTAGCCTCAGTGTGTTAGGAAGGGGTCTCATCTGCAGCCCAATAAAGTGATCAATTCAGCAGCATTCTGCTTTCCTGTCAAAACGGTTATAGATTTTCCTGACATGGTAGACCTGCCAAAGGAAAAAAAGTACACAGGGAAAAGGCTGTGCTGTGTAAGAGAGGGAGGGCTAACCATCATCAAGAGTACATCCCTAAAATGCATTCTTCTCTTCTGTATTTCTGTCTGTAGATCAAAACCTGACCGTATCCCCAGAGGGCAGGGCTGCAACAAATGATACACACATTACTCTTCCTTCTATGTGGACTGCAGTTCTAGATGTCCTTCAAATTTCCTTTTATTTTGCTAATCTGGATGGTTGAAATGTCAGCCACCTTAAAGGATATATAAAACATCATTTACTTAGTTGAAATTTAGTTTCTAAACTACAAGTATTGGTCTGTCCAGTCGATGTGGCTTGAAACGCAGCAGTCTTGCACAACAAAGTTCCATGATGTTTTCTGGATTTACATTATTTTTTGAGTTATTTTCTCTGCTGCATAATCCTCCCAAGGCTATAAAAACCCAGGCTTTATAAGCATATGATTTGTTGAACAGACTGCATGAATTTCATTCAGCAGTTTTCATTCACAGTATTTAGATATGGCAGACTTCAGGGAGCTGTTTGAGAAGCTACTCCATTCTGCTTTCCCCTTTTCTTTTGAACATGCATTTGTATTGTTGAGGACTGTGATTTAGGAAAGACGGGAATGTAGCAGACACTTTGAACCATTCTGATTTTCCCTCCTAGGCTACCACATTTTAAGTGACAACATTGGTTCTCCCAGTTGGCACTTCCTCTTTTATTGGGGTGCTTGACAATCTTCACTGCTACAGTCTTCTAAGGTTCAGCAGCTGCAGCAGCCCTTAATTAAGTCTCTTCTGATCATATTTTTACTGCATAGCCATCTAATAAATACTAGGAAAACAAAATCTATTAAATTGCAGAGTTATTAGGAAAAGAATAAAGAGGAGAAAAGCAAGCATGGATAGGTATAGGCAAAGTCACTACTTAGATGCCTTTTGAAAAAGCACCTGGAACCAGGTTCGTCATATCAAAGGAACAAATTACATTTGTGGATGCAGTCTTCTGGGAGTTACGTTTTTGTGTTTGTTTTTTTCTCTTCGCTAATTCACCACATTTGCTGTATCAGTTATCTCGGCTTTCAATTCAGATTGAGCTTCTCTTTTAATCAATACTTTAAACCAAGAGCTTAATCCAAAGCCAACAGGGACCAGTGAAAAGTTTCTTTGACTTCAGTAGAGTGCAAGCACCAGAATTACACTAAGTAACTAATCTTCACTGTAGATGCACTATGTGTGAAACAAAGCATAAAATATCTGAAATTACAGCTTTTTAATAATGCTTCAATACCACTTTAATCACACAGACATTTGCTCTGGGACTCTGGCTTCATATACCAAAATTCAGACAGAAGCTCTCATTTTTGTCTCATTTACCGAACAGTGTAAACAGAAAAACATACATTATAGCAACTATATTAAAACTATTCCACAGCACTTCAAAAGACAAATCTCAAATTAAACCTCCATTTCTTATAGTCTGGATTTCAATCAGGATACCTGGAGCTAATAATTAAACTCCATAGAAATTACAGAAAGGGAATGCTGGAAAAAAAAAATCAATAAAGAAACCTTTTAGAGGAATATACCTCTGGAACAAATGGTTGCAGCATTCATTCTATTGAATGGTACCTGAAGGAGGGAAGACGTTAAGGCAGTCCTTAGCACAATGCTGCAGATGCTACAGAACAGCTCCCTAACAGTTGGCAGATGCAATTTCATTGTGGGGGACTTTACTGCCTTTTAAATGACAAAACAAATGGTGAGAAAAAGCTCAAGTTTACTGAAAACTGTGGCATTAACTTTCATTCGCAACACTGCGCTGCAGTAACCACCAGTGATGGATGCTGAAGTTGAAACAAGATGACTTTCCTGTCCTGTGTGCCCAGGAAAGTCCATTACATTGTCATTCAGGGATCTAACACATGGCAGGTGCTGCCTCATTTCATTCTTTTTTCATTCTAAAAATAACTCTTCAAATGATAATTTCAGGGTGGTACCTCAAAGTTGTGTGAAGCTGCATGGAGCTAGGATAACTATTCACCCCATTTATCATCCCTTTGTTTCTTGCTTGACAGGGATGATAGCCTAATTTTTCCTCTGCATTAATAGAACATTCACGTCACATCAAATTCTGAAGTCATTAGTTAGTATATTCACCAAATCTACATTAATAAAGCAATAACTTGATCACTGGCTTTTAAAGTGCCAATTCAAAATAGGAAAAAAGAAAAAAAAACAGGTGCTGTTTAAACAGCATAATCATTATTCTAATTGATGCCTTAGAGTTGACACTACAGAAGGGGGACTAACGACGAGCACTGAACTCCCACACACACTTTAGTTCAAGCAAGTGTCTCTCACTCAGTGTTTAAAGCACAAGAGTTACTGGCATGGAAGCAAGAACTGCTCCCACTAATGCCTGCAGATCTCTATCCTCCTGAATGTATGCTATTGATTTAGCTCCCAAATGCCAAACTATCAGACTTCCTCGCTGTGAGAGAGTTACAGAGGAACAGGAACTCCAGCCAGAGACAGGATCATTAAACGAACCACCTCTGAACGGACCTGTTGCTAAAAATAAAAGCACCTACCATGATTGTGTGCTCTGTAGGTCTGATTCTGCTCTGTGAGATTCCAGACCCTTGGAGATTTTAAGGTATGTCAAGCTAAATCCCAAAGCCTCTGAGGCAGAGAGATGGAGAGAACTGGGGTTAAGAGGCTCCACCACATGCCCTGGAAGTCAAAGGACTGCAGAAAATGTCTAAATCTTGAGAGCTTAAATCACTTTTCTAGTAATCTCTCATGGAGTCTGTTGATTAAGCCTGCAACTCCTGACAGGCTCTGGATTCGAAGTAAACATTTCTCCAAATTCTGTCAGAGACAGTATGGAATGCAGGCCAAAAAAATTGAAGTCTGAAGTTTTCCTGCAGTGGGGAGAGATGAAAAAACCCAAAAGCCAGACAGCCTATTTCACAGTAACAGCATGGCTGTACATCCTGTTTGCTGAGTGACCAGGGACAAGACTGTTTTCACCTGCAATCCTGACAGGTATCATTAGTGCATTTTAAATAGGCATAACTTCATTAAAAGGCAGCGTAGATTAAAAGTTACGAATATTTGGAATATTTTATGATTACAAAAATTAATGCAGAGAAGAGACCCAGATTTACTTAAAAACATCTTTGAAAGATGGTAGTTCATGTCCCAAGGAAATTGAACAAAAGAAGCCCGAATTTTATGGATTTGTTGTTTTAAAAATCTATTATGCAAAATAATGTGCAAACAAAAAGAACAATAGTACTCAACTTTCAAGGATATTCCTCTTCACACAATTGTTTTTCCATCTGTCTTTTACATAATCCCTACGACAGGCGCTCATGGTGGAACATAAAATATGCATTCACTGATGATACAACTGCACAAACAGTCATATTGAAGCAGCTCAGGTGCTCAGGCAGTTCTACTCTGCCTCAAAACTTAAAAGGTTTTACTTCGTTTGAAAATACAGGTGTATTTGTAAGGCGGTAATTACTACTGAACAACTTACTGTTCCCTAACAGAGAATATAGTGCAATTTCCTAGAGATGCTTCTTAAACCAATATAAAAAGGTTAAGTGAAAGAAAAAAGCCCAAGTAGAATATATGAAAGGGCACTGTGGCTTTGAACCTTTATATGAGAACTTAACTGAAAACTAACAAAGTAGAAATACATTACAAAGCCACAATTTTGTAAAGTTTGGACATAAAAAACCACCAAAGAATTGCAGCATAATAAAAGATTCAACAAGACTTTCCAAAAGAAGGGTTTCAGGATGACCCACACAGTGACAGATCACAAGCCAGAGACTGTGACCCTCCACTATGGAGAAAATAACAGTGGGTCAAAATGGGTAGTGGCCACTGAGGGAGAAAAGTGGGGGGAAAAAGACACCAAAGACAATGTTCAGTACGAAAGCAAAAACACCAGAAAGACAGAAGATACATACCTAGCCAGAGAAATAGGTGAAAGAGCTTTCAAGCATTTTAACTTTACAGTGCCTCTGAGGTAAGTAAATATTACCTGTTTTTACTTCATAATTGAGGCAATAAGGGTAAATGATTTATCAAGATCACATGGGAAGTCTGAGCCAGATCCAGGAACCCAGATTTACTATCTAACCTCTACACCATGCTGACTCTCACAAACGATGGAGACAAACTGCAGGGATTCAGAAAGAAAAAAAACAAAGACTGTGGGCTGGCAAGACTAAGCTAGAAAATGAGACTTAAAAAAAAAAACAGTGGGGTTGGCATGGGTTTGCCATGACAAAATGAACAAGCTTATAACTGCACACCAAACCTAGCACATAATTAGAGATGGAGTGGCTCACCCGCACTAAGGAAAAGCAGCACAAGACCCCGCAGAAACAGAATTCTGGTCCCTGCACCTTTCTCCCACTGGAGGCAGAGGTAGGGAACAAACAAGAGTGTCAGGAATTGCTCAGTTCCATGCTGGACATTTCTGACATACTTTGGTGTAGCATAAGACCCATACAGAACAGTGCATCTTGAAAAAATTCCATCCATTCCTCGGCTAAGGAATGATTAAGCATTCCTGGGGCTTAACCGTTTCCATACTGTAAAGGCTACCAATGGAAAGGACAAGATAAGGTATTCGGGTTTAACCGAGGGTATATATTATTTGGTGGAATGGGTTCAACAAAGAACCATAAAATTTAAGCCTAATAAGAAGTAACAAATCACCTATAGATAGAAGCACTACTCACATATCTGCTGAGGGAAAACTTATACATACTGGACAACAAACTTGTCCTGATAATAGTATAACCATCTATTCCATCTTTAAAATGTGTACTTGTTGGGAGATGGATCAACGGACTATTATGGGGGACCCAGTTTGACATATCGAGAAGCTAAAAGCCAACAGCCTCATAATTCCACTCTGCATGTGATATTTTTAAGAGGTATGTGAGCATTACAGAGAAGTGGAAAACTCCTGCTGAAGCAGCGACCTGCACTTGAGCAGGCTTGTCAACACATGAAAGATTTGAACATCAAACGGCTTTAAGGTCAATTTTGGCTGTAACCTTTTAACTATTCTTTTAGCTTTAACATACATAACTGGGGTCACAGAATTGACACCTATCCTCCAGGTCTGCCAGCAAAATTGATGAAAACAAGCCTACGTTTAGCAAAATACCCTGAAGAATTCTGTTCCTGGGATACCACTTCTAAGGAGTCATTTTGCCTATTTATTTTTAATTAAAACAACGTTTAACATAATGCATAGCTGAAATGAGAAAGTATGATTGGCACAGCCTCAGAGACAGGGCAGTGCTTGCTGGTCAAGCAGGATGAAGGAGGTCATGGACCTTTTCTGCTTTATGGTTCATGTCCTCAGGTCCTGTTTAAGTCAGCTGGTTTTGAAAGAGGTCTAGGTAAGGCAGGACATTTTCTAGCTGACAAGGTATATGGTACAGCTACATAATTTTTTAAGTGTGACTCACTTTTGTAGCCACAGGCTCTCAGCAAGATAAAATTTCATTGCCTTTGATGGCCTTCTCAGGACCGGGAATCCTTGTCAGGATTCTCTCTTGCATATTGAAATTCCTTTCGCCCCTGTCACCACCAGCAGCAGCCCCACGGACACTTTCAGTATCTATCCAGGCAGATCAGGATGTTGCTGCTTAAACTAAATCAATTAGCAAGCGGCAGATGTCCAGGGAAAGTAGCTTTTCCATGGAAGTCTGGTTCCTTGAAATCAGTTGAAAGGTGAAGACAACAAAAGTTAAGGACTCTGGCTGAGCTCTAATGCCTGCCACAGGGATGAGACAGACCTCAGACAGAAATCAGATCAGGAAGGGAGAGCAGATGAAGGCAGCCCTATGTAAATTGTCAGATACAAACAGGAACCTGCGGTGCAGTGTCCAACTTTTTGCCAGATATGTCTCTAAACAAATTAGTCTATCAAAACTGACATCTAATTAAATCTCCTCTTTAGTGTCTGTCATTCTTCTTGCAAGTCCATGCAAAAGGGGTTATAGGAAAGTTTTTGATGACATTAAACATTAATTGCCAACTGTATTCTTATATACTCCTTCGGCCTTACTAGCTCCTAAATCAAAATTTAGGGCATGCACAGGAAAATCCTGTACAGAACATGTGATCACATCAGGATTTTGTGTTGTAAGCAAATCTAAAATAAAATCTGTAAATATCTAGCATGTATTGGGAAAAGCATTTAAAATTAAGGGGGGAAGGATCAAGACCTATTCTCCTGTTGAGTAATGTATGGGGACTGAGGGAATTTGAAACCATTCTGTGTTATGCGCCAAACATGCTGCTGACAGGCAAAACGCATAAGGAAACCTATCCTAGTGCTATTTGATGACTGACAATGTCCACGTGGCACTATTTGCATTGGCAGAAAAGGAACATAAAAAGGACAGACAAGACAACTTTAAATTTCCATTGATCTGTCAGACTAAGTTAGAATCCTCATATTATGAAGTAGATTTTTTTTAAAAGCTGAATATGGAGCAAAAAGGAGACTTCAAACTTCTCAGGACCTAAATCCACTCACAGTAAGAAAATTTTAACAAATTACTCTTGACTTCACACAATGAAGTCATGACATGATATAGTGGGAAATTGTCACCTTAAACTGTCATCATACACATCTCTGTATATTTATCTTTTAATCTGTAAGCTTTATTGAAAAATTTTAAAATATATTTTAAAAGGAACTGGAAATACAAGGCTGTGAAGATGAGTACTCAGGTAGAATTTCTTCTGATCAGCAGAGGGTAGAGGACTCGTTTTGCAGTGTTTTATTTTAACAGTGCAAGACTACTCTTCTATGGAAATCATGTCCGTACAAAGGTAACAAAAAATACACATATATCTGAGCAAATGAGACCTCTACAGTGTTTGTAATTGCAAAGGGACTGCCTGGCATACACACCTTAGGGCAGCCGGAGACCTGGGTATTTGATGTGTCTCTATTGCTGCTGCATCTTCAATTTACAAGCACTTACTGGTCTAAACCCACTATGAACAACCTTAATTGCATGAAGATTATCTTCTCAGTAGGCTGCCACTATCTTGTACTGTGACAGCTTTATGTTTTGTTATATTTATGGTTTCCAAACATGACTGCAAAGAAGATCATGAAATTTCTCATCATTACACAGCCAAGCACACAGCCTGCCATGTTTGTGCTATTTGTGGTGCTGGCTCTAGATGGTGTGCATGTTTATGCAACCATGGGAATGGTGCACCTAACCAAGCTTTTTCCAGATTTGGGAATATTTAAGTACTGGACAATAGAAAGTTACTTATTTAAAAAAGATTTATAGAAACCTTAAAACCTCAGCAGGATCACATATGCAAAATTTAAAGTCAGTGACTTCACTGATGTTTGATCTACTCTATGTCAATGTGGCACAATTTGAACTTCATCTGTTTTCCAAAATACCACTTCAAGACACACCAAAAAATCACAATCTCTATTTGTATTAAATACTTTTTAAAATATACTCCCAAAAGACATCTTTTGAAAGTACATGATAGAGAATGGTTGTCCTGAAAACACCATCTCTGGATGTGGGCAGCTCTGTGAGCAGCGGCTGAGAAGCCTGTTGGTAGCGATGTCTGATCTGCTTCCCATGTTAAACTAACTGAGCATCTCTTTCCCTGCCTTCCTGTTTCCATATGATACCAAGAAAAAACAATTCTCTATTTCTTTGTGTTGTTTTCATAAAACTAAAAAGGTTGTTGGCCCCTTTTGTACTCTAGATGGTGTCAGAAGCCACCTTGCCCAGCCATCTCATTCAGGTTGGATCAACACGGAGTGTTTAATAAGATGTGGCAGCAGACAGTCCATCTTTATTGCTGTTTTCTAAGCTATTAGCACTAGGGAAATCAAAACAAAGCCAGCAAGACCAGGTTCACAGCACTGCAAATGTTTTCTGCTATTTCTTCTCTCCATAGACTAACACAGGAGGTTCTCATTCCTTCAGCAAGTTCGTTTCCACATTAATGAAAGTAGACCAGAGAAAACATAAGTAATTCCTAGCTGGATCTTCCTTCTTTTGTTTAAATCACTTTTCCTCTTTTGCTGTTTCACTTTCATGACAATTATCTTCTCTCTTTTATTACTTCATTTATTTTCTTCCCTTACAAATGTCCCCAGTAGAAACGTGAAATGCTAGTGCGGCTTGTAAAAAATGGGTTTGGCTGAGATAAAGAGAAGGATTCCTCTGACTCATGAATTTGGCCAGAAGTAACTGGTTCCAGGGTGAATGTCACAAGATATGAAGCTAGAGTATCTCAAATTAGGCAAATTCAGATGAAGACTCTTAAGTCAGCATGTCAAAAGTTCACTCTTCACTCTGCAAAAAGCAAGAAGCATAAGTTTTCCTGGCTGCTTCCTGCTTGTTACATAACCTCCAATTTAAAATATTATAGTCTTTGGGGATTTTTTTTTTTAAATTTCCTACTTACTACCTTAGTTACACAAGCCACATTTTAAACTGCTGTCATTGATGGAAATAATCACAGCTCTAGATGATACATTTTTATTTTTGCTGTTCTGATTGTAAAATTGATTAATGAGCCCTGAATTTAGAAGCTTCTATACTAACAATCTTGGGTTTTAAACAGTCTCACGTTCCTTAGCTAAAACAGAATACATTGTTACCTCCTGACAGTGAAATATTTATATGTTCATATGTACATACGAAATATGTTTTAGTAGATAGAGATTTTAGGTCTATAAGCACATCTTCTTTAAAAAGAACGATGTAACCTCCTGTCGCACAGTTAGGGTAAAGATATTGGTCTACAGACACACTGACAGTTTAATACACACACCGTCCAGAAAAAAACCTTCCAATGGTTAAGCCCAAGGTCAACAGTAAGTGTTGGATACTAGAAATTTGAAAAGTACAACAAAGTTTAAGTTCTTGTTCAGGAGATACCAATCTTACTCATGTAAGAACACTTATGCTGGCTCCAGCTGCTAACATGATGGATAAGTTTACCAGCAAACACATCTACCTTTTTCTATATTACCCGAAAAGCCAACAGGTATCAAAAAATATGATAAATCTTTGATGAAGTAAAGGTGGCAGAGCTCAAATATATTTATCAACATATTCCACGTTTCTTCTGCAGATTGACTCCTTTTACAGCTGAAGATCAAATAATCACTGTATTTACATACAGATGTAATGGTCCATACATGCAAAGTAAACTCATTAGTTTTCAAACCATTCCTACCAGCACTCAACCAGCATCTCTTTAGGCAGAATTCTCACACTAGGGAATGCAACTGCAGGAAGCTGTGAACTTTCAGTTACTTGACTGCTCAGCCATGAGCTCCGGCATCTCTCAGCATTAATAAGGAAAGGTCCATCATGGGGAGATGGGGTGCTTGCTACAAAACTGACATCAGAAAGTGAAGAGCCTTGATCGGTATTAATCATAACTAATATAATTAATAATTCAAAAACAACATGAGGCAAGAAATACTTCTCCCAGAGCAGCAAGACTCTAGAAATCATGTCGAAAAAAGAAAGTGTATTTCTGACTGATCAAATGTATTGACACCTCAAGACCAAGATATACTGCAATGCAGTGTTCTCAGAAAAAAACAGGAGTCACCCCGGCGGCTTTGGAAGTCACTCATGAAGCAGCACAGATGAAACTACAAATTCAATACCTTGTTTTGCCCCTAAGTGAGGGCTGAGCAAAGACGGAGTTCTTCCTCTTTCAAGAGGGGAGCAGTTACAAGGAGACCTGACCCTTCACCCCTACTCAAGTCTGTGAATCGGGAATCTTTAAGCCTGGACATGATTTATTAAAAGGGCAGGATCAATTAAAAACTCGTATTTCTAGCTGAAAATTTCATTACCAATAAGTCTTAAGATATTATCATTACTAAGGGGTAATAAAAACTTTTCCTGCTGTGTTTTTTTTCTCCAGTTCTATGACTATGTGCACATGCCAGTCTGGACAGATAGCTCCAAATAGCTCATATGAGTATTTCATATTTCAGAATTATAAAAACAAGTCACAACCATGTGGTTTTAAGGCTAGAATTTTTCAGGAAGATATCAGCAGTGAAATACCTAAAACTACTCAATCTCCCTTCTCTAGTAAATTTGAAATATATAGCCTATGTTTAAAGAGAGTAAATATACAAGCAATCTAAAAGGTACTTAGTAACAGAGATCATCTACAGTATAATATACTGTATGAACACAGAGTTACTTATCAAAGTTTTAAGAATAGCTGGTTTCTTTTCAAATATTAACATTTTTTAAGTCTCTTTCAGGTTGTGCATTTTCCACATCTCTCCCATCTACTGCACTATTTCCAACACAGCAAACCCCTGCAGTGAGGAGGTTCTTTAACAAATAAGTGAAAATTTTGCTGCCACTCCTGACAGCTCAGAAGATGATGCAGGTGACATTTCAGAGGCAGTTCTCAGAAAGTAACATGGCATTTTTTCTGCACACACTTGTAAGTGGTGTGACAAAAAGTGAAAATTCTCTCAAGAACTTGGTACACAGACCAAGTCGAGTCTTAACTAAAGTGCTGCCACAGAACAGGTGTCAGCACCAGAACAGCGAATCCTGAATCTCAGGATTGTGACTTCTGTATTTACACAACCTTGCCCAAGCTGCGACCAGCAGAGAAGTCACAGATGTATCATCATCTTTTGTCTAGCCTACATCTCTCAGGGGGTGAACAAGAGCAAGAACAAGAACAAGAAGAGAATGGGAAAAACAATCTTTTCTCATTAACATTTTAACTCAATGCAAGTTATTGTGAGAAACAGGCCTCAGCTCCTGACCACACAGTGCAGTACAAGCACCACTTGCTGCAGAGTGGAACAAAGAGCCGAGTGTGGAGATATCGAGCTACAGGCTACCAACATCCCACCCACCAGCACCAAGTAGGCAGAAAGAAAAATATGCTTCCCATCAAACCTGAATCCTTGAGATGCTTTGGTATAGCTCCAAAGCTGGAACATCACTTCGTGCACCACCAGTGCACAAGGAAAATGCTATAACTCTCTCAAGTGCGTATTGACCTATGCTCAGCATAAACTTTTGCTCCTCAGACCTATGAACAGCATAAACTTTTCAAGTGTCTCACACACACACTGAGAAGTGTGTGTGCTCTGAGAAAACATGGAGCTTGAACATGTGGATTGGCATTTTTCTGTGGTATTTTCTTACTCAGATTCCTTGAATTTGTTAAGTATTCCCCTTCAGAAAACCCTACAGTGGCTATGGTTAGAGGCCAAAGATAATTTTGAACTACACAAAGCACAGAACAGCTTGATGAAGCCCAAATACATGCAAATAGGTGGTAATAAAGCAGAATATGAGACTAGTTTTAGCATTTTACTGATCTATAGTAATTTAACCTTTTTGGGTTTTTTGTGCCTTATTCTCAGGCCTAAAAACAAAACAAAAATCCACTTGAGTCAGGACAGAGGTCAGCAATCACCACTTCAACTTAAAATATCTCCATTTAAATGCAAATACTAGCCTTTCTTCCTGACCTTTAAATGTTCATTTCATAGAAATGGAATAGAAAGTGTAAATTTTTTGTCTTGGTATCTCTAAGCAGCTCCTGTGTCATTCAGTCGCAGTTTTTGACACATAACTCCTTCTTATTAAATATATTCCTTCTGATTAAATATGTCATTGTATCAGCATGCTCTAGCTCCTCAGAGACAAAACCCAGTAATTTTGCATGATGTTTCATTTCACAGAGTACACAGATTAAAATGGAGATTATCATTTCTTCTTGCTCTCTATTATTTGAGATAAACCTAAGTTTATGTGATACCAACAAAAATGGTAGAATATTCTTTCCGGAGCCTGCTCGCAACAAATTTAAACAATACTGATACCCACAGCAGAGGCTTGCAAGCTCTCCTCAAACATGTTCACCTAACTCAAAACCTCCCTTGTGTACCTACACCCATGTATTACCCTTACATTTCTCGGCAATTAGAAGATGATTTATGCATGAAAACAGCAAAATAAATGAATTAATATTTCTTTTAACACAAGAAGACCAAAGAGATTCCTCCCTGCTCCTAGGAAGAGCTATCCCATGTTTCTCCTCTTCCAGGTACTCTGCACCTCCATAGCAAGGCAGGGAAGGCTTAGTTCCTTGAAAGAATGATTTTCTGCCTGTTTAAAAAGCTTGACACTGCCATTTAAAACACCAATAATTTGTAAAATGTCAGATTTTCAGCTAGAGGACAAAAAGGTACCAGTTCCTGGGTCAAATACAGTCACATCACCCTCACTCCAGATCAAAGGTCCGCTATTAGCTGTACCATCATGTCACATGTCACAGGCTCCCCTCCCTGTTTCACCAAAAAAACAGGTATAGCTGTCCTCACAAGGAGGCAAGTAGGATTCTCTGTGCCTGCACATGCAAAAACATTTCTGTTGTTGCTCTTTTCACCAGTACAGTCATTAGTTTCTTAAATTAGAGCCCATCCCCTTCCATATATTTTATTTCATGATTCAAATTAGTACAGACTCAGTTTTAGTGTCAATGAATTACAAATGCAAATCACATTCATGCTCTGGCAAACATGACTCTAACTTTGATTAAAAAAACATAATTATGCTTTATTATTCCATTTATTGGGGGATGGGGAGAAAAGTTTTAAAGACTGATTTTTCATGATGGCATTTGTTCCTCTGACGATCAATCTGGCTAATGGCAGCAGCAAGCCTAAGGAATTGTCAGAGTCTCATCTCTCAAATCAAAAGATAATGAAGAAAACCGAAGTGTGAAAATCGGTGTTTTGTACAGATTATCAGAGTCATTTCTTGAAAACATTTCGGAATGAAATGCATTCCCTGTTTATACTCTTTTACACTGTACAAAAAGTTTCTCTACTGATTCTGCCTTTCAGATCTTAATTATTAAACAAATTAACTCCTTAACACATCCTATGGAGTTGAGAAAGATTTATGCATGCAAAGGACACAGCATCACATCAGATGATTACTAACCACAGCAGCTAGAGAATCACAGCACAGTCAATTCAATTTTCAGTGATGCCTCTTTAAGCTCTAACGAACCATGGGGCCCTAATGAGAGGTTTCACTGAATCCTGGCCAATCAAGCAGAAATTTTACGGAGAAAAGGTAAAAGCTAAGAAGCAAAACCACTCAATAAATATATTTTACAGTAATGTTTTCAACCATGGCTTAATGGTTATCCTTTAAATCTGTAAAAACCAATCATGATAGAATTTTAACTTTGCAGTGCAGGTTTGGCTTCCTTCTTCCCCCTCTTTGCCTCTTTGCCTCCCCCCAAAAGTGGGAGACTGTGAGCTGTAAGGGCAAAAGAAATAAATTCAAATAAATGTTGAAAAACAGTGAAAGGAATCACGATACCCTGGTTTGTACCCTCACAGTATCTAAGGCTGCCCTCAATAGCTTAAACCACTTTGATTTATTGGGCCATTAAAGTTCTAGCAATAATTCCAGTGCACTTCCACAACTGATGGTTACTGACAGGAAGGGTTTCCTTCTTTCCACTTAACAGTGCTAAAAAATGCAATCCTGACCTCCCTAAAGTCAATAGCAAAACTTCCACTCAGTTCTGACTGGTGGAGTTTGATACAGACATCTTCCAAGCTATAAAATGTTTTCTAAAAGAGTAATTAAAGTATGGCAAGTGAGTGTTGTCAGCTGGCAAATTCTGTGCCAAAATGAAAACTTTCATCAGAGGGATGGATAGTCTTTTACAGTGCAAAGGACAAAAATGAGTTACTTGCTAAGTAACCCATTTTTGAAAGACAAAACATTCTTGGGATCAAGCAGGCTTCACAATAAGATACCTTTCCACAGTAAGCAGCAGAATCTGCTGAGGAAACACGAGCCTTAGCAACAGATTTAAGTTTTCTTACTAGAGCGTATCAGAGAAAAAACAAAGGAAGAAAAGTAATCAATACCTCTGAATGCTTTCTTGTTGAAAGGGAAGAATTCGGATGCTGATGACTCAGCAAAGGTTGTTCTCCTTAAAAGGGTTCAAGTTGGGATGGAGGAATAGTTCTTCATAGATTTCAAGACCACAGAAGCTTTCTCTTCAGAAGATGATGATGAGGAACAATAAAGAAAAAAAGGTCTTTCCTTCCTGGTTTTAAGAACTACAGTAAAGATTATTGTGGCACAGCTTGCTCTCTCCCTTCCTCCCAAAGGAGCAGAAGTGGGACATGTCATACTCATGCAAGCTTAAGAGCAAATTAATGGATTTTGGGCCTTATTCTTTAAAGATTCCTAGAAAAACCCTGTGTTATGGGGGAAAATATCTTCTACAAAGCACTTAACTGGGGTTTCACAGGCACACTGGCACAGGAGATTTTCTGAGGAGAAGATAAACTAATCTAGTTTGCTTGGCACTGGAATAAATGAAGTCATATAGTGGTCACCAATACGCTGCATTTCACCTCTATGTTAGGTCCAGGAGGATGAAACTGCTTTCTATTCTTCATCTGTAAAATGGAAATTATATCAACGGAGTAATGTCATGGGATAGTATCAGTAAATAAAAATATAATATTATCAAGGAACTTCTGATCCTCTTGGTTCAACCTCTCACACAAGGGTGGTAGTTCCTCTCTGGATATAAGTATATCCCTTCAGTCTTAAAGCACATTTCACTCTGGAGCTACAATATGTCATATGGCTGTGATGCTTCTAAACCACATAACCTCATAGTTTAGACTATGCATAAAAAGATTCTACTGCTTCAAATTCTAGGCTAACTAGAAACAAATGTGTGTACCAGAGGAGCAAAACTCTGCTCTGTTTCTGCTGCTTTTATATGAGGAGCAACGAAAATTTAACCAAAAAAATGTTGTTTCATAAAGATCCTGAAAATTAGTTGTATCAATGAATTTTAACAGACAAATGTAATTGTACAATCTAGATGCTTGGAACCATTAAAATGAAGTCCCAAATCAAGAGCTGCTTGTGGTTTTTGTGTCAGAAAGACATCTACCAGATCCTTTGATCCTTCCCTTTCCAATATCATGTTTAAAGTTTCCCAGTTTTTAATTTTAATTTCTAGGAGTTTTGCTAAAAAAACCCCACCCATATTATATGGATATTTCTAGTAAGTCAATGATTTTCTCTCAGAAGTGTGGTGGTTTGGCGGACACCAAAGTCCATACACCCTGAAGACAGAATTTAACAACACTTCAGTTTAGTACAGTCTAGACAGTCTAAAGGATTGACATCAAAAGACAGAATTTTTCACTGCTATACCTTCATCTGGACTCTGACCCAAGTTCATAATTACCTTCATGTCAGTGAATCAATCCAGCTGTGCTGCTAGAATGCATAAGTACTGACCTTTGATAAATGTCAAACCAGATGGCTTTGTTGGATCAGTGGAAATTTGGCACATATCACACACCACAAAAACTATGCTGGTCTGTCAGCATCTCTTTTAGCTCTCTCCTTTTTTTTATAAGAGTAGAGAGCTGGATCAACACGGAACATACGCTACGCTCAAAACTCAGGGACGGCTGTTCTCATTTGCTCTTCAGGCACATTTAAGAAGGAAGGTAGGAAGGTAGCACTTTCTTATCCCTTCACAGGCCACTCCAGCTCTCAAATGCCAGAGAAGCTGGGTTTAAAATTCTGGAAGGAATAAAAATGTCTTAAATTATCAGCACATACAATCAAATTACTTAGTAAAAGAAGAATATTTGTAAGCTGTATTAATCAGGGTAATGAGGACAGTGTGGTAGACTTAGCAGTCTAGAAACTGCCAGACAAGATCATGATTCAATTTCTTCAATATAATTTCACCAACTGTGGCCAATACCAAAAGTTTCCAAGGAAGACATAAGAAATCCAGATGGACAGAGTTAAAGGATAAAATTATGCTTAAAGATAAACGTCTTCTCCACTTTGTGAATGTAATCCAACTTTGTCTTTTGCCCTGAAGCAGGGTTATTTAAATTACTTCCAAAACTCAGTTTTTCTCATTTAGATCTAGTTTCACATAGCAAAAAGGCTTATGTGACTGCTCTGGCCATGACAGTTTCCCTTCTTCCATCACCAAAACGTGACTTTTGAACCTTTTGGCCAACTTCATCAAAACTGAAATGAAAGGGCATGAAAGTCTTTGAGACTATTAAACTCCCAGAGTATCATGAACACCAGCTGACAGGCCTAAAGAAACACCTACATTCCTGCATCTGCTGAGGGAGAGACAGGCCATTGCCTGCAGCTATACATCCCATTTGGCAGCACCCGGACAATCCATCACATCACACTTACAGGCCGATCAGCCAAATCATGCCTCACCCAAGCCAAAGCCTTTTGACCCAGCAGAGGTAAGGGTCTCCTGTGCAGTCCAGGGAAGGAGAAAGAAAAGGAGCTGCTGTTAATTCACTGGGGATATTCAGGTGACAAAGGACATATCCCCAGAGGAAACCTGCTTTCATTCATTTGACTGAACACCAAGTAACTTGAGAGGCTTTTCCCTTCACGTGTAAGTATTGACCTACAAAGGTCTAATCCCAGCACCTCACCTTCCACCTTTTGCTTTTATTTATTTTTAAGACTTGGGTTAATATTTTAGAGCTGTAAGTAATCAAACATTACGTATTTTTTATGGCAGCTGTTGATTTCTATGTCTTGTTCAGTTTCATTAAATTTCTCCCATTTTCTTCATGCATCACAAACAAACCAAGTTCTCCCATCTGTGTTGCTGTATCTAACAACTATCTGATGCTTCCTACACCTTCCTCTACAAGGAAAATAATCTTTTGAGTCTTTCTGTAAAAAAAGACCAATTCTTTCTGTGCCTCTAAATTATTTTCACCACTTAAATATGTATTATTTTATGTTCTGTGACAGGTTTTCTCTGAGAAAACATGTCTAGAAGCATCTGAAGTGCAAACACTCAACTAATACAGTCTTACATTCTCTTCTGCACACTCACAGTCCATGCCTTAGACAGGCTAACATTTGGTTCAGTTTTTTAGTTGTGATCATACATTGGTCAAGAGCCGATGATAACTGTCATTTCTTAAAAGGAGGGCATCTGAGATTCAATGTGTTTACATAGAAAGACACTCTACTAGGAATACAAACCTGTACAGGAAAAGGAATTTAGAGGTATCATGAAGAAGATGTCTGAAATTCCGAGATTAACTTCATCTGCATTCACTTGTAGGTATTACAATGACAGACATAATACTGTAATATAATACCAAGAATATATACTATCTGTTAACAAGCACAATAAAAATATTTACCACAAATTGGACTGAACTTTCATGGATGCCATAATCAATGCAAACCTGTTTTATCATAGGAGATATACACACACGAAGTTTGCACAGCAGCAGGAAGCAAGAAAAAGCAGTTTAGAAAGTATAACCAGAAGTGAACATTACCACAGTATTGTTGCAGATTTTACTGAATAAAATTGCTATAACATGCCCACAGGCAGATAAACATCTGGAACAGAAAGAAACAGTTCACCCAGATTAGAACATAAGCTGAACTTTTCATATAACCTTCATTGTGTGCATGTTAAGGCACAGGGATCAACTTCACATAGCACCTGGATGATACACACCACCGTGACACATCCAAGCACATACCACTGAAAATACAATCCACCATGCAGAGGAAGGGCTACTGCACTTCCTGACAGTAAAACAAGTGACTGATGAACGTGTCCTAGAAAAAAGTAACTTTTGCCAGCCTTCCTTCAGCTTTGACATTAGTTCATCCTTAAAAGGCTAAATAATGAGCCTTGATGCTTTAATTTGTTCATTCGAACATTAGAGACTTCCAGATCTACTAATTTGATGCTCTATTTAAATAGTGTACTCAATCGCTAAACTTGACTACATTAAATTTGAATTTTAAGTGATTAATTTAAAACAACTTTTCTCCTGAAACAGCAACTGGTATTTAAGCTTTTCATCTGCTGTCAATATTTAAATTAGTTGTATAAAAGTGTTCGAAACTAAAAGGGTAGTAAATCAATTAAAATCCATTTACTATGCCATATCAGGAGCACATGTCACAGATATAACCTGGTGGTTCCAGGGCAGTATTTTAATATTTTAAGAGGGAAAAGGAGTGGCTACAAAGCAGAATGTGGTGGAGGCACATCAACACAACTAGTAATATGCAGGTCAGCGATGATTAGTGGTATAAAACACTTAGTGACCATTGCCTAAGAGTCTGTGCACAAGACTCAACAAGCTGTGCTTTACTATCGCATTTAATATTTTCTGTAAATGGACATATTTATTTGAAGCAGAGAGTGATCTTACTGCAGCTTCTAGTCAGGCAAGGAAGCAGTGCTAGTACTTTTGTGTGTCCAGGAGTAGGTTCTGGTAGGTTTTGTTCTGTTCCTGAAGTCCTGGTGACAGAAGTCTCTGATGGCTCTGTGACTGAGCAAGTGTCTACAATCAGCTCCACTGTGGGGCTTTATGCAATGGAAAACTGACTTTAAACATACTTAAAAAAACCCAAAAAACCAAACCCACCAAACAAAAAACCAAACCAAAACAAACAAACAAACAAAAAAAAAGGCAAACCAAAGACTGTTAAGCAAAATAAGTTCACACAGCAATTTCTAGGAAGCCAAACTAACCCCTGCTAGTATCCCCAAAATCCACCTCAGCCAATTTGATTTGTTTCTGCCAGGAAATAAGTGTGAGAGTCATCTGCCAAAGCAGTACTAAACCCCTCTTCTTGTTACTGACATTTATACAGGAAGTTTATTTAGCAGTATTAAAGCAAAACAAATATTGTCCTGTAGTAACAAAACAGTACAGACAAAAAGCAATTGGGGTTGGAATGAGTGACAGTATCAGATTTGGAGTGGCTGGTCTGAACTGGCTCCTTCTAGGCAATGATATGGAATAACCAAAGGTCACAAAAGCAGCAAGTGGAATGGAAAACCTGATTTTCTCTAATCAAATTTTGTGCATACAGGTATGTGTAATCTAATTCCAGGCTGCCGGACTAAGTTATTAACCCAATTATGTTCATTTTATCACATTGTAAATATGAGCCATCAATTTATTTAAATTTGTTCAACTGTTAAAGGCTAAGAGAGTAATATATTCCAATGTCAGTACAGTGCCAAAATGCATTTCATATAGAAAGCATCTATTTATATGAATCCTAATCAGTCTAGACATGTGCAGAAGCATTTCTTAGAGCAGACCCAGAGGCACAGCAGACAGTAAATTGAGTGGGCATAGAGAAGACTTACATTAGTGGAACTGAAAACTCATTTCTTAGGCCCATTCATAATGGGGAAATTATTGTCCCATTCCCTACAGACTTTCCATTATCCCATTACAGGGAAGCCAGAACTTCTATCTGTGCTTCCACACCCATGCACATATTGCATCAGGAGAACTTAATTTGGCCGAGGGCCATAAATTCACTGTGAAAGGCAAATGAAGATCCTCTCAATCTGGTCACCAAGGCATGACATCCTAAAACCCAAGAAGGATAGAGCTCAGAAGCCTTGTTGAATACAGCGTGTTCCACCTAGGTGGTAAAGACCAACTGTGCTCTAACAACATGGCTGTCCCCAAATTAGCAGAGTAAATATATACATGTATCCTGAGGGCCCAATGACCAATTTTCAAACTGTTAAACACAAGCAAATTGAGAAGGAAAGTGCATGATTCTGCAGCTCAGCGGCACTAATTTCTTCCAAACTGTGTCCTGCAAAACCAGCCCAAACAGCTATTCTTCTAATCCTACCATGTTATATTGAACATTAGTGCAAAAACCACGGCAATTGGCAGGAAGACATGATATCAGAAAAAGGAAAGATGGATTTTTTAATCAGACAGCTAAAGAACTTCCCTTATCAGCCATTTGTTCACCAGGGCTCTTCAGCCCACGCCTAAGTGCTTTGGTGAACCGAGGCCACGGCACCTTATCCATCATGACCACATCAAAAAAAGCCAAAACCAAACCAAACCAAACCAAAAAACCAACCCCCCCCCCAAAAAAAAAACCCAGACAAACAAAAAACCAACCATACTTTAACTTTTGAAAGAAGAGTTTGTCTTTGAAACAACACACCATCTCCTTGTCAGAGGCAATCTGTTATGAACAGAGGAGTATCACAGGATGAGGGAGACAGCTATGAGAACTGCTGAGGTCTGTTTTAATTAATTGTAGACAAGCATTCCCTTTTCTCAGTGTGTTTTTACCCTTTCCCATTTTGCCTCCTATTCTTCTGAAAGAAACCATCATCATCTGTTACAAGATTTCATGAAACCCACTCTTTTTTTATATCTAGGTGCCTGTTATCTATTCTTACAAACCTAGCCAGATCGAGTCACCGACAGGTGACTGAAGTTCACGCTTCAGAGAGGAATTATGACCAGATTGTGAAGTTTGTATCAACATTGTCCAAACACACCAGGCAGGAGAGGGAAGCAGGGTATCGGTCAGGAAGAGGCCCACACGTGGCACTGACCTCTCTGCTATCACTGCTGGCTAATGTGCAGTTTATTAAGGCAGGTTCTTGTGTGAGCTATTCATTGTCAGCTAGAAAGGACAGTTTATCCTGTAAGGGAGGTTTCAGTGCATCTCTACCAGCCCTCGGAACTACCCTGGTCCCACAGCAGGTTTACTATCCCAAAAGATAAGACATAATTGCATTAAGAGGGATGCCTGCCTCTCTTACAACCAACACATTAAGGCAAATGTAAAGCAAATTACATTAAGGCAGATGCAAAGCAAAACATGCACAATGCAAAATAGATGCAAATGAACCATAGTGTGTTGCCCTTTGAAACATGAGTTATCTGACCGTATAAGCAGCAGCACTGCGTTAAGAAAAAAGGGGTGCTTGCTATGTAGATGATGTACCTCTCTCCTAGGAGCACAGGTAAAGCTCACCCTGGAGAACAGAGTGCTGGCTGCTTCCTGGGTGCAACACAAACCACAAGAACAGATCAAAGGTATTACCTTGGAGTGGTAAAAATAGACAAATCAAAACAAAGAAAATGCATCCCTACACACCCCTGCAGCAATCATGTAATTACCTGTGTTTATATGAACGCATGGACACCACCCTCTTGTCATAACAGAGAACTACTTTCCTTCAAACCCCACAGAGGGCTCCAAGAACTCAGCACGTAGCCCTAACCAACACACAGAAGCCATTAAGCATAAAAAAAAGCCCCACTGTCTCTCATTAACTAACATAAAATATTTTAAAATGTCAACTCTAACAATTATTACTTTAAAAAGTTGTGATGAAAGATCATAGTAACTTGAGTGGCCTGGAGAAGGTGATGAAGTACCAGTTGTTCACCACCTCTCCATGTGCAAGAACTAGAGTCACATATAACAGGCTGCAAGGAGGCTGCAGAAAACCCCAAACAGAAAAAGACTCTTTAATAAATATGCAATAAAAGAATGAAAAAAGTGTCAGAACACTCAAATGTGAAGCATTATGAGAGTTCAAAAGCAACAATAAACATTTAGGAAACTAAAATCTAGTAAGTTTATTTTAAGGAAAATAACAGTACTGTTGGCCAAGGACATCTCTGTTACAAATATATGGAAAATGGGCTAATAATCTGAGATTTGAGAATATTCTCATTGGCGCCTGACATGACACTGGGCTAAACACATCTTCAGTCTGATCCACTACAGCCAGCATCATTTCTTTTTTCAAAACTGGTACAATTTGTAGATGGCTGTGGGGGATTCCAACCTTTAAACTCCACTTTCAAACCCATGACACAGGTACTTCGACACAAAGGGCTACAGACTTCTGGAAAGCTGCTCACCTCTATCTGTCAGCTTTTCAGGCTTCTCCAAATTTAAAAGTTTGAGTTTTTAAGTAGCCTTCCAACAGATGTCCTGTATCAAACATCTTAACATAAAAACCAACTCAATTTTGTGGATTTTCAGTTTCATTCATTTAAGCAGTCAAAACACGCTTTTTTTTTCCTTGTATACACACCACAATTACTCATTTGAATGCACTTCTGTTTTATCAGAAGGCATAATATAAAGATCTCTTTAAGGCCAGCACCCCATATAATGTAATTTCCCTCCATTACCTAGTTTGCTTAAAACATTTTGCCTGGGAACAGTCAGTAATAAAAAGCACTTCAATCGATCTCATCCTAGAGCTGTGCAATAATTTTCAATTCAGAGTGTCAGCACCATGCACAGAAAGGCAAGCTGGAGTCTGTTATAAAAATATCAAGCATATTAAAAAAAAATTGATGAAAAACTTGAGACATCACTGTTCCCTTCTTCAATCAGTCTGAATTTCAATCTGAACCCAACTTGAACAAATTAATACATGAATTTATAACATCTCCACATTAAACCATCTCAAATATTGTTAAAGGTACCTTTTCCAAGTGCACAAGTCCAACTGACTTTCAACAAAATTCTTATTCTGACCTCAAAGAGAAGTTGGGATGGGTGGGAATTTAACATTCACCTTTTAACTTCAGAATAAGAGTCTTTAAAAGCTTTCCTCTCCTCTTAGCCGCTCCAGAGTGGATCTGAACTATTTTACTAACAGAGTTACTTAGATTTCATATCACCACAGTTTTATCTTGTAGAATCTTTGATACGTCAAATAACATTCACCTTTGACTGTTTTCTGACAAACTAAGATTTTCTCACACGTTGAAAACTATAGCTGTATATCGATGAGAGTTGGAGAGATGCATCCTTCTCTTATTTAAAAATTGCTCTATTAAGTAAAACAAGGAGATAAGGGTACTCCTGTGAACTCTTAAAAACACCATGCAAATCTGTGACCTAATTGTATGTTTGCAAAACCTTTCTCACATTATAAAGCACTAAGCAGAGGCAGTGGGCTCATTTATGAGCAACAGTTCCTGTGGACTGCTGCAGAATAACATTGAACAATAGCGGATTTACCCGTGTTTATCAGAGTAAAGAGACTGAACTGATCAGATCCACCTGTGGTACTCCCAGAGCATTCCCATACTACCCAACAGGAACATTTTGAAAACACGAGATGGATGAAACGTGTGAGGAAACTTGAAGAAGATTAAAAAATCCCTTTTTGTCACTGCAGGGAGACTCATGGCATTCTTAAGACCCTCAGAAAGTAAAACACAATGGCTTCACTGATGTCTCTTCAAAAGAATGGAGCTCAATGAGAAATTCTAAAAATGGAAGGGTAGAAATAAATAAAAGGTAAACAACAAAGTGATGAAGTGCAAGACAGGCAAAAATGAGAGAAGGGCAAGTTTGCTATGCATTATACATGTCAAATAGTCCCTTCACCTTGCCATCTCTACAAGACCTCTCGTAGGGTATAAAGTTACATCAGCAAATGCACGAAAATCCAAGCACAGGTTGGTTATTTTGCTATATGGACCTAAATTCACCCAGAGACTATGCAAGATTGTAAACAAACATTCTTTCAAAGCAGATAATAAGAAAAACCTCAAAATTAAAGTACAGTGTACCTCTGTGGAAGAAAGGCTTGATTCAGAAACTGATGAAGAGGCGCACCTGTGAAGATTTACTTCAGTAGTATATTCCATGTTCTTTAAATATTAAACTTAAAAACATTTTTTAATCAGGCCAGTGTTTTACTCAAATTTATCAAAAACCACGTTTCGTTTCTTTCTTTTCCATTTGTTTTCTTTTCCTGAGGTGAGAGCTCTTGCAATTAATTTTAAAATATATTTAAAATCAACTTGCAGGCCATAATATTTGTGACTTGATACCTGCCAAGCCCTTAACAGAGCATAACAGTTAAATCCATGGAAAGAGTTAGGTAACAAAAATTAATTTGCTACGAAATGTTTGATAGCCTGTGCAGAGCCAACCGAACCAGCAGAAAAACTCTTGCAGATCTGCTACGGAGTCATTAGCTACATGAAAGTGGATTATTCATTACTAAGTTGTTTGCTCTCCTCCTCTCTTTTTCCCAAAGTCAATACATTGTATTTCACTCCAGAAGACATTTTCTTTTCCTGTAATTCTTCCTATGTCTCTAATAATTAATTCATTTTGCTTACACTTCAGCAGCCTCAAAACCATGGTTTGAGTTTCTCAGCAACAGAACTCTGTCAAAGGCAATGTGCCATGCCATAACCTCAATTACAACTTACATAGCAGAAGGCTCCACTTACTTGCTGCAGGAGTCACTCTTTTGTCTTAAAAGAAATTCTCTACGGGTTATTCGGTCCCAAAGATGTACAGCAAAAAAAACCAGCAGATAATATGAAAAAAATCAATTTCAGAGACAAGATGAAAGATCCATGTCAGAAAACACAGATTAGAGAAGTACATCACTATTAGTAGTTATCCTGTCATGTGCTTTCACAACTATAAAATATTTGTGATGCGGCTATGAAAGCACAACACTCTGATCTACCTCACTGACTGAAATTCCCAGCAACTGCCTCAGCACTGGCTTTTACACTCCCCACTTCTCCCTCTCATTTGCCCAAGAAAGGATCTCTTTGGTGGCCAGACACAAGTACTTTTGACAGACTTCATGCGTGTTGTTCCTTCATTTACGCATCAGTCAAAAAGGTCACCCCCTTTCCATGGAAGAGAAGGCAAGTTAGTAGAGACTTGTGGCCACTACAATTGAAATATGTGGAATTAGCTGTGCAGCCTTCAGAGAAAGGCCTAAAAATCATTTATTGCCCCTACCCCTGAAGCACAGCAAAAAAATTGGGTTGCCTGAAGTTTTTTAGAGATTTGACATTCCAGGAAAAGTTCAAAGTCTTTCCACAATGTGAAAAATCAGATAGAAGACTTTGAAGATGTGCTTTGTCCAAATAATCACCAACCTTAAAAGAAGGCAAAGTCTGCTGGCTTAGGATCACAGAAGCCAAAGTAAGTGAGAAAGGATCTTTTACAGGGCAATGGAGAAAATGTTTAAAATCTTGTAAAGAGTCAAGAATGAACTGGCATGAATATTATTTATGAAACCACTAATGTAAAATATTAAATTAATTCTTCTTCCCTTGCAATGAAAAACCGCAAGTTAATCATTTATCTTAACAAACAGTATTTATTCACCTGAAAAGACAGAAAACTATTTTGTTAGTTAAGTTTATGTAACTTCTGTTGGACATGCATAGCAAGAGATAACTCATTGATGTAAATATGGCACAAACACCTCAAGTCTGTCTTCCCTTCTACAATTCAAGTTGGTAGAAGCTACATGATTTTATTCACAAGCTGTATGCAGTTTTCTGTCAAAAGAAGCATTATGAATCAAAATACTGGAAGAAAAGGACTAACATTCAGTTATAAATAACACAACAAAACAAAAACAGCAGCGAAGAAAATAAGAAAGCTGTTGTAAGAATTTGCAGGGACTTTTAAGTATGCAAAATTGTTTAACTGGGCTCCTGACAAATCTTGGTTTAATGCAATGAAATAAGAAACCATATGATGAGGGTCAAACTGAACACAAGGTTTTCAACAATGTTTTGAGTTTTGCAATTTTAGTCTTCCCTCTTAATTGTAATTGGGAACGGTCTAATGCTTTCCCCCAAAGCGTATTCCATTCTTAGCATAAGTTTAACATGTGTAGCATGTCCCTTGAGCAGCATATTCCCAGTGCAGGAATAAAATGGTCAAGACACTTGTAATTTAAGAACTGGAGTGTTTAATATATGGAATGTAAAAAGAAATTGTGTAATTTGAAAAGAAACGGAAACAAAAACTGACAGCTGAGAAAGACAACAGCAGAATTTAGCCAGATGTTTTCCACAGCAGGGTGGTTCTGATCACTAATGCATCTTACTGGAATGCATAGGAAAAAAATAAATGGAAAAGTGAATTACTGTATGACCCAAAATAACTGGAGCCAAAGGTGAAATGGATAGAGCCATCTCAGATAACATTAAACATGAGAGCAGTTCTTCTTCCCTTTGTTTGATCAAAACCTGGTTCTCTTGTGAATCAGTGCAATCAAGCAACAGCAATAACTGGTGCTGTCAACAACCTCAACCAAACTTCAGAATCACATCATCCTGGGACTGCCAACACATCTGCACAGCTGGCCAGAACATGCAATGCCTTGGGTGTAAGCTGGTACTGGGTTTGTTACCTCTCCATCAGCCTCCTCGTGCCCTAAGGATCCTTACGGGCACACACAGAAAGTATTTTTAACCTGGATTATCAAAAGGACACTTGCCCCTCATTCAACTCAAAATACAGGTTTGGGAACAACGTCATCAGTGATGACTCTGACCCAGTTTAGGCTCAAAAAACCAAAGGACACACTCCTCTTTTAGACTCCTCTTGGAAATATGCTTTAGATAAAGTCTCTACATATACATATGTGTAGTTTTAATTAATGCTTTATCATCTGCTTTTGCATATGCATTCTAATCTGAAGTCACAATCAGTTAATTTACTCCAGTTCTAAGCCAGTTTTAAAATAATATAGAGACAAATGCAGGACACATAGTATGGAAGCTGAACTGAGACTATCAAGACTCTCTTGATTTTTAGCACAGTATTAAAAAATGCATTAAAAAGTGTTACTTTGGACCAAGAAATTTAAACTTCACGCATCAATTCAACTTTTCACATCCACACTGAATCTATCTCATGTGGCTTATAACTCAGTTCACATTGACTGTCCCAAACCCAATCCGATTTACATTCCTAAAACATAAGAAGGGATTAAAAAAAAAAACAAACACAAAAAAATCAGCATATAATGTCTTTAAATTTTCAGTCTGGACTCTTCCCTTGTTCTTTTTGGCTTTTGGAACGTCTGGTACCCTGATAACTGTTACATGGATAGCGGATAGCCAGACAGATACCAAATGCAAGCTGGATGTCAAAAAGCAAATCTAATCTTTCTTCCGTAGGATCCTCTCCAATTTTCTGATATAATGTCACCTTACTTCTCTGTCAGGGAGTGACTTTTTTATTCAACGTATCATGTACTACCTTTATGTTTTATAATTGTTTCTACATTTCCAGAAGACTATCCAAGCATCAAAACTGAGGTTATAAGAAGCATTAATAATTAATAAAAGAATTTATGACACATAAAGCAGCTTTACAACAACCCTGAACAGAAATCCTCCAAAGAACATAGTCATGTTGTGTTTAAGGAACCACGTGTAGGTCTTGAAGGAAGCTACATATTTTGTTTTTAATGCTTTCAACTATTTTTTGGGCATTTTTAAACACTCTGGAAAACTATTTAGGTGGTCACTATACCAGTGACATGACCCTAATCTGAAATTATCCTTTTATCTTTTCTCCGTGTTGTACCTTCCATACAGCCAAGTCCCAGAGAGAGTGAGTGCTCTTCTGGAGTACACGAAAGGATAAGAACAGAGAGTACAAAGAGGAAGTTAGGCAATTAAGTAATACAATCTCTGTGACCTTTACTCATCTAAGAGGAATTTGACCTGATGCTACCAAAGTGGCCATATAACGAAGCATGGGTCTCCACTAGCAGTTTGAGCAAGTTCATTTCTGTTGGCCTCTGTATTTGCATCTAATCTCTTTATTTAGTCACAGAACACTGAGGTCACCTTTTTAGAAACCACCTACAGAAAAAAGGGTGCAAGTGTTAGGTTTCCCTGGTTCCCACAGAACATTTGCGAGATAATGGCAAGCAGAGACTATTCTTTCCATTAACACTTTGACCCTTCCAGTTAATGGCCTTTTGGTTCACAGAGATACGGCAAACTCCGTATCTCTGAGGATCTCCCTCTGAGATCCTCAGCTATAAGTAACCTAAGGAAGTATGGGCTCTGCAGGTCTTCGGAAAATGTCCAGGGTCCGTATGGACACACTTAACTGCCAAGACAGAGGTTCACAAGTTGGCCCATTGGTTTCACTGTCTCATGCACCAAACAATTCCAGAAGAAAGGCACATGCCGAAATCCTTTAGTTTTGTACGTTCTAAAGCACAAATAGTCAGATAAACAAAGCTTTGGAGGAAAACAGCCTCCTTCAAAGCAGTGGTTCAAAAAGGGAGATAGTCCCTTTTCATCCAAAATGAACACATGGTTTAATATCTGCAGCATACATTTCAAAAGGAAAAGCAACATCTCTGTGATAAAAAAGTATTTATACCTATTGTTACAAAATCTTATGAGGTGATAGAAACAATTATTTTCACTTGATTTCATGCATTCTTATTCCTGCTTTGAATGGGAAACCTTTCTCACAGGGAGAATAGCTTACACCGTGCTGAACAGCACCACTGGAAGAGGAAGGTTCCCCAAGGCCAGTAATATTTTTCATCCTTTGGTGCTTAATACTGACTTAAGGTATGCCAAATTTCTGCTACCGCCTTCCCTAAAATCTAACTCATGACACTAAGACTGTGCCTAAGTTGAAGAATTTGACTTCCAGTGTATTATTTTTGCATATTTTGCACAGGAATTAAAAAGCACTGGTTTTTCTAACCCCAGAAGCTGGCATTCCTGTGATTTGAAATTAAAAAAAAAAATTTAAAAATATATCTGTTCCCAATTTTAAAGAAATCTCTGGAGGTCTGTAACAATTTGGCTTCTGTATCGATTATACAAATAATCAGACCCTATTTTAAATAAAGCTACATATACCCATGAGACAAATACATAGCCAAACACCACCTGAGAAAGGAAAGAGACCTTTCAAGTGACAGATTTAAGGACTACAGAAGAACCGGGAAGAAAAAGTACTGATATTCCTGTTTTGATTCTCATTTTTCCCTTACACATCTCCATCTGCCTACACTTTTCCAGCTCTTTTCACATCATCACCAAACAATTTTATTTTTTCCAGACACAAGTGTAGAATTTGTGATCATGGTTATGCCCATCTTTGCTGACCTGCTTCATACATTTATTCCACTTATTTAACCTTTGGAGGCATCAGGATGTGTCACAGGGACCTGTTCCTACACTCTTACAACCTTAGGCTCACCTAATGGAAATGGAAAGTCGTCATGGAAGACAAAGTTGAGAAAAACAATACAGGATTCCTAATTAAGATGTTCTTCTGCGGCATAATAGGAAATTAATTTTACTCCAAATCACTGATATTAAAAATCTGTAAAATAAGATGGATATCAGAGATCTTAAGACTTTTAGGAGCTTAGGATCAGTTTCTACATGAGGACTTTTAAAACAGATGTCGAGGCCCAGTATTACACCTGAGAATGAATCACGGAAGAATTCCTGCCTAAGTGGACAGAAAAACATATTAAAGCTCAGTAGCATTTTGAACATCAAAGTTGATGACAGCATTTATGTACGAGTTTGTTTATATTTTAATTTACGCAGAAATGGTTATTATTTGTAGACATTCCCATGGTGATTTTCAAAGTAGCATCAGGGTTCTGATTAGCAGCATGCTCTGAAATCCAAGTCCTTAGAACTGCCTTTTAAACAGAGGCAGACTGCTCATGACGTCACACCGCACTTGAAACTTGCTCACTTTTTCAGTGGAAAACTTCTTTGCTAATAAATTAGGATTTTTTGCCATTCACTGTTCTCAAAGTTTACAAAGCAGATGATATTTCATTGTCCATAAATACACTTGTAAAGCTGAGACCTGAGGTATAAGGAGCTGGGAGCATGATCCCTTTGTTTGAGGCACACAGCTGTGGGATTCTTTCTGCTGGACACATGATAGCTTAACCTCAGCAGTGCTACTGAAACGGCATTCGATTATCGTTTTCCCAATGAAAAGCACTTGTGAGACACATCACCTCCCATGTTTTAAAACCGGATCAATTTGCTCTTATGGATTCCAGTTGTTTCAGGATCAGAATGCTCCCCAGAGCCAGGCGGATCAAACACTGCACTTAAACTGGAGATGAGGCAGGCTAACAGATGATTCACCTTATGGAATATGGGGTTTTTTTATTCTTTTTTTGTTTCATTTTGGCAACTGGCACTCATAAAACATCTGAGAAGACCACAGCTACATATTTTTTAAAGAGAAAGAAAGAAAACAAAATACTTACAAAGAATCAGACCTTTAGGAGACAGGGAATTCCTCCCGGAGCCAGGAGAAAAGCAGACTGCCTCAGGCAAGATGTCATCTTCTTAGTTAACACACAATTCTTTTTCCCCATCCTTTCATGTGAACTGCTGGAAATGTTTTAGATCTTGTCTAGAGATAGAAGTTAATTTTACATGGTGCATCAGAGACGCAGTATAAATTCATAAATGAAATAATTTTTTTCCAGTAAGGCTCTGCTGGCAGTGCAAGAGCCTGACTTCTCACTGTTGCAGAACCTTCCTATAAATAAAGTTTCTACATATAAAGATTTAAGTTACTTGTCTGTCAGCAGGATTCAATAAAAGAAGTTCACATTTATTAAATTTATAACTGTTTAATACCAAATGCTGTTTTCCTCCATTAAAAAGGCATTTAAAATTTTAAAACTATTGAAATCAGCTCCCATTGCATGACTAGAGCACATATTTGCTCTCTTGCACTTAGAACAAATCAAACACAAAACCAAAATGAGCTATTAAATAATAGCCAATGTCTTAATTATTAGTTTATTTTTATTTAATTATACACATTGATTAGTCATTATATTTAACTTTTCCTTTGCTTCAGTAGATTGTTTTTAATTTTTTGCCTTCCCTTGCACACATATACACACACACACACACGCACGCACACACACACAAAAAGAATGCATTTTTTGTAGTACTTGCTGAATGCATTATCAGTTTGTCTTAATCGAAGTTATACTTTTGGGTAACTCACGAAGTTCCAGAAGATGATGGATGTGGCATCATCTGCACGTGTGACTCCTGTTTTACCAGTAAGAGTTACCAGTTACTGTGCACTGAATGACAGATGCCTTTATCAGCTGAAGAGGAAAACCATGAAAAGAAAGTCCAAAACCAGCTCTGGCCATGTATTTGTAATATGATAAGAAAGAATGTTAACATGCCCCCAGGGATTGAAATACAGATGTTTAATACGTAAGCACAAGAGTCCGGTGCAGACCAGGTAAGCCAAGGGTTTAGAGACGCAGGTGTTCTAAGCTAATGCCTTCATGCACCCAAGGTACCTGTAGAAAGCCTGTTTATCTGAGTGGTTCTTCGGCTTGACAACAAAACCTCCCCTCACAACAAGAGTGCTCTGGCAGATCACCAAATGATTCTTTCATACTCAGATAAACAGTTTTAATCCTCCGAGGCCATCCTCACCAATCTCCTGCCACGTATGATGAATGCAATTAAAGTCTTACCCTACAGTACTAAAGTGATAACCTCTCACTGAACAAAAAAGCCAGCTGAATACATGTTATAAATGTCTTCATCTGCCATTATTGAAAACTGAGGCAAACAACCTTCCCAAACAATAGTCAGCATTTCTGCTCTCTGTGTTTTCTTTTTTAGAATACACTGTGAATACGAAATCATTTCAAAGAAAAGTACACAAATTAAATTATACTGGTCATTATAAACACAGAGCAATGTGAAAGGGTGATGAACTCACCAGTATGACATAATAATGCCAGCAAATTAAGCATAGAAAACATCATGACAGTAGTACTTAAGTATTTCCCCTGTGCCTGAGCAATTTGTGCATTAGCAGCCTATTGCCTCATCACTTACCACAAAACAATCTGAACTGGTAACTCTTTCTGACAATGACTGCTATTTATTACCCATTCCTACAGTGCCCAGCACAGTGGTGTTCAATTTATATCAGTAATAACCAAAACGAAAGCATCCAGATTGTAACACAGAGCTGGTGTCCAGGAGATTGCAGTTTGCAGCCCATCTAGCACCAAAGATGTACAAAAGAACCTACAACGACAGCTGCAGCGTCACACGGGCACAGCAAAGGGCACGAAGAGAAGACGCCTGATACAATGGGGCCATGAAGATGATGGGCTTTCCTTTCTTGGTGGAGAGCCTCCGTGATTTAATCTCTTGACCCAAGGCTGGTAAGAAGCCAGGGAAGGTCACAGCAGTGGCGCAGAGCAGGCAGGAGAGATTCGCTGGCACTTGCAGTGAACTCCGGACAGAGCAGGGAAACAAACCCTTTGATAGATTAGGCTTTGGTTATGCTCCAACTCAGCTCTCCTTGTCCTGAACTCCATCCAAGACAAAAGCGACTGAAGAGGGCATCACAGCCTGATCCATGTGGCCAAGACATGAACATATATGGAGGCTTGACATCATCAGCATGTATAGTTTTTACTCATCTCTCTCTTTTCGTTGCCCCTCTTATGCTCATCTTTCATTACAAAACAGCAGCAACAGAGATAAGACATTCTTCCAAAAAGGATTTTAGATAGGGTGTTTTTCCAAATACATATTTTCTTTTTTAGAGCAGATAGCAGTTGATAACCAAGACAGATATAATAACTTAGTTATAAATATAATTATGCAACCAAAGGATGGCAAGCTGACAAGAAGACTGAATCAGGCTGCTAAGAGAATAAATACCTTGTAAAAGTACAAGATTATCCCATTACTAACAAAGTCTGAAGAACCATTTACACAAAACACAGCCGAGTCAATTAAGTGACAATAACTGGTTCTGCTTTGAAGCATCTCAAATTCACGATTAATTATGCTTAATGCATCATTTTATTCTCCTAACATAACGGGTTAGCATAAGCACACCAAGTGCTGGCAGTGACCTTTCTGTCTCAAATATGCTATTCACAGCTATTTAATTAATCCCTTATGTGTAGCTGGACATACAGCCTAATGTCCTACAGAAGGGCACTGAATTGGCCTTATTGTCACCGTATGAGATGGCATTCATCTCCAAATGCCAAAGCGGGCATAAGGAATGCAGAACAAGAATAGGAAGCATTGAAAAGAACAAGAGGAGAAGAAACTCTTGAATAGCCTGCTCTTTGACTATCATTTACAGATCCACTTTTGCAATGAAAAATATCTAAGAGATTGTTTTCCCACTTGTGCAGTCCCAGTCTTTTGCACTTCAAAGGCGTGTTTCTTTACTAACCAGCAATTAGGAGCCCAAGGTCACTCCAGGCAAAATTCATCTTCTCCAGTTTTGTAATTTTCCCTCTTATCAAAATGTGTGTGTGCACAAAGCACAAGCTGCAATGGCTGTCAGAAAACAGCCTGAAAGCTTCAGAAGCAAAGAGAAAGTGAACTATGGCTGCTATGGCTCAAGCATTCCTGGAAATTTTATGAAAATCTACTTCTCTCTTTTCTGATCTATAAGTGTCAATAAATAAGAGATTGTCATAACAGAGATTATTTTTGGGGTTTTGTTTGTTTTGGTCTGCATAAGGGTACATAAAAAATGTATTTTAAATACTTCCAAGTGAAAAATGAAGAAAATAAATATAAAACCCCCCACACCTGTAAGTTACAAAAAATACAGAATGTGCTTAGGGTTAATACTATATTTCAGGCAATATTGTGATTACCAATGTGTTCAGTTGTCCAGCTAAAGTGCTAATGCTTCTTCACCCACTAAACCTCCTTCAGTCTGTCCTCTTAGTGCACTCTATTTAAAATTCACACCACATCTCACAATCTGAACTGTCAACTTCTAACTTTATCAAGAAAAACAACTTATGAGTTACATATTTCCTAATGAAAGTCATTTACAGCTGCAAATCTCTATAGACAAATCTGCAGATATCTGAATTCTTATTGAAGAGAGGAACTGTTCCCAGATCTTGTTTTGCTCTGAGAAGTTTTAAACAAACTCGTTTCCATAGGCCTCTAGGTAAACACAATTAAAACCAAATAATTCAAATGTCTCTTTTACACTGAAAATTTAAAGTACCTCAGAAAATACCAAGAGAGTTATGCAAATGTAATTGTATAATCTTTAAACACTTCTACTGAAGACCTTTTACCAAATAAAGCTCCACAGATCTCTTTCTACTTCAGTCACTACCAATAGCATGTGCTTTCTATAAACACAAACTAAAGTATAAAACAAATGTGTGCTGTCTGCAAAATCAGTTCTTATTCTTTTTGAAAAGCAAAAATACCCAAATATTCATATTACTTTCTTCTTTATATAAGAGAAATAAACCCTTCATTTTTCAGGGCAAGAATCCATGCTACATTTTTAAGTGAAATTCTCTTTCCTGAATACGTTTGTCAGCCCTGTCCATACAGAAAGCTGACAGTGGGAACAGTGAGAGTGTTTTCTAGTTTTTGGGTTGTTTTTTATTTTCTTAAGAGTTACAGATACTTAGGTTAGTCCCAAAGTCAAACATACCTACACTCCTGTTTCAGCCCATCAAGGAAAGGGATGTATATTTAGTCTGGAGTCTTTCAAGGCCCTAAAGTCTCTCTTTCAGCTTAACAGGACCTGTTACATCTCTGAAGTTTGGACTGAATGTCACAAGTATGACACTTCAGCGAAGAAATCAATAGGAAAAAACTATGTTTTCATTGTCCACTGAAAAAAACATATGGGATAAATAATTAAGGACAGCTCAGCAGAACTTACCCTTTTGCATATGCACAATACAAATTAGACAACTAGCACCAGCTTACGTAAATCTGAAGAGCACAGAAAGAAAAATTTCTTGGCAATCTTACTCCTGCGCACTTCCCTGGCATGGACCCTACTTACTCTTTTGCTGCTCTTCTGCAAAACACTTGCTGATGTTTCCAACCCCTTTCACTAAGGTAGAATTCAAATTCAGAATTGTCTACGCTGTTCCTAAAATGAAGGGAAATGAAAATCCAAGCAGTTCTTTCAAAAAGCTGTGTGAAAAGCGGTGGGACACCAAAAAAGATGCTCGGAGCAGGCCTTTGTTTCAATGGCAAGAGGAAGACATGGCATGTAGCAGGTTTGTTCAGACGGCTGACATGCCATGAAATGTATTTGCTCGGTGCTGTGGGGATGCATGATCAGACACTTTGTCAAGAACAGCCTGAAAACTGCTGTCACATTAAAGCACAGGAGTGCAGTGCACACCTCACATGACTATTAATATTATAATAAACATTTCAAGCAGCTCACGTGCACTCATACCATGTGTCAGAGGGATGTTCCTGGCATTTTGGGATAGCTGCCTTTCAGATTTGACAGCTCATACTCTATTAATCAACACTGTAAATCCCAACAGCCCCTCATCACCCCCTGAGGGCCTAAAAAGTAATTTTTTACTATTTTGTCAGATTGACTGGAGAAACTCAAGTCAGAAGAGAAGCAGAGGTCTGTCACTGAGAATTGCAACTTACTCTGTGTAATAAAATTGAGATTCTGTTTCAGAGCAGCTAAGCTTCTGCAAGTCTCTTTTCTCTTCTGAATCAATTATCTCTTACTCTTTTGTTCTTCCAGCTCCACACTAATGCTAGTGTTCTGTTCTGGCCATTTTTACCTTTAAAGGTTGTTGATGCCTGGCTGGAAAGAGCAAGCACAGGGACAGTGCGAAAGCCCTCAGGATGGCTTGAGAGAAGAGTATATAAAATAACTCTTGGCAAACTGAATAGCTTTACCTTCTTTGAAGCCAGCCATTCCCTGCTTACACTTCCTTTTAGTACTAGTCTTTCTGCTCCATCCTGGATTTTGACAGTAATTAAAGCCCCTTCTCAAAGGCTTTGGATATTGATTCTAGATCAGTCTTCTATTCCCAAATAGCCCCATAATCTCTATTTATTTTCCTAAATTAAAACCAGGATGCTTTTCTCTGAGTCAGTATGTTTTCACTGCTTCCAGTGGAAATTGCAAGTGCCCAGCTTCTCGAGACTCGGGCTTTACAGCACGAAAAGCCTGGCTTCTGCAACTCTGAGAATGCTACAAAAAGAAGCCTATGCCAGAGACAAAAGCAGTCCTTTGTTCTGTCCACCAGTGTGTCCACCAGTTCTGTCACCGTGTGTCCTCTCCCTGTGAGAGAGGTTATACTGGTGTTTTCCAGGGCAGATTGCTCAGTTCCAGACTGAGTTGTAAGAAACTTGGAGCAGCTCTTGGAATACGACCAGTCAATGATGGTCCACTCACCTCCAGCAGGGAAAAGCAGAGCAGGTATCCTTTATCGCTGCGAGGTGGCTATTGACAACTGATCTCTCTCAGAAAAGGAACTCTGAATCCCAACAAACATCCCATATTTATTCCTTACACCAAAGGCTACCAATGTAACAAAAGGATGAAACTTCCCTTGCTTTTCTTATTTTAGAATATGTGAGTGTAGGGAACAGATGCTCCTTGGTACTTCCCGTGTTGTCTCAATTAGTGGCCCACAAATCCTGGGTTTTATATTCCCACTGAATTTCCCCTCTACTAGACTTGCAATCTGGCACTCAGCAGGCACCAAAGAAAATGACTAGTGTGGATAGGTATGCAACAGAGATCAGAAGTGCGGATACAGTCTACCTGTCCATTCAGGCACTGTGTGTTTTCAATACCCAGGCATTCAAGTCTCACATTCATCACATTCAGTGCAAGACAGAATACTTGCTTTTATGTGCACCTCATTCAGTGTACAGGGAATCTATACCCACATCCATCACTTTCAGTGAAATAGAGCCTATTTGCAAATGCTGAGCTTCCATTTCCTTGCAGTGACCTGAATTACAATAGGCTGCAGGTGAACATGTTAAACTTCCGAATTGGTAGACGTGAAAAAATTCTGCTGGAGTCATTAATAAATGTGGCTAATGTGGAGAAAGACTCATTTCAGAATGTAGCTGTGCACCATAAAGGGTGCTGGAAAAAGCTCTTTTACGGCAAGCAAATATAATGCTTATAGCAGATGTCAGTGTGTGTAACAGCGATAAAGATGGAGCATCTGCATTTATTACTATATCACGTAAAATGCTGGTATCCATAGTGTATCTATCCAGGCAATGCTGCTTCTAAACCTTCAAAGGCAACATCATGCATTTTCAAATTCATTCATCATGACCATGTTGAACTCTTTCTTTTCCCACTGACCACCTATCAGTGATGCCAAGTACCAGTGATGAAAACCTGTTTTTGGAGGAAAAGTCTATATCATGTATAAACCAGTGAATGCTTGTCAGGGATTTGAAATAGTGTTATTGTTCTCAGGCACTGCTGGCTACTGCAATGCCACAGGAAAAAGAAGGAGGGCTTCAAGTGAAGCTTGTTCTTATTGCAACCTTGCCATAAGTTATGCAAATGCAAGTCAGGATAGAAGAAAAATGGAACTCCATATAAAGACTAATTCAATTCACAAGTCATGATAATGCCCATAAGCCATCTGGGTATGTGAATAGTTCGTAACTGCAACCTTGAAGGGAGAGATTTTGCTTTCTGGGAAAGAACAGGATTAATGGTTGAATACTGATTAGTTAGGTAAGAGCACATTGGTCCCTCAGCAATGCACTGGTTTGTTTTCTTTTTAATCTCTCCTGCTATACCCTTGGGAAATAGGGTATCTACAGGTTTCAATGTCTGAAATTAGTTTCTAGGGGAAAGTAAAAACTCCTAATGTATAGAGCATTAGAAACAAATGAATCTAAAGACGAGAATTTAATAATCTCTGGAAAATGGGTAGAGGGCTAACAGAGACCCTGTTGAAAAAAAGATCCCATTCTTGCTGCCATAAGCACAGTACATGTGCTATTCCCGAACAAAGGTCAGAGAGAGGGTAATAGGAATTGACGAAGAAACTGGAAAAATCTCTATGATAGCCACCCAAAAAAAAAACAAACCAAAAAACCCCCCCAAAATCCCAAAACAAAACAAAACCCAAAAAAACAAAGCCCAAATGCAAAACTGAGTACCAAAAGAGAGGATTACTTCAGTTTCAATTTGCTTATCCTTGTATCCTTCCCAGCCAGGGCCCCCACCAAGCTACATCATCTTTTCCTAAACCTGCGATTTCTGCTGGAGCCATCCTGCTCCACACCCTTGACTCCTGAATAAACCTCAGTGGTATTCATGTGGGGAAGCATAGATGCTGCTTTCTGCTGATTATTCCCTGCTGAGAAGCTGCGCATCAGTCAGAGATGGGAACTGGCCCTGTCCCACTGACAGGCTCTATCAACTCTCAGTGCACACAGTTACAACCTTTTTAAAAAATCACCTTTATTCTGCCTTGCTCCAGGGCAGAAACCAGTTGGTTAAATAAAACATACAGTCTATTAGAGTAAAACTGTCTGATGCAAGACATAACATGCTTCTCTAACTGCTAGGGACAGGAGAAAAAAAAAAAAGGATAACGTCCCTTTCCAGGATGACCTAGGAATTTGATAAATTCATCAAATCTACTGGTCCTACAGATGAGTATAGATGCACCCATCCTTTACTGGGCTTAGCCTGAGAGCCCTCTTAGCAGTGAAATAATGAAGCTAAGATGGCACAGTGCTGAAATGGTATCAAATGGAGTGTGGAATAAGCATTATACAAGAACGGTTTTCTTATAATAGCAAATCTTACTTATTTTTATGAGACTCTAAATAATTTCTCTCTAGACTTTCTATGTGGCTTCTCAGCACTGCATAAATGAATCTCAAACAGCTATTTAAGGTCTTTCCTATTTCTTTTCTACTTGCCTTTTGTCAATGAGACTTCTTTAATAGGAAAATATTTGATACTTATATCTGATGCAGCATCTTGGTGATGTGAAAATTACTGAAATCCATGTGTCTTACAAGGAAATGGAGTGTGAAAACACGCACATTTCTAAAAAATGTACAAGCTTTCCTCATTAAGTTTTTGTGTTTGAAAGAGGCATTATTAAGTATTGTGTTTTAGTCCACAAGCTACCAAATAAGAACATCCTTCTTATATTCTCCGAGCTCCCACTGGTGCCACTTAAATTAGTGTTCTTGTGAATCAGGATGTTTTTTATACTTGTGTGGTCTAAATAAGTAACTTCCATATTTTTTCATACATTATCAGGACTGCTTTTATTAATATTTTTTAAAGTATGCAGCCGTCATAGGCTAGCATTAAAATGTCACCTGGAAAACAGCAGGAGAAATGGATCGCTTAATATCTGCTTCAGCAAATAACTACGCAGACAATATTTCTTGTGGTCCCCTGAAATCCATGGCAAGTCCCATTTGTTTGTCAGTGGTTTAGTATTACAATGCTGACATTTCTGTTGTAAGGACCAAAAGATTTCTCTCCTTCAAAGAAAAAAAGAAGGGAACATCCTTTCTGCTTTAGGTCTTCAAAATGAAGATGAAGTATTTCGAGATTTTCTCCAATTCATAACCATGCAGTTTTTAACTTGTATTTCTGAGATTGCATATTTGGTCATGCAAGTTATGCCATTCACTGCATTCATCTACAGGTCCTGTCTTTTTCAGTGGTGCTCTATTTTTTACTATGTCTCTTCAGTCTCTGTGGAATTTGGTATTTATTTTAGTGTATCAGATACTACAATTTGAGAGATTTGTGCTCCTATGGTTTTATTCTTGAAAAACAGTTAAGGTTTCCATCTAGTGTTTGTTGAAGACACTCAGTGTCATGACTGACAAACCTAAGACTGCAGGTAGCCCTAAGAAATTTGGGCATTTTCCATCAAAAACATTCTGTATCTCTTCCTTTCTGCCTTCCCCTCCTGCAGGCCCCAACTGATTCCTCTCAGCCACTGCCATACCACTACATACCCAAACTGATGGCTTTTTTTGGATACACTCCGAAATGAGCTGCTTTCTGCTACTCTCTGAATGTGCTGTTACCTTTTAACCTTCCATTATTTTTACTTTTGAAGAAGAAGCTTATAAGGAAAATTGCTGGGCTCCTCTAAAGCACAAAAAGTAGTTTTTCTGTACACTAGCAGAACTCGATACTCTTCCACAGGCTCCACTACCTAACCTGCTGTTTTTATCAATATTAGTACTGCAGCAATGCCTTTCCTTTTGGTATTTTTGCATTCACTGCTCCATCCTCTCTCTTACATGATTTCCTCTTCCTATTTTACAGTGAAAATGTGACAATTTCAAACTTCTTTCCCTGCCTTTTGATCAATGCTACCTCACTTCTCTAGGTTTCCATCTGAACTTTGCCACTGAAGGCGAATTTTTAACTAAATATATCTTATGAATACTTCTTCATTCCTGCATTTAGCTCTCTGCCTGCATGCCTACTTTATTCAGACTGTTTTCTAATAAATACAAACCAAGAACTTCATCTAGGCTTCTCTACATACCCAACACACATTTTCTAGATTTTTGGTTGTCATTCCCTGGCAGTTTGACTTTTCCCACCCACGGCACAGGACAGCTCAGCCCCTCATTCACACTGCGCTGCAATCAAAGAAGGGAGGTGTTCTTTAAGCCCTCAAGGGCTTTTCTTCCATTGCTGGCAGACAGCCATCTGTTCCCTAAAAATCCCTCCCCACTGCAACCACAGCCACCAGCAGCGTTCAGTCACTTCTGCTTCCTTAGTTCCATTTCACCTGCCCACACAAAAGAGAAAGCAATCGGTGAAGAGCGCAACTGAGAACCACAATTCAGAAAATCATTATTCCTGAAGGACCTGCAGAGTTTGTTATGCCAAAATGTGAGAGTGAATGAGTATTTCTTGAAACTTAACTACTTGACTGAGAATTAAAATATTTATTTGAGGGACTAAGAAAAGTAAACCTCAGAGGCTCAACACCCAGATTCAACAACTTATGACTCCTAGATTTCACTACAAAATTTTGCAATACCCCTTTGTTGTTTTGAGTTTTTTTAAACTGACATTCTTTCTTCCTTCCTTAAAGTATTCATAGCATATGTAAAACATGTTACAATCATATCCTTATTCTTTATTCTATTCAGAAGAGATACAAATCTAAACAGAAATGTTATTATGTGATATTAAAATACAAATTCTTGGATCAGATATGAAAATCGGAAGAAGAAAGATCCTACTTGCATTCAAAAGCAAATAAATGCTGATTCCTTGTAACACAAAAGGAAATTCCAAACTTTTCTGCAATAAAACTCAACACTAAATGATCCAGAGCATAAGTGTAAATTCTACAATAAATAGCAAGTTAACCTCAATGGGATACATGCTTTGAAATTTGAAATTTTTCTTCTCCAAGTATTATTCTGTATAGATGTGAATCTAATTTGAATTTTGGGTTCAAGGAGGATGTTAGAACACATTAATTCCAAAACCATCTTTACCTTAATTAACATACAGCGAAAAAGTACAAATGCAGAAAAATCCAACTCTTTACAAATCTTTAAGCAGAGTATCTACTTCATATCTAGGATATAAATTAATAAAAAGGAGAAGCTTGAAAACTAAAGAGAAGGTCACATCATAGGATACAGCAGCGTAATTGGTGTGAGGACAGTGTGCCGTGTTTGAATGCTGGAAGTGTGAAAACATTTATCTCTCCTTAGATGTCAAACAGCTTTTAAAATTACACACAATTAGACCTAATAACATCACACTTCTTTTTCAAGCTACTGCACTTTTGACTGTAGAATACACATACTCCAGTGCCAGAAGCGTTGGAGAGACAATTTATAATGCCATTGCATAGAGAGACAAAATCATTACGAACTAACATCTCTGAACATTACAGATGGTTGGATGATACTCTTAACTGTAAATGTCATATTAATAAATTGCATTAATCTGAAATACAGAAACCCTGCCATCCCTGAAAAGAATTCTACTTTCATTTACATATTGTTGGTGCACTTTACCCTGCCATGGATCCAAAGTTTACATTGGACCTTTGATAGCTATTCACACTCTTAACTGAAACACATGGTACGTTCATGTCGGGTTAGAGCAGTGTTTTCACTAGACACTCACTCTGTTTTATTCACAAGATACTCATGCATCTAATTTACACTATAGAAAGTACTCAGCTTCTGCAAAGAGACTTCTCTTTCTCTCTCTTCACTTCTGAAGAACATTGGGAGAGGTAAAATTAGACACTCCCAAAAAAATCATTCCTATTCACTTAAAATTGTTAACAAAACAAAGAAAGTATTTTGTTTCGGTGTTTAAAATCAATTCACTTTCCTTTGTTCTTTAAGGTAATTTTAGAGATCAATAATTAATGATAACCCAGGGACTCAAGGAAATCAAACAAAAAACCCCAATGAATGCATTTAGCAGAAGTGTTCCTCCACGGACAACAAATGAAAAACAGGTGAACAGGTACGTCCAGCTCTAATTCATTTCAAGGAGCAGGAGTGATTCATATGAGGTTGTGCTCTGACCCCTCTCGTTGCTAACTCAGTTCAAAGAATACTGGAAAGAACAGCCAAGGTGTGGGAATTATGAGGAGAAGAGACACAACAGAATGGAGAGATTGAGATAAAACTCCTGATAGTAAAATCTGAACTTGATATCTCCTGAGTTTTGTCCAAGTGAGCAATTGCCTCTTGCCAGTGCATATGGGATGCTCCAGCGAACTGGATTCACACGGACAGACTGTCTGAGGAAAAGCACAACTATCATGCACTCGCTGCTTCCTGTCTCATTAAGGAGACGGTTGTATAAACAATATTTATAAATGACACTTAACACAGCATTACAAGTCAGCAAAGAGTTAATAAAATGCAGGTAAACTCATCTTGATCAGTGAAAAAAACAATGTACCTTGCTTTCAAAAGACCACAGCGTAGCAGTACGTGGAACTGATTTGGTAAATATCACCTACTCATAATATTCGTAGGTGAAGCTTAATGCTTCTTCATAAGAAATATTTAAGCATTTCTTTTCCTGCCAGAAATGGTTTCACACTTCCAAGTAGGTGACAAAATAAGAACCATGTTGCCAATTTAATGAAGCTGTGATTTTTTTCTTTTCCTACCAAAGCTGAGAAACAGCCCTAAATGACAGGTACACTGCAAAAATAAAGCACCAAGAGCTACAAAAACAACAAAATGTGACGTCATCAAGGTTTTCTGTGAAATCATGGAAGGACACCCACTGGGTCTTAAACTTTACTGAAGATTTTGAACTGAGCTGGGCTAAACATTTCTAGAAAAAACTGTCATCAAAAATTCAAGTATTTTCCACTAGAAATTTTCTTTTCAAAAAATGGATTAAAATGCTACAGAATTAACCTAAGTTGACATGGTTCATTGCCATTAAAATCACCTAGCTATTTTCCATTTAGGAATCTGGCAAAATGTTTCAAAGACAAAGTCCTTAGCTTTACAAAGCCAAGTATTTACATGCTTGTGTACAGCCAAGAGTGTACTAGTGGAAGCATGTACGTTAATTACTTTGTGATTAAGTTAAGATTATAGACTTAAGAAAAAAAGTCACCACCTACCTTTGAAAACTTAATTTTAATACTCATACTGCCCAGCAGGGGCCTGAGAGGACTGAAGGCATTGCATGGAAATATTCACACCTTCTCCCCTCCCCATTCCCCCAGGTACTGGGAGACTCAGAAAGGGCAGGAGGCTGGTACACCATGCCAGCTGACATGCAATCAAGCAAGTCACATATGTTATTGAGGCATAAAGTTAAGAGCTGCTTAAAGGTGCTCATATCATAAGGATAACACACAATTTGGCAGGTATCCATCCATAACACAATTTGGCAGGAGACAATGTCTATGGCATGGGAAAGAAGAGTTCTGTCTGAGGAACACATCTATTTTCCTGAAACAAAAATTGTGAGGCTCCAAGGATCACTTTCCAGAGAACTCACTCAATGCAAGGAAGGTGGGTACATGGCAAAATGGAATAAATGTACATATAGCTTACTGGTCTCGACTGAAGCTGCTATGGCATAAACTAACTTTGTGAAGTAATGCTACTTTAGTCTGAAAATAAGATTATTACTGAGCAACAGACTACATATATACATTTGCTTTCTAATTTGCTTTGGAAGAAGCTGTCAGCACTGGTTTAGTGTGGAAAGAAAACAAGCGTGCATCGAAAAAGTACCTCAGGCCAAATATTTTAATGCCCAGGTCTCAGCCAACACCAGTGTTACAACAGCAAACTAGATGTGCATTCTGGGTGTGAGCAGGTAAACTGCCTAGCAAATGATCTCAGATGGCGTCAGCATGTTGTACCTGGGTGTGCCATGACAAGTAGCTTTTGAACTAGAAAACATGCAACCATGGGAGCCCTTGTTTTATATTCTTTGGAGGCTCATTAGCACATTTCAACAATCCGCCTGGGAAAATAAGACTTACACCGAGAATAACGCTCAAGCTGAGAATAGAGATACCTCCCCAATTCCGAGTTGCAAAACAGACAGGAACAAACCATGTCATTCACATGCATGCCCAAACCTGTTTGTTCCCAGAGCTGAGACAGCAGCACTGCTCATAAACAGCTGTGAGCAAATAATGACATGCAAACGCTGAGCATGGGAGATTTCTTTACAAAGCAAAGGAAGTATTTACGGTATAACACACACTGTCTTCAAGTCTTAGGGTATCACAGCCTCTGTGAAGCTGTGAACCTGTGAAAAACCATTATAGAGGGTAAGTTTTATGGAAATTATGTTCATACTCAGAGCTGATTAGTGAGCAACCAAATTTATAGCAGTGCATCCAATTCATGGAAGATAAACTCTCTTTCAGAAAACCCTCAATTCTCAGAAATTCTTTCTCTGTTGGGAAAATGGCAGTTTCTGATTCACACAATCATTTCACTTTGAAACATTTCATAATAACCAAGAAGTTTTATGTTTTAGCAGACAGCATTCTCGAAACAGAGGATAACAGGAGGTCTTTTTCTGAAGCCCTGCAACATTCCATAAGACTTGGTGCCTAACAAGCCAGGATAGCATAATTGTGTACACTCCTTCACTACTCAAAAAATATTATTGTCCTAAAACAGAGAAATTAAGAAAAGAAAAAATGTGTCTGTGTTTTACAATAAGATTGCAATAATGTGTTCTGATACTCTTGCTCTTCTCGTGCCAGAGCCCCAGAGAGGGGAGAAGTCCACACGTGGGAAGATCTTCTTCACTATAATATATGCAAGCCGTATGTTGACACATACGTAATATCTACTTCTTGTAACAAGCAGTTGCACCATGTGATTACATAAACTACATCTGGGAAATTTGGTGGCAGAACTTGGCCATATCTACCAAATAAGATAAAAGATTGCTTTTCAAAAGATTTTTTTTCCATTTCATTGAAGCAATAAAGCAGAAACGACAGGATTTCCCCACAGCTTTGATGAAACTTGAGCTGCACTTTGTTTTGTCGAAGACAGGTGGTGCAGGTTTTCCCTCCCTTTCAGAGACTTGGACAGGACTCTTTCGAGCTCCATTCCTTGCCCACAAGCCATGCTCAGAGATAAATACGTTGGAGGGGGTCTCTTCAACCAAGTCAAGTCAAGGTGTTACGCATCAGAGAGCCTTCCTAAAATTCTTTTTATGCAAAATTCTATTGCATAAGCAGGTATGTACACTTGGCAAAAAAAATCCCACATCATGCTTTTTATTGAACATGCTTGGTAGTCTGAGTAAGTCAAGGTTGGCATGGATTTATTGTCTTGACCATACAGAAAATTGTCATGTTTTAATCTAGGAAGGCATGTAATGCAAAATTAACACAGGCAAATTGTTGTATGTTTGGAGCTTTTTTATATAGAAGTCCGCACCTTTGATGGCTTTAGACAGACAAATGGATTACAAAGGCATCTGCTCAGCAACTCAGTGGGTGTCTCCTCACTAAAGGAACTCATGATTGGATCTCAAAGAAAATGTGTGGGTAGTCTTCAAGGAAAAGAGTCCCAAGTGATATCCCTTCAATTAGAAAGGATCTGATGCTGCAGCTAAATTCCTTTGTAGTACTATCTGATGTAGGTGATGTGAAGTGCATGTAATTTCAGGGCCATCCCCATTCCCCTGCAGCATAAGGACTATTTGTGGAACGCATCTCATCTGCCCTCTACCCCAAAAATACCTCAAGAGGGCATGTCATAGGGTAGGAACTGAAATACTTGATAGTGTCTGTGCTTGGCAGAGCTGAAAGAAAAAGTAATAAGGCAAAGATAATCATACCTAGTCATAAGTCATAAAAAGGCTGCAACACCCTGAAGAAACATGACAACTTATGACCCAGTCTGAAAATATGTAACATGCATCTGAAGAGGTCAGAATGGATGAGCACTCTCTGGCAACAGCCCTCTGGACACACTCTCACAGACTAGTTCTGACCTATGAAGAGAGGACGTAATCCTTTGGACAAGACTCGTGCAGAATGTGTGGAATAAGTGTGTATAAATGCAAGTGGAAGTTGGAGAAGAAAGGTGTCACCCACTGGCTTTCCTCGTGCTGAGCCAGCTCGACCTCAGGGTTGATGGGCCATCACAGTTTGCAGCCAGCAGAGCCCAAAGTACAACATCAGGTGTATGGTACTGTACACTTAAGGCTTGACTAATCTGTTGGATTAATGCTTGATTTTAGTTGTTGAAGTGATAAATAGCACAGTAGTTTAGCATAAATAATGCTTCTTTGTGTTTGTAGAAATTTGCCAAAATATTCCCATCACAGTGGTCCCCAATTTCCTAATCAAAACAGCTGTTACACTTCCTAAATCACCCATATCTGAGCCACCCATGTGCATACCAGCTCTAACAAATTACAAAACTTGAACTGGATTACTTCTAAAGTTGAGCCCAATGTACCATTTCAGAAACCCCAAATTCCTTGTTGCTGAAAAGAAATGAAAAGTAATTCATTTACTTTGGAGACAGGCAGGATCAGCCAGCTACCTCTGGCAAACACGCTTGAATGTTGGATACAGACTCTATCTACAAACCTACTATCTCACCCAGGCAATCAGACAAACATGTCCACCAAGAACACAAACATACATACCTGCTAGTCTGGATCGTACCAAAGGACAAGCTTTCCAAAGCTTTTATTCTCTCAGAGCAACTATGCGCACAGATAAAAGACTATGGATCAGTGCCCACGGGACCTCAGGAGTGTAAAGAATCCCTTTCATGTGGTAAGTTCACAAAACTGAAGCAAGCACAGGAAAGCTTTCTATTTAATGCATGAATTAAACACCCAAGACACAGAGGTTGTTACTGCTGAGGGCTGTGATTTCCAAGTGCACAACACCCAAGCAGTACCATCAGCCTGCTGCCTAATCAAGAGTTCACTGCTATCTGCGACAAGGAGCGTAAACATCTCTTGTCTCAAGAGGCTGAAAGTAGCCCAAGGGACAGCAAGACAAAGAAAGCTGTGTCACAAAGACATGGATAAGTGTACAGAATGCTTGGCTGTGCAGAAGCGGATAGGAAAAAAAGCCTATGGAGAGAACCAAGCTGTAAGCACAATGATATGTAAAAGGCAGCTAAACCCTAGATCTTGGTGTACTGCAAACACGGATGTGACTGCTCCACGCAGGTGGCATTGCATTTCTCTTTGTATTGGAATGACATTCCCAAAGGCAGTGCCGCAAGTGTGCAGAGGCTCCTCTTTTTCTATTAATACAACACATTAAAGGTGTGAAAAACAAACAAGAGAAACTGAGACAAACTATACAGGCTCGTGTCGCATCATTCCAAGTAAAGACTAAGTGATGCAGTTGGTTGACTACAGGGTAGCAAGATGTTATGCAGCACATGTTCTTTGATAATGCCCTACTTTAGAACCAAAGAGCAGTTTGATTATGTTTTGAAAGCTACATGATCAAAGGAATTCAGAAAAAGCCTTCTGAATCATTTTCCTAGATGCTTCTATCAAACTGTATTAGGCCAAATCCGCCCTTTCAGTTTGAACAGTTTGAGCCATAGCATTAGTCTTCTGCTCCTTAAATCTATTCATAAACAAAAAATAAAATCCTTCCCCAAAGAAATGACCACACTAACCCATTATCTTGTGTAACTGAGTGCAATCAAAGACCTTCATTTACTTTATGTAAATGTCCTCTCCCTTTCCCAGGCCTAAGGTTTTCTTATTCTCTGTTGTGTCACCTCATATCTAAGCTAGATACTGAGATCATCTGGGTAGAGAATCTGGGTAAAAAAGTCACTACTGACTAAAAAAGCACAGTACCATGGTAACTCAAGATATTTTTGCAGTAAATACACTGGTTTCTTCTCTGTTTACAATACGTTAAAAAAAAAGCACGGATGTAATATATCCAACTACTTCTATATTAATTGCATTCTATTTTCTGACAACAAAAAGGTTACAATTCTTTATGATCTAAAATCGAGAGTGATTTTCAGTAGCCTAAGATGTTTAAAGCAGATAGGCCTACAGGGTGATATTATTAAATATGGAATGCCTTGATGCTTATAGCATTTCCTCTGCTACTATTACTAACCCAGACGTAGAAGTCAGAACTGTCTCTTCCAAAGAGCACCACTCACTCTGCCATTGTTGCCAATGACGTGTCTGATTCAAAGGCTGGTAGCGGAGAGCCAGCAAATGGCAGCTGCTCCATTGTCTGCAAGTCCTATGGCACAAAACCACGAGTCATGGCATAAAGGGGTTAAATGTGTGATGGAAGTGACAGGATTTTGGGGAGACATTAAAGCTCTCTGAAGCCTTGGCAGTTTATTGCTGAAATGTAACAGTCCCATGTTGCATCCTGCGGCTGGTTCCAATACTGTGAGGTATTTACTTGTATGGGAATTCTTACTTCCACTCGACTTCCCTCCTGAAAACTACAGTGCACTGTTGGCAAAAACAAAGGGCGATGACATTTTGTGGACCAAAGTCTCCTCAAAGATTCAGACACTAACATTCACTAAATAAATGTGAAAGGAAGATTTGCCTTATATGCTTTGATGCAGTAGAGTTTGATGGAAGAGATTTTATCTCCGTTTTCCTTTGTTCTGTTTTCACTTAACAGGAAATCTTTATGCATTGGCAGCCAGATCTCACAGCAAAAAAAAAATAATACCTGCCTTGAAAATTTGAGTCTTTCATCTATTTTCTTTTAGTGCATATCAGTAAGCATTTCATCCGAGACACATCAGGATATACACTAAGCTCTTTAGCACATTAAACCAACTGGATCAAGTCCTTTAAACATGTTAACTTATGTCTGCCTTGCTCTTTCATTTTACATCATGATTTCCTTTTCATTTATTACTGTACTAAAGCAGAATAAACTGGAACTAACTTTTTCTCAGGCCATTTTATATCCCCTTTTCCTTCATTCCCTTGCCCCATTAGGTATTACCAAGAATCATACTCTGGATAGGCAAGCAGTATCTTAAAAACACAAACAGGAAAAAATTTAGTTGTTCCTCTTTCTTGTTCCATCTCTTACGGTTCCAGCTATCAGTGGGATTGCCATTGCTCCACTATCAAATGAAATTCATACCTCTTGGTTTGCACTCCTTTTTTCCTTCCCTTCTATAGTTTTTTAATTGTTTACCCATTGCAGAATTTTTAGTAGCTATCTCTTCAACCCCTCAAAGTTTCCCATTCAGGTCCTAAATATTTTTAATTAAGATGAAAGAATCCTCCTATTCTTGCGCTTCCATGTATCCACATTATCTTCCACAATTCCTTTTATATACATCCAGAATCCTGTTAGCCAAGGCATTTCACCTCTCCAATCACTTTGGTTGTGTCCAGCTTATGCTTACTCATATTTAGCTATTAACCTTTATTTAAACAAAGTACAACTAATCATTTTACTCATCCATGTAATATTATATTAACCCATATTATCATTATAGGTGAAAGACATTAATTGTGTCATCAACTTTAGCATCACTGTAGTATGCAAGACTTGAACTGGAAGCTGATATTTTTATTGATGTTGTCGTTGTTATTATAATTCAACATTAGAAGATGTCATAGAGCTGGCTTTCGCCTAAAAGGTCACATAATCTGTGTTATCTTTACTTCATAGATACATACTAAACATAACCAAAATAAGAAGGAAGAGGAGTCTCCAATCTGCCATGGCACAGACAAGCGTTTCAGCAAGTCAGAATCTATAGTTTCAACAGCCAGGAGAACCATCTGCAGGACTTCTGAAGTTATTTCAACAACTCTCTTTGGTAGCACCACAGCTGAGCGCAAACAGCGAGAGCAATTTTATTTAAGTGTTTTACATGAATGTCGGTGGACCTTTTCCACTCAAAAGCACTTGAAATAAGTAGACGGACACAATTTCTTTACATACATTGGTTACATAATTTGGTCTATTTGTTGAAAGAGAGGAGTTGATGACAGGGCCATCACTGCTGTGACGTTTTACATATGTAACTCATCTCAGAAGCTCTTCATCTCATTGACTCCCTGCTAGCTTCAAACATGCTAGCTGAAGAAACTGGAATGAGCAGATATCTCAAACCCCTAGAAACTAAAAGGGAATCCTAACAAAGAGAAACAGTGAGAAAATACACACAGGTATGGCCAGCTTCAGACTTGACCACAACAGCCCTATGCTCCACTGTGTCTCATCTGTAGCAGAGGAATAAATCTGAATCTCAGTTTCATTCCTGATTGAATCATTAAATTCTATGCCACTGGGATACAGGCTGCACGAGGCCAGAGGATGTAAAGCCTATGCTCGATACTTTTAAAATATTATTTGCTTCTATATTATTTGCAACAATTTTTATTTCAGACCAGCATATATAACATAGAAACAACTTGGGGTTTTTTTTAACTACACACACACTTTATTTGTATATCCACCTTTCCCTACGCTCAGTTCTTCAAGATCTTCCTTTCTATTGGAGTCCTAGATGTGACCAGGGACAAATCACTGGATTTCGCATTCCCATGACCATACACAAAATGTAGAACTGTAAGGACAAGAAATTATCTGAATTTGTAAGCTCTCTTTCTGTTTATTTAGCTTTCCTAGAAGCAGTATTAGAAACTTCAAGTTCAGCAAAAAAACTAAAACATAGCTTCCTCCACAATACTTTTCCAATCCAGTGCAATCCATGGTAAGCAGTAAAAAGCAAATTTGGGATTTTAATAGCCATTCCTGCTCTGCCCCTAAGAAAGTCATGGGCAGGTGTGGGTTGTATAAATGACACCATGTGTCTGTGTTACTCAAACAGGAACATGTTACATGAATGCAAATCGCACATGGTGAAAAACAGGCAAAAAAGACAGGGGAAGGGTAAATCTCTGAAAGAGAAATACATTATTAAGGGATATCTTCATAATATATGCAAAGCTGTCTTTTTGACCAAGTTATTGACCAGGGAAAAAGGACTACAGGTCTCTGCTATTATAGTGCACTGCCAGCTTTCAGCTTTATATACTCACTTTTCCAGAGAGATTTGAATATCCTCATCCTTTGCTATTTTTACCCTTTCTCTCCAGCATTTGACTGAATTTCAAATGTTTAATACATTGAAATTCAGTGAATGAGATGGAATAAAAGTGTGCCGTGAATAATCAGCAGTGAATAACATTCAGAAAGCACTTGAGTATTTCTTTCCTACCGAGAAAAATGTCCTAAACAACATTTGATTTATCTACCCCAAAGTTCTCCTTACAGGGACTGACGCTGCTGTTGACTGGGCATTTATTTATGATCAGTTGGTACCAGGCTCTGTGGGTTTCATAGTAGGAAAAGTGAAATTCATTACTCTTGCCACACTACACCATCCATCTTTTATGTATTATAGAGTGCACCGATTTATGGCAGGTGTAGACCTGAAAACATAAAAAATGAATATTTAATGACTATAATATTATATATTCCTGTATTTTGTTGTAAGGAAAATGTATGCATGTATTTTGCTGCACATGTTTTTCTAACAGGTCAGTATTTGCAATGGTACTGTCCCACTGTTGGTAGCAGACATTTATTTCTGCTTTACCTGGCATGGCTTCTGCCAATTCTTTCGAGTAAAAGAGGTTCCACTAAAAACAAGAAGACCAAGATGACATCTCCTCAATGAGAAAAAATACTGAAACTGATGAAACAAAAGCCACTTCCCTTGAATCAGAATTAGCCTATTCTCATACCTGTGCCTGGGAACCAAGCTGTAGTCTTACTTAAATTAAATGACCATTCGATTCAGAATATGAATTTAACAAGTGAGTTCTGACAGAAATCTTTTTCAATAAGGAGCACTCAAAAAGAAGTACTTCCAAAATAAGTACTAAATTCTTACTAAGTTTTCCTTCATAATTAACCTATAATGCAATATTGTCATTGCTGACATCAAAGGCAATGTGCATATATTTCTATTTACAAGCTAAATAACTATGACACACAAATAAATGCTTCATCTTATACTCTAAACCTTGAAAGTACATAGTTCATCATATTAACTCTGCTTAATTCACTTGTGTGTTATCACACATCATTAAGATACATAAAACATATGTAACAAAAGTGAGCAGACTAACACTTCACATACCAGATTTGATGTCAAGCATATAATGGCACAGCCAACCTAGCATTCTTTAGCATTGCTAATCTATAGCAATGAAATGAAGCATAAAGGAAGGGGAAAAAAAGGGTGGAAAGGGGAAGAACACACAAAACCTCAAAAGAAAATAGCAATTCAGTTATAAGATTTTCTATGAAACCATGAATATTTATGAAAAAGCAAGGAGGGGTTTTTTTTCCACTTAGCTTCCAATATCTCCTTTAAAAACTCTTCTGAAATATTAGCCATATTAAAAAAATTAACTGTGCATACAAAAGAATGAAAGACATACAGCTTTTAAGATAACCATGCTTTCAGTGCAAGCATCTGCACTCAGAAGAGCATTTACACAAATTAACATATTTTATCCACAGTAAGGACCATAAAGCATTTCCAATTCAGCATATAATTTTCATTTGAATTGGCATGACAAAATCTTTAAGTGTAGCACTAGTAGAAGATATAAGAAGCTGCAATGACCAAAGGCAACGGTGGATTCCCGGCATGAAGAAGTGAATAACAATCAAAAAAAAGGTTTGGGCATTTGGAGCAGAGAGAGGATGTTATTCTCAAATTCACAGAATCAGTTTCTCATTACTATGATGTTTTGAAGCAAATATAATCTCTTTCTGAGTGAAGACAGAGAAAAAGATTACATGATACAGTACAATCCCTATTCTAGAAACATGGCAATTTTGTCATCAACACACGGATGAAAGATGTCATTACTCTTGGAAAAGAATTAGAAAGCTACTATACAGCTCTCAGGCACGGCGCCTCGCCTGGCAAACAAGGTCACTCTGCATTCAAAGCTCTATACCATTTGCAGATTAAGGTTTCTAACACTAGAGCTAGTTCCTTCATCTCCCAAAATTCAAATTGCAGTGCTTTGGTACATGCCACAGAGAGGGTTGCCACGGTACAGCACTCATAAAAGCAATAACTGCTTCCAGCACTTCGCTTCATGGCTGCAAGGACTTGTCTGCCCTGATTAATTTTAAGTTAGTGATGAAAATACTAGTAAGACTGAAACAGGAAAAGCAAATTTAGGGAGCTACATTGGCTCTTGGACTGTGCTGTGATCTACTTCTCTGCAGTAAAGCTTTCAAAAGAGACTGTTACTTCTCAGGTACACGCAGGAAAAATACTAAACTGCCTTCTAAAGATACAGGACATTTAGTTGTATATATAAAGCATCAATATAGGGGATAAGAAGTTACTTGTAAAGTAGCTTTTTGCACTTTACTAGCTCTTTGATGCTTATAAGACATCTTTCCAAGGTGGGTTCTGTATCAGAAAAAGATATTTTATTCCAAATTAATGATTAAAGAGAACAGGCTTGGTTAAATACATAATGTCTGACATGTACTGCCATCCTCTAAAAGCAATTTTCCAATAATGAACTGTCTTTTGCCCATGCTTAAGGGTGGCATTTATCCATCAGACACTTCACAAATATGCCTAAATTATCAACTTAGCTGTCAGGAGGAAGGAGGGAGAGGTGGGTGAGCCTCCTTCATTCACATCTGCAGATTCCTAAACTCAGATCCCTCAGTTAAGCACCCAAAGACAGACAGTATGAATCTGGTCCTTAGCAGGCCACAGCCTCCCCAGCAGACTCCATGTCCTCACCTGAATATTCTTGTGGAATCGAGATTTTTTGTTTGCCCAAGGCAGACTATGGCAGAGCTCTCTTCCACAGCCCTGTTTCTCTCAGGGTTCTTAGTCACTCCAGACTTTTTTTAATAACACAGGTGCATGTAATATGGCATATGCACAATTATCTGTCTGAAATCTGTAGCAAATTATTCTAATGTATATTACTTTCAGTGTATTTAATTGCTTCATGAGCACTACAATCTTACAGATTTAGAAATTAGAAATTAGAATTTAGAAATTATTTTAATTTACAAGCTGAGAGTCAAGATCCAAGTAAATGTAAAATCTGGCCTAAAATAGGTGAAAATACCATGAAGAAGCTGCCATTACTAACACATTTGAATCCTCAAAACTAGAACCTCCACCTTGAACCTGAAGTCAGAAATGCACAGCCTGGACTAATGCATGAAATCATGGCAGCTGCACTGTCAAATAAAAATCTCACTGAAATACGTCTGAAACGGTATCAGTAATTTGTTACCCTTGCTCAAACAATGTGTAGGAGAGAGAAGGCTCCTGGTGACTCAACATGCAGGCAAACTGGCACTGTATTTACCTGTTGTCACTATCTGAAACTCCAGAATAATAAATGGATGAAATGCAGCTCATAAAAGTATTCATATGATGAAATTTATGGCTTACATTAAAGCATGTTTAACTTGAAAAATGACTGTGTAAAGCTCAACTGATCTGTTCCCTGTGTATATTCACAGTCATATCTGTTTACTTTGGGGCTGCATGTTTAAATTTATTTCCACTTGTGCATATCCAAACTGTGTGCATGTCCCAAACAGCTGAAACTTTTTCTCTCCTTTGTTTGGCTTTTTTTAAATTTCAAAAACTACAGGTACTACATTTAAAACAGAGCCTGATACAATTCAATCTTCTGGACCACAGACATGGCAAAACCCTGAGAGGGGAAGTGCAGAATTCCTGTCCACTCACCTCTGCAAAGCCAAGGCAAGAAGGATTGGTGAGCATCATGGCTGGTGATAGTAACCAGCCCTGCAAAGCCCGTCTTGCCAAGGATTACACCCAAGCATGGGTTCCTGTATTTTTTTAACACGCTGTTCACATGGGAGGAGACACAGTTACCCTCTGTTGACAACACAGCTGTCTGAGACCATGGAGGAGAACACGTCTAACATCCAGCCCTCCTTGCCCACCTCAAAGGCTGCTGGGGGCAGGAGGCAGCCGGAGGAGGTTTGGCCACATGAATCAACCTGCGCAGGCAGAGCCAGCAGCTCCTGCTTGGGCAACCCAGCCTCGAGCTCCGACCAGAAGGCTGCTCCACAGATGCCAGTGTAGATTACATTGGTCCTCTTATTTATACCTCTATTAGCATAACTAACAAGGAGTAAGCAGGATTGTCTTCCAGAAGTAAGCAGTATTCTCTTCCAGTCCATATGTAAAACAAGTATTTCCTTTAACTCTTTCATACTGTAGATAAAGAGTAAAAAATCCCTCACATGCTGTTAAGCTTCTCAGTTTTCCAGCAGCAACAACACTTTCTTTTTTGGGGAACAGCAGAAATATAGTATTTCTCAATACTTCTTAGTGTAACATCCCCTTCATTCTTATTGTGTGATCTTTTCTGTGGTATCTAAATTTGCAGTATACTGAGGTAAAATAAATACGAAACTTTCTCAGTGCAATCTTCCTGGTCTTCGAACAACACACCACATTCACATCATGACAGAGTACCATAAGAAGTCATCCCACCTTGCCAACAGACTTTTTAAAGCAACTAGAAGTGAAACACCTATGGACAATGTTACTCTTTGGATATATTGCAATGTGTATGGGAAAATGAAAAATGATAATTTTAAAAACGCTGATGGGGTAGTAACAGAACAAGATGGTTTGCAAACTGGACTTGTACTTGAAAGGACAGCACTGAATCACAATGTTTTCAGTAAAGAATTATTTTTCCTTTGTTTCACTCACAAATACAGGTCACTCTTATGGAAGTAATCCTTCAAAGACAGAAGTACAATTTCCAATACGTACAAATCAATTCATGCCACAGCGCAATTTGTGTTACTCAGGTAACAGTTGATGCTTTTATATATAGGTATATATCTCTAAACTTGAGTACATTTTCTTTTTCTTTTCCCTCTGTTTTGATACAAAACTCACCAACAACCTGAAAACCAAACCAGCATGTGCAGAGGAGGACAATCAGTCAGGGAGACTTTGGAGCAACCAGATGACTTCTCAAAACTGTTGTGTATGTAGATGTGACTATTTGCAGTTTAATTGCTATTGCTATGTGTTAAGTGAATAGCACGTACAACCGTTTCAAAATCGGCATCTATTCCTAATTCCATGACATCCAGCTAGCTAAAGAGCAGCCCCAGTGACCCACCATTTACAGAATGAGCATTCCTCAGAGACAGACGCATTTAATAGGGGGTGGTGAAAGACATAATTCAGATGAGACATGTGGACTGAGAACCAACCTCTTCTTAAATCTTTTCTGAACCGTTTTTTATTGCTCAGTTGAAAGGAATTTGCAGTCCAAAACGATAATACAAACCACCTTCTTAATCCATATGCCAAAACATTTACTTTTCTTTTTAATGCCACTTTAATTCCTGGTAATATTCCAAACCAAGGGTTTATATTTCATTATATTGTCAACTTTGCATAAAACTACTGGTACTGCTCATGACTTATACAGCCTCAGGGAGACTATTGATTTTTTCCCCTTCATAAATCTGAAAATGCTCTGTCTCTTCCCTGTGGACCCATTATATTTATTGGTATCTATCCCAAAACAACTGCTCAAGGTTATAGCTATAAAAAATATTTGGGGTTCTAATTCACTATACAGAGGCCAGAGAAGCCCACAGATTTGGGCTCAGAACCCAAATTTTGGCCTGACCACAAAGGATAGTTGGGTTTTTTTATTGTGTGTCAGGACCACAAGACAAACCTTTTTCTTTGGACAGAGCTCATACCCTCATTGATGGAATATTAAGCAAATTTTAAAGGAATTTAAAAAGTGACATATGACCTTTTTTATGCAGCAAAGATCAGACAATAACAGTTAACAATAAATATCGGTATAAATATTTATGGTATAAATATTTCCCTAAAACTCAAACTTCCTTATGGACTAGCTAAAATAAAGACATCCTGGCCCCCAAGAGTAGATGACCAGCTTTTTAAAACCATTTGAATGTCTGACATCTCACGTGGAAATAAAATATGTGGAGACGTGATCAAAGACGAAAAAGAAGATTCAGCTCTTCAGGTCATTAAAATGCAGTATGCTGTAATGACTGATTATGTCACTATTGTTTTAATTGGCGTTTGAATCTTCAAAGATAACCTTGCATCCACTTTTAAACTACTTTAGGAAGTAAGAAGGCATCATGCAATAATTTTCTACTCACTATACCTGTACTGAGTCCAAATGGAAGATTTGCATGTGAATTTTTTTAAACTATACTAAGCCACATATCCTGTGCTATAATGATCTTCCAAGAGAGTCTGTGCCTGTGGGATGTTCTCTCAACACAAGAAAACTGCTGCCAATATAGACGAAGGCACTTTAAACTGAGCCATGGGACTACTTAAGAACTTATCCATGGCCACCCATGGAGGAGGTGTTAGAAATATGCGGAAGAGCATCAGAGCAATGATTTTGATTTATTTCCCTATTATTAGTATGGACCTGAAAAGTGGGAGCATCACCAACCTTACCACACTCCCTGTTCCACAAAGCAGCCACACACCATGCTGCAAGGAAAAGAACATCGCCTCCAAAATCAGCAGTAACAGCAAAGCCATTTAGTTTAAAGACATGTAAAAATATAGTCATCACAATAAAAACTGTAGCCTTTGCCAATGGATTTCACTGAGTGGTATCCAAGATACCATAATTTTGATTACATTTAGAACAAAAGCATATGCCTAGTGTGCAGTTAAAGGACACAAATGCTGACTATATATTGCATTTCAGTGTACTTTAATAAACACAGAAATTGCAGTATGTTATCCATATTCTACATTAAAATACCTACAGCATAATTTATACCTGGCAGCTGACCAGCTGGCAAGGCAGACCTAGGCTTTGCATATTACATGAATACACAGTCTTCCATTTGTAATCTAGCTTTCATAAAATGAGCAGTAGCAAATTTTCAAGTCTTTAAATTCCATGCTGAACCAACCCACATCACCATAAAATCTTGTGTCGTGAGAGCATAACCTGCTCCAGAAAAAAAGTTTACTTTAGATCATTTTATGGTATCAGCTTTTATAAACATATTTAGTAAATATATATCAAAGCACACACTTCTGGTTTGGATGTAAACCCTTGATAGAAGAAAACTTCCAACAACAACCCAAAAATGGTGGATATTTCCAACAACTGAGTGCCAGACATTAACATTGCGGATTTACATGTTTTCATGATGAGCTGGTAATTTCTGTAATGGTGGTATTTCATAACACTGCTCTTTTCCTTTACTCTCCCCAATATTAAAGTTGTTATGACTCAATTATTGTAGCACGAAAATTGTAAAAAATCTTTCCTGCTTTGCTCAAGTAATATTTAACAAATTCAAAATGAGAAAAAATGTTCCATATGTATGTTCCAGTAACTGTACGTGGAGTTCATCATAGACACACAGTAATGACAGAAACTGTAGCTTTCAGAAATTAATTGCTAATGCATTATCATTAAAACAGGTTGCATTTACAACTTAAAAACTCATTGTCATGGTAGGAAAAATTCTTAGCCTACAATCATAGAACAACTGAACTTCCTAAAATTTATACACTGTATTTAGATTGAAGATATATTTTGAGAATTAGTTTTTCTGTGACAATCTATGATGGGAAAATGTGGAATGTAAATTTACAGATAATTAAAATATCTTGGTATTTAACATTAAAATGTCTACATAAATTACTGAGGCTGTGAGTACGGAGGAAACACAGAGAGAAACCAGGCTTGTTTCAGGATTCAACCGACTTCAAAGTAAATAAAAACACCTCTGACAAGCACAAAACATGATAAAATGCACCTTTTTTCTTTTCTAACAGAACTCATTATTAAATAAAACCTCTGTCTGCAGGGGAAAGTGACAATGGTGCATGTTAAAGAAGGCCTGGAAAGCACCACATGTGGGCTGAAAGCCACAGGCTCTAGGCTGCAGCTTTTTCCTTGGCTATTACAGGCAATGACACAGTTACTTAAACACTGAGCTGATGGGATGTCCTGGGCAGGTTCCAGTGCCAGCCTTTTGCATCACCTTCAGGGACAACAGGGTGTGATTTGGAACCTGCCTTTGGCTGTCCATGAAATAACCACACAAACAGAAAAAGTCACAAGGTAAAGAACAATGACATATACTTGGTGTTATCTCGGTATCAACATGGCAGTGAATGTGACATAATTCACTTGGTCCTTACAGCCTGGTTTATCCCAGTACAGCTCCCTTGCTGCTTCCCCTTTTTATTTCTGAGCACAAAGAGAAAAATGATATCTATAATCTTCCATGATTTACCATGTTTCCCAGCCTATCCTCCACTGACCCTAAAAGAAAAAGCAAATTATACGGAACTCCACATTAAAATTTTTACATATATCTGTACAGCAAAATGAACATGTGATTTAGCATTTTCTAGACTTATTTTAAGTTTTAGATAAGTTGTACTATTCTTTCTATTCGTCTGCTAAGCAATGAAGCAGAAATAAGCAGTGGGGCTAACCATGAATCCATCTTTCGAAATCACACTCACTTAGAGAAATATGACATTCTCAATTAGAAATAGCTAAAATTTCAAACAGAATTGTCTATAGAAGTTGTATTTGCTTGATATTTACTAAGCCTTCTTTTCAGTTGCAGAGACAGAGACTCTCTCCCCACTCTCTAAGGATAGTTACGGCTCTGAGCAAGAAACACCACTATACTCAACCCTTTTTCCAGGCAATACACTGTGTAACACTGCTGGAGAAAAGATTGCACTACATCGTGTTTAGATCACCAAGAAATTGTCGCTGTTGTAAGGAACTGCCCCAAGAGGCCAAGAAGTGAGTCATGATACTGTGATTTTGCATTGATTTTATAGAGAGGATGTCTGAACACTGCAACAGTGAGTGGTGTGTTCATTTCCACAAGCCCAGAAGACAAAAAGAAATGGGTTAGTTATTGAAAGCAATTAACTGTAAAAGATAACTTGAAAATGGGATTTAAAACAAGCTGTGTGAGGAGAAACAGAAGATTTTTAGCAAAGACAGCAATTATTATGAAGCACCTTGAATGGCACATACAAAGTTGTCTCACTTTTACCTACACAGAGGTTGCCTTTCCAGAGGTATTTCACCAAATTACATTTCCTACTCTCCTGCCGCTATTTACTGCAGTTTCAAAAGAATGGGTATGAGTACCATATGAACAGCAGCAGGAAATAAAATCTGATTTTAATGGGAACTACTTAAATAAAGTTTAAAAATAAAGTACTTATTTTCAAAACTAGATTGCTTAATTTTTTAAGGGCTTTGGCTCTGCAATGTACAAGGGTACTCTAAGATGCAGATACCCAAACCCCCGATTCACTTTAAAAATTAGTGCTCTCTTAGAAGTATGAATTGCTGCATCTGGAAGTGATTAGGGTTCTAAGGATGTGCAACATTAAGTAATTTAACTTGCTGAAGTGCTTCTTTTTTAATAAGCTCTTCAATTTAAAAATAAGAATAGTTTAAAAAAACCCCACCTTCTTCCTAGTACAGCTGTTTGAATCACATGAACCACTTTATTCATTTAATATCCTGAAAAAGGTGGGGAACGCATTACTTGAGGCCAACAGCAACAACTGTATTAGCAACAAAGTGGAGGTAAAACTATAGAGAAAACCAAAGTCAAATACTCCACCTCAAATGTTTGTCTGCGATAGCCACCAGGCTATCCCCTTGCACAGCTACTACCATCATTTATCTCCTGGTAGGAGCTTCTTCCATATCTGTCTCTGAAATTTTTTGATGAAAATTTCTTAAGATGTTTTCATGGCATTTAACAGAAAGGAAGTTAAAAGTTGGCATTTGACAATGGTAATTTCAGCATTTTTCAGGTTAAAATCCCTATGTAATTCTGAAGGGTTGAAAAGTTAAAGTGAGAAATGCTAATTGCTCTGGGGAACATGAAAATTAAAATATATTTCTAACTTGAATGAACTGACATGCATCATCAGTTGTATTTTCAATTAAGGTTCTGCAATGTTGATTAATTCACTCATTTGAAAACAATTTACATACAAGATGGTCAGGGAAGTGGAATGTTGCCCTGGGGGAACTCAAGAGAAGAACCAGGGATCAAAGTCTGAAAGCAAATTGACATATTTGAGGAGGTTTCAATAGCATGATAGTAGTGGCTGAAGATCAGAGCAGGGAGATGAATGCTTTTTGCTTAGATGATGATTACTGCCATCACTGAAAATTTAAGGCTTCAGATTTTTCATAAAGACACAGCCGTGTACTTCATAATTAAGAAAATTCCAGCCATCAGTCTAAGGAAATATCTGAATACTGAAAGGGAAAGTAGCTTTAAAATTTGCATTTAGGAATGTGTAAGCATGTGGACGGGTTTTTATGTTAAGAAACTATTTCCTTGTTACAACCTTTGCCAGCAGACTCCAGAAAAACCCTGACTTTCCCTCTATACCTGGCTGCTTAGATTAACAGGAATATTAATGAGAAATTGACCTATTCATAAAGTAATTTAGAGAGAAATATTACCAGAAGTTGCTACTGTATTTCAATGGGATGCCCCAAATTAGATTTCAATTTGCTATGTTTAAATTGCAAAAAAAATTCAAATTGCAATCAACTGTGTGGTCTCTTTGAACTTTTTAGAAAAATTGGAGATGCAGCATCTGAGGAAATTATTGTAGGTAACATTTTAAAAGCAATTCAACCAATTATAAAATTTACTCACATTGCTGACACACCATGCCAAGACTGTTGGTTTCACACTTCCCACATAAGGAAATGTTTAGTAAAGTAAAAAGCACAGATTACATATAAGCTAAATCTATGTCAAGCAGAAACAAAAAATTCAGTAAAAATCAGTTTGAACTTGGAGACAAAGTAGGAGATACGAAACTACGTGTTTTCTTTTAATCCATTTCATAATGAACAGTTAGAAGTGCCTTTCACCAGCTGTTGCTGGAAAGCTGTCAGTTCATTTTTAAATAGAGACGTCAAAGGTCTGCAAACCTGTTATTGAACAAGACTGAAAAGCATATGACGAGGAACAATTGAAAATGACTGGGGTGATGAGGTTAGGTGCAGGGACACATGATTTTAGTCAACCTTTTGGCTTGCCATGTTCTTTGAAACTCAGCTCTCTGGAGCTTTCAAGGCTCTACTGTTACCCAAGAGATATATAAATTCAGAAACACAAAGCATACCTCAGCCCTGCTGCTCTAGAGGCTCCTAATGAGATGAAAATGAGAATGTCAGCACAGATGAACTTTCAGAAGTGAAAACTTATGTTATATATCTTTGGAGGTAAAAAGCAGATCTAAGTCTAAGCTCAAATGCAACACACTTCTGCCCTAATAATACATGCTGCAAACAGAAAGCATCCGTGTAAAATACTATCCCTCTCGTGCCAGATACATAAAAGATGTTTAAAACTCTTAGGCTTTATGGTGAAAAATACAATTCTTTATTGCTTATGTAATTTCTCCTATGATGGTATGAAGATACATGTTTTTATTAACGTAATTGTGTAACCAACTCTGATGTGGACATCCTAAGCAGGAAGATGCATTCATGTAAAAGTTCCACCTGTGCCAATGTACGACATAGGAACAAAAACTTCTATTTTGATCAGACTTCTAATGCCACACAAAAGACTGTCCTTGCGAAAAACTGAGCATCCAGTCTGCATAATATATAAAACGGGTAATATATCAACGGGTCCTCTCTACATGAGAAATTAATAATGCTGTGTGCAATCATTAACAGAAACCAAGGGTAAGTTGCCCCTACCTGCTACATTGAGCAATGGCATCAAAGGCTCATTAATGCAAACAGTGAGGAGCATGTGCTCCCTTTTGCAGTGGCAAAAAAGATCAGACGAAAAAAGCCAAATGTAAATAAAAAGGGCAAAAAAAGTGACTGTATTATCTGGGTATAAACCCTAACTAAGGCAATGAAACATGGCTACATTATCCATTTTGATAATCCTATTGTCAGGTTATTTATTCTCGGGAAAAAATTAAAGCCTATTTAACTAATAAAGAGTTAAAGCCTATTTAACAAAAAGCCTATGTGACTGCATGACTATAACTCTCTTTCTGTTAAAATATCAGAAACATCCAACTACTTGAAGAGCATACATTCGACAAAAGTCTTATTAGGCAATGAAAAGAATATGTCCTTTTCCCTTCAGCAGGCCTATTTATATGCCTAAAATTAAACACATGCCTAATAATTAAGCATGATTAGGTTCTAATTACTTCATTTTTGCTTCTTTAGTGCTTTTTTCATTTCATTCTAGCTGCATCAAAATGTGAAAACCAGAGATGTGAATGGCTGAGATTGACTGTCATCCATTTCAGACACATTTCAGCCCACCCTGGAAAATGTAAGCTTACTGTCATAAACTGTCAGTAAAACTCATGTCTTCCAAACAAAGGTTCTGAGAACAGAGCTTACATGGCACCTTTGGATTTTACATTTTGTTTGACATCTACCATTTGCGAGAAATGGCATTTTATAACCGCTTTCCATCCTGTCTGTCCCCATCACCACCACCCCCACCAAATATAATTGCTTTTACTATAAATATCTGACAGTGCTACTGAAAGTAATAAGTGAGATTTAGAAAACTCTTGTTGACTGCCTGATAGATTTCTCAGAATCACAGAATGGTTCGGGTTGGAAGGGACCTTACAAATAATCTAGTTCCAACCCCCTGCCACGGGCAGGGACACCTTTCACTACACCAGGTTGCTCAGAGCTCCATCCAACCTGGCCTTGAACACTTCCAGGGATGGGGAGTCCACAGCCTCTCTGAGCAACCTGCTCAATCACCCTCAAAGAGAAGAATTTCTTCCTAATATCCAAGCTAACCCTACCCTCTGTCAATTTAAAGCCATTCCCCTCTTATCATATAAGCGCAAATCTTCTAGTGTTAGCATTACGTAGTTTCTTTTCTACCCAAATCAAAAAAAAAGGAAGGAATAAATAATTTTTCACAAGTGGAGAGCACAGTCTGGCCAGGAAAAAAACCAATTCTTGTACTTACAGCACAGAGGAAAAGTTAGCTTATTACATCAGTCAGCAAGCTACATACCTACAAGTTTCACCTCAGAAATTTAATATTAATGTCCCTTTTTATTCGTTCCTTACTTGAACATACCCTAAATTTTGTAGGTACAGTACATTTACTAAACAAAGGAAAAAGAATCAGGTTTGCCCAGGTAAATCCCATTATTTTCTGACTCAAATACACACTAAAGTAGGAAATAACTGAGATGATGCACTGTATTAGCTGCTGTGGAAAACAACCGTCGATGAATGCTCAATTTACTGAGTGGATATTAAAAGTGTTCCTGAACTGCCAATAATAATAATGGAGTGGCAAGCCTTGACAATCGATCTAAAATGGCAGACACAGAAAGCAACCTAGTATTAAAAAGGAACTTGAGCAAATCAAATAGATCTTATTTAAAAAATAAAGATGATTCCAACACAGTTATAATTTACAGATATAATTCAGATTAGATGTGTTATTCGAGGCACCAAAGACCTTCCAAATTAAAACTGCAGGACTGTCTCACTACAGAAATCGTTCTGGTCGAATTAAAAGAGAAGACGAGGATCTAAGTAATTTTTTGTGCTACTCTTACCACTCAAGTAGATCTGTAAACTGAGAATAAATCTAGGGAAGAGCTATTATGAAGACACAACCCTAGAGAGCAAACCAAAAGACTTTTCCAAAAGTGTTACTTATATATTTCTGCATGGAGCAAAAGGCCTGGGTTTCAGGGTAGCTGTTCACAAACAGCCAAAACTTGCCCCTTTGTCCATTTGCAAAATTTCACCTATGTAAAATGTATTTAGCTAAACTCAGTGAAGAAAAGATCCCAGCCAGAAGGTCCCACCTTATCCCCAGGATCCTGGGAAATCATGAAGTCCTGAAGCAGCACTAGGACTGATGCATATCTAGCGATTTCTCACAGGATTACACAAAGAGTGTAAAGAGGAGGAAACACAATTTCACAATCAGTGTCAAAGTTCAGGAATAGATCATCGCAACCACAGCCTGAGGAAACACCACCTTTCCAGTAGTACCCCTAAGTGGAAGTGACCCCCTTCCCCCAGGCTACCCCTTCACAGCCCAGACCCTGTTCCCTGCCTGGTACCCACACCCTGCCCCAGCAGCATCCTCTGATAGACTCATGTGTTCCCAGATCATCCAGCGCAGTGACTTACAGGAGGAACTAGCCCAGACGTGACAGTAACTTGCCTCTGAAGCACACGGGACAGCTTGTACCTCTCAGAGCTGCCATTTCCTAACATCAAGAAGTAATTAATCTAAGCTGACTTCCATCATGGAGTGAACAGCTTGCCAACAGTTACCACATAATATTATGTTAGAAATTATACATGTTCACTACACTGGAGATGTGCCTAAGGCATTAACTGTAAGTGGTATTTTTCAGCAGGGATGTATATGTGGGCATGCATACTGGAGCAAGAAAAGCCCTGACAGTCATGGATTGCACAACAGTTCTCATAAACAGAATTTTCTGTTGAGAGCTTTTCCCCCTGCTGTACTAAAATTTTCCATGTTTGGCCTTAGAAAAAAGCAGAATTGCTCGAAATACTTCAGGACTGAAAGAACTGCTCCCATCTCAAATCCATCACCAGGGAGAGAAACAGGAGTCTGATTTCACTGCGTTTGTTCTCATCCCAGATTTACTTCAACACATGGTACTTTACCCATTTTCATCTTTAATTTTTGATTCTGCCATTCCAAAAATATTAACTAAAGTAAGGTTTATGCAGATGGATAAACATATCAGAGCAGCAGGAAGCCCTGTCAGTGCTTGGAATCAGCTGGCATATCTGGGGATGGAGGGCTCATCAACTGAACCTCGCAAAGTGTGGGCACGTTAGGAAAGGCTGGGCATCAGCTTATGACCTGCTTTTTGTATTTTGGAGCCTAGAAAGGCAGTGAAAATCTGTAGTAGGCATTAAACTTCACGTTACGTAGATGTGCTAGGGAGAACAGAAGAGCAGCAGTGGCAAAATTCATAAGTATGTAAAGATCACGGTAATCAGTCTAAAGCATTATTAGCTAAATTTAGTGCACTGGATGAAATTAATTCATGGAACCAATTCCTGCCCTACCTATTGCCTAAGGTGTTATTTCCTTAGGTAGTGCATAAACCCTATGACAGCATTTTAGGCAGTGTGATTTCACAGTGAAGCATTTCCAAAAGTCCTGTAAGGTATGAAGATCTGCTGGGCTGTTTCAATTTGTTATGTTCAGGAGGATTTCTGCAGAAAAGGCTCACGACATGAGAGAGATAAGCCCCAAGCAAGGGAAAGTATCAGTCACACGTACAGAATAAAGTTTTCCCTTTACAATCTGACATTATCTGCTTAGGATGAAATACAATCTATGCTATAATCTCTTTTAAACATTAGGAAAACAAAAGCCCAAGCACACACATTAAATTGCTATCAAGAGGAAAATTCATATTATACAGGTGACAGGTTTTTCTAACAAAGCATTTAAAAGAGCAAAATACAGGAAATACCACTGCCTGCCTCCAAATACTTGCTAAAAAGGTTAAGGAATATAATAGGCAAAAGAGGAAGAAATATTAGCACACAACAGCATAAGCTAAGGTGCAAAGAGTGTTAATTAGTGTATTATAATGACTTCTGACAGTTTCACATAATGCCTTTTCATCAGCATACTGTTTCAATTACACATTCTCCACTTCCCACATTAAAACCAGCTTCACTATGGTTTTTCACCTACTGCTTCAGTATTAGGTTTAAGCCCTATGTCTTTCAAGAAAATAATTTTATTTTCCTGAAGTTACTCACTGATTCCTTCAAGAAACACAAGGGAAAACATTCCCCTGCTTTGTGAAAGCATAAAAGGAAAAGGGAGGGAAATACTATAGTGTAGTCTACCTTGTTATCTTTGATACCACAATCATCCATGCTGCACAAAGCCCTTGGTTAGAAGCAAATCATGCAGCTCAGAGGTGAAGCACACTGGAACAGACACCTTAAATTTGGACTAACGTTCCCCAAATACTGAATAAATGATCACAGAATGACAGATATGCTGAACTGGAAGAAGGCACCCAGAAGGATCACAGAGTCCAACTCCTGGCCCTGCAAAGGACCATGAAACAGTCCTTTTTTTTTTTCCCACCATCTACTAAACATGGAAGCAAGCATTAAGACAAATGTCTGGAAGTCTGATCTACTAACAATTAAAAGATTAAGTTTGATATTTTATTACTAGTGACCAGATAGGGAAATAATGTACCGCTTGATTTATTTTTTTAAACTTGCGCCTTGAGGAATCGCAATTAAGAAAATCCAAAATGAATGCACAGCTAGGTCTAAATCCTTTCCAAACTTTAAAATGCTGGATTCACTCATTATTGCCATGGAAATGGGGCACAAGGAAGACGGAAGACCGCCTTGCTCCTCTGCTTGCAAGACCAAGAAGGGCACCATGATGTCAAGCACAAAGGCTCTGTTCTGCGGGCAGAGCGTGAACGGATTAAAGGAGCACAACTCCAAGGCAGATCCTTACAGCTACACACAGGAGCAGGCTCTGACAGCAGGCCTGGGCCATGATGAATGGGTCTCCTCCTACACACGCCTCTGAGCTCACTCTGGGGAGAGGCAGCCGCGGGAGGATGATGATTGCCTCTAGGAAACAATCTTTCCCATCCCAAGCTGCACGAGACACACCCTATGTCCAGTCATTGTATGGCTGGAAGAATTTTTTCCATGCACTCATACACCATTCTGTTCCAACAAGTCTGGTACATTCTTCCCCCATCTACTGCTGAAAGGTGCCAGGAAACCTGTAAAGCAAGTTGGGATTTTTAGCAGTGGCTCTGCTACTTCACTAGTAGCTCTAGAGGTGCCCAGAGCCTGACAGGATTTGGTGTTCAGGGCATGGGCAGAGCAGTCACACAGGGTAAACGATCTTGGTCATTTAATGACAGTTTACTGTAGTCACCTTCAATATACCCACATTTTCAACCACTTCTCCACTCATTTTATGAAACAGTCACATCATAAGAAAGCTCTTGACAGAGAGCCACAAAACAGAAACGCCTCTTTGAAATTTTCATGTAACAACTCATCACCCAATAATTCCTTTTACATCTCACTGAATTTTAACAAGGAAAATGGAAGGGAGCTAAGAGGCAACTTTTTGGTCTAAATTTTATATTTGGTCAAAGTTCTAAATTCCTCTTCTCCTCTGTTCCCTCCCCCCCATAACATAATACTTTAAGACCTTAATTTAAGTTTGTACAGCCAGGGTGACACTCCCAGACAATGCAAATGCATACTTCAAGGCTTGACAGCAGCATCTTCCATCAAGCAACGCACCCCATAAAGTAGCTGCAACCTTTTCTTAAGGCATTTGGATGCTTGCAGCAATCATAGACTGCTGGAATGAATTTTCAACCCCGGGTTCATTTTAAGCAAAAGTCTTCAGGCTCCTCAGTGCCTTTTTGCTTTTTGTTTTAATCTAAAGAATTATTTAATGGCCAGACTTTCCCACGTGTCTAGTACCCATGCACTCATTCTGCAATCTCTCTGAAAAGGCTCCTAGTAAGATCTTATATCAGCACTGGAGTGCTTAGAATTAGTATGTATTAACAGATTTAGGCAATGAAATTTTAAGCTACTGAAGCTTATTATTTTCATCCTCAAAATCTATTCATGTAAGTGCAGTCACCTTTTAATTCAGAGCAGAAGATTTGAGATTTAAATGTAGGTTCACTTGGAGTGAGTTTAGCACACAAAAAGTGACAGGAGTTGGAATACAGCTCTTTGTGAACTGAAGAAAAAGAAATGAAAGAATAGAAGCAGCAAACAAATTACAAGACCTGTCAACCTTGTTAGATATTATGTTGAGAGCAGTAGGAATGAATGGAGACTTCCCACTTCTATGCCTATCACAAACAAATGAAAATAGATGCATGGTTTTGAATAAGGTATTTAGGAAGTGACAGATAAGTCTTACGAAGGCACATTTGCTTTCCCTGCTGAGAAAATAACATATCTCAATAGCACCACTTCCTTTCAAATTCCTCGGGACAACAAATCACAGAGGGCAATTTTAATTTATTTTGACTGTTTACTCTGTGTTGACAGTCTGAATTGGTAACTTCTGATATTCTGCTGCAGGAAGCAGTCTGAAACATGACAGCTCAGGCTGCAAAGAATTAATACCTTCAAAATTATACATCTCTTAACAAACTCTCTTTCTTCCCAGCTATTCCAGCCTTAATTTCAGCATTCCAGCTTTGCGTTTCTTTTGTTCAGAAGGACATCCCAGAATGTTATTCTTTCCATTGTTTTGGAATTACATACATGCATTAACCATGCCTGGGAAAGCCCAGAAAAAATGAGAAGAAAAAAAATTGTAAAATTATTTGACTGCCAAGAAATTGCTGTCCTCCAGAAAGATCTGTGCTCATTTATGTATTTGAGAAATTCCTTCTTTTTACATTTACCTTATTTGAAGAACACAACCATATGCTACATGAACATACACACTCAGTGCTATCCACAATAAGGAAACAGATTTACACAGACAGCATATTTAACTCTACAGCAACGATTTTAACAGAAAGGGCACAAGTCAAGGTAAGAAAACCAATCTCTGATGCATAAATATGGATTGTGACACTGCCACAACCTAACCAATTGTTGTTAAATGTCACAGGAAAACTTGCAAACTGCAATAAGGTCCCCAAAAGGCTTTACAAGCAAAAAATTCTCTGCCACCACTTTGTTCAGGTTGCTGAAATGACAACTTCAAGAGAGGGCAAACGGAACTTTTTCTCACAGAAATTCTCACACAAGCACCATTCCTCCTCTCAAGCAAGAAACTACTTTTATTTTTTTTAAAATTCTTCCATTCCTTTCTCTAAGTAGAAAAAGTACACCCTACTATTAGCTTCCTATTGTCAAGTAATCTGAAAGGTATAGGGATGTAAAATTAAAGCTCTCACAAAACTGACATAAGCTCCAAAAATCATTCCACATCACTTGAAGATTCCTGCTTCACTAAGTTGTATTGTTCTCTGGTCTAGCTAATCTTCTGATATGTAATGGTTATTGTTCCATGTATTTCAAAGCCTTATACTTAAGCAGGAATGTGGGAATGGTTGTGTAGGTAACTCCAAAATCAATCCCATTAGGGTAGAAAAAAGATTGATGCCAAAACTCCTCTATTACAAAGATAAAATGTAAATGCTCTACAGAATGTGAAAACAGCTCCTCAGGGAATTGTTAGGAACTGGGCGAAAGAGCAATGCAAACGTTTCGTTAGTCAAGCAGGAACTTGAAGTAAGGGAACTGGGAGTGCTTGTGAAAACAGCACAGCTCTGCCAGCACGGGCAGCACCAGAGACATCACTGACCTTGCATGCACATGGAACGTCAATAAAGTAAAAGGAAATAGATAAGAATCTGTGCGTATAAAGTATATGCCATTTTTATTCCTTAAAGGATTTAATAAATTCCACAAGTCTCCAGGAACATAAAGATAAGCTAGCTGCTCATGAAGGGCAAAGCGCTATCAGTTTTCAAACCAACTCCTCTGAGTTTAGGAAGGACTTCAGAGAGAAATGGCATTTAATAACATTTCTCGCTGCTCCTAAAACACAGAGCTGCTACCTAAATGGGAGCCATAATTTAACCTTCTTTGCTGCAGAACATTGTTCTCAAGAAAAGATTTCAAAATGAAGAAGGAAAACCAATTTACTTGTCTCTTTCTCAGCTTGTTTGTTAGGACTCAATTCTCCATGCACTACAATTACGTTCTGAATGCATTAAGTATGACTGATACTCAGGAAAAACCAGCACTTTATTTTAATGACCCACCTTAATTTCTTTGATTTTCAGAATTTTTAATATAAGAAAATATGAAAATATTAAGGGTATTCAGCTGGAAGAGGAAATTAGAAAGATAAATATAACACAGCCTCTTTAATCCAAACATTCTCTTTAAAAAAAAAATTCCACTTTCAAGCTTCATTTACAATCTCATTTGCACAGAGTTGCCAATCCTGATTAGCCCGAATGAACTCCCTAAACATGAAGGTGAAATCTCCCAGACAGTGATATAGCAGCAGATTAGAACACCTGCAGACATCCAGTGTGCTACAAGAGACTTTCTTTTTACTTGGAATTACCCTCAAATGAATACCTTCAAACATAAATGTACAAAAGAAGGGATTTCACAACCCGTGGTAAACAGAAATCTCCCATTTTAAAGCTAAAGAAATGCATCTGTTTGAGACCAAAAGCTAAGAAACAAAGAAGTCTCTCTAGCTTTCAAAAACAATGGTCCTTTAAAAAGGGAGAAAATAATGTTTTTTCCCGAAGTCTCAAGATTCTTTTAATAGGAACTAGTAATGAGTGATGTTACAGTAGGCAAGATAAAAAAATATTTGCTCAGCCCACCAATGGAACACACATTTCCCCATGAAGACCCAAAACACAACCCTCTAGAAAGCCACAATTTCTTTAAAAAAACCCCAACAACTGATAATTTTAGAGATACTCAGTATATTGTGAGACTGATTTCAAATGAAAACTTGGGGCATGAAAGTAAGAAATAAAGAAGGTAAGAAAGAAAGTAAGTAATAAAGAATGATTTTCACACCCAGCAAATCATCACATGCCATCTCTTCCAGTTGATTATGGCATTTATTTGGTCAAGTATTCACAAGTTAAAACTCCATGTGTTTAATCATAGTCTGGCCTGTTATAAAGCATTATGTCTTAAGACTTTATTTGATCAGAAGGCAAGTTTAGACTAGTTCTTGCAACTTTGAGAAATTGCAGTCAACCATTTCTCAATATCTGATAGGAAAGAAGAAGAAGAAGAAATGCATTTTAAAATGGGTTTGGTTTGATCATTGTCACACAAGCCATGTTTCAAGAGCTGTGACTGGCAAAAATGAAGGGGGATTCCCGGAATGTATGGAAGAGAGTATGGCACATAGCACACCTCATGTAGGAAAAAAGAAATGTCTATTATCTTTTTAATGCATATATTAAAACAAGGTGCATAACAGATGAAAAATATATATATGAATATATATATATATATATGAAAATACACAATAACAATACTGAGAGATCACCACTTGAACTGACTGCACAAGGAAGTACTGCAAAGAGGAAGGAACGCTTGAAAAAGCAGAAGAATGCAGAGGTAGGAGAAGGATGATATACTTGCCAGGAGCAGCATTTAAAGACGAAACTGTAGTTAATTGTACACTGTTAATTGTATGCCTGCCATTTTACCAATTTGGAGGCTAAAGGTGCAACATATAATGGATGCCGGGCTTGGAGCCAAATCACAGCTCCTGATGTTGAACATCCAGATACTGTAAGCCAGTAGAGGTGCTTTTATGATTTTAAAACACTGGCAGGTAAATACATTGTTATCCAAACATCAACAGCACATCTCAGTTACAATTTCTCCAATAAAACACACAATAATTCAAATGAGCATCATCACTGGTTTGTATTAAGGAGGGCCTGAAGGAATAGTTAAACCCAAAGCCTTCTTTTAAAGAAACACATTGAATTCTTCTGCCATGGGCTGGGACATATGTTTCACTGGTTAGATAATATGGAAAAGTGAGGAAAGTGTGGGAGGGGAACAAATGTGTTTTGCACATGAGGCTAAAAGGGGCACTACCAAGAGGCGATCACCTTGGAAGCATTTATTTCAGAGCAGGGCTCAGTGCAACCAGCCCTGCCTAAAGCTTTCCCAGATTTAAAAACACTGAATTCACCCCCTAAAAAACTAGGCAGATTAAAAAACCATTCATTCACCCTACAGGGGTACATCAAAATCTCAGACTGCTGAAAAAAACACCTGAAAGGGACTTACCACACCTGCATCTAATATGAATCACGTTTTATTTAATAAAATAGGATTCTTACGAGGTAGCAGATTAGATAACGGGTTAGAGAACAATTGCTTATACACTCCTGATTCAAATGCAACACTGAATAGGAGTGACAGAAAATTATTACCAAATTATGCCGGCTCAATGGATTACTCAAACTGCTCTAACACCCTTAATTTGTCCTCACGGGGTATCACTTCGATACAAAAGTCACTTCCACAGTTGGAATTAATTCAAAGAATACTTTTAAAGCACAGACTACTCTAAAAACTGAAAAAATTATGCTTCTTTCCTACTAAAAGACAGTCAGCCTAAGTCAGATTTGGAAACTTTCTCCTTCCTGTTGTTGTCACGCCAGTCCATGTGTCTAATGTGGGTTACACACATGGAGGGGTATTTTTTATTTTTAAACAAGCACCTAAATTCTGCATCCCTGCAGGCATGAGGGTGGCTCTGAGCTGTTTGGGAGGAGCAGTGGAACGAGCTCTGAAGCTACAATTTCTTCATATGCTACAGCCAAACAGAAACACCAAGCAGCATCACAACATGTGAAAAAAGCCAGAGCCCCCCCAGGTGAGGGTTTGTTCCACCTTAGAGGATTTCCTTTCAGAAATGCTGTGTCTGCCATACAGGCAATTTACTCATTCGTGCTGCCCTGATTTCTGATTCATGGTCATTGGGCCTCTAAAATATTGTTACTAAAAAAAAAGACCAAAGAAGTCCTCTCTCATTTTCAGCCTCACCCTCTGTGTATGATCACAAGGGATTCTCTGACCCATGAACTAACTGCTCTTTTTGACACAACCAGCTGGTAGGAAAGCTAAATAAAGCATTGTCTAAAATCAACAAAAAGACAGAGAAAAAAAAAAAAGAAAGGAAATCTTACTGTGGTTTTAGAGATCTTAAAGTGTTACAAGTTATATTTACTGGACAAAAAGTATCTGGGGAATGTAGAGAGAACCTCAGATACTCCAACTGAAAAATTAAAGTTCCATACAGAAAGAGGACTCGTGGATGTGTAGGTGCAAAAGGACATCCATGTATCTGTAAGACTCAGAGACCTCCATCGCAGATCTTCTACCTCTTCTCTTTGAATTCCCCATGGTGGGAAACGTGTATAGTACAAGTTTTCTTTACTTCTACCCTAATTATTCCCAAGCTAACACAGTGGTAGTCCCTAAGTAAGACAGGTAATAAATATTCTTTAGCAATAAATCACAACGGGGGGGAGTTTTTATGTCCTGTAAAAAACAAGCACAAAGCAGGGATCTGGCAGTTCTGGAGGCAGTTTTATCCTTCCTTTGGCTGGGGCCAAACGTTCAAAGGCAAAACTCATTTTCAGAAATCATCTTTCTTTGCCAAGTGTAAGATTGTGATTTACAGTGACTTGTTTTCCATATTTGTTTTGTTCAACTCTCTGAAGTGAAAGAAATCCAACAATATCCATGGCTTCCCAGTCAATTTTGCATTAACTTCACTTTCAGCTTCTCATGAATAGGGCTGTATTGCAACAAATTAATTTTAAATGAACAGTCTTCCCCGGGACCATTTCTGCTTCATTTTGTGGAAAAAAAAGAAGTTGTTTTAAACAAGGTTACACCTCTGACAGGATTACACCCGACATAAATGCAATCTTTTACTTGAGTGAATTGTGATTTTCAAAACTGCGAGCTTTCAGAGTGTATTATATGACATTATTTTGTGTCCATGACACCTCTCAAAGTCTCAAGGGTTTTTTTCCTCCTCTGTGTCACATATAAACATGTGTGGTGCTTAACTGGTTCTGTTGGAGGATTAAAATTGAATAATGCAGCTGTTAAAACAAAAATGCTTCAACAGAAATTGTTGTGTTCATGGGTACTTCAAACAGTTTACAGTCTTGTCTTGATGACCTGCTGTTTACAGCCCATGAAGACGATGAGAGATTTAAACAATATTCTTATTGTATTCTTACTTTCTCAAAACCAATCCACATGTTTTAATTCTAATGAAAACATTGTATAAAATTATACTGAAAGTGTAGTGAGAAAGTTGCAAAAAAAAAAAAAGTGATCTAAACAGACATAGATGTAATCAGATATCAAAGGGGTTATTTTTAGTGTTGCAAAGCATTTCACATTTATGTATTTATGTATTTATTTATTTATAAGCCTTGGAAAGCTACCGGCTATTTTTATTGAAAAACTAAATAGGAAACAGAAGAGCGCAGTGATGCTCAAAAACATTGTCATGTTGAAAAATTAAGGTGGTCAGTCATTTCTTTGTCCATCTCTCTGACATATCACTAGGAAATACAGGAATTCAGACCACTGTGTTAAAGGGAATTCAGTATAACTCACTTTCCCAAGGAGTCAGACGAAAGATTCGTATCATGACAAATAGCTAAGCAAGAGTATGCAAGAAGATGTAACTCAAAGTTCATCACAGTTGTTTAATTAATAATTTCTTCTGGCTTCTTACTGCATAAATTATTCAAATTATACTCACCTACAAACCAACACATGGGCAGAAACAGCCATAAAAAGTTTACGCTGAGCGTATTAGATCCTTCATGAAAACAGTTTCCTCCTAAACCTGGTCCTAGAACTACTATCAATCCCTTGGAGTACTAATGAGTCTATCTAAGTCACAGTTTGGGTTTTCTGTTAACATTTAAAGCCATCCAGAAAGGTCTAAATCCCAGACCAGAGTGACTGCTGTGCCCTGCAGATGATGGATTTCAAAGCTCCTCTGTATTCCCAGCAGTGAAACTTCAGTCCAAGTCCAGAAAGCTGAGAACCCTGTGCTGCGACCATTAAAAACTTCTCCAAGTATTCTGTAAATGGCCAAAAATGAACCACATCCAGAATCTGTTTTTTTTTCTTATCAGCTAATTAATCTAAAAGATATTGCCATCTATTCAGAAAAGAATAAATGGTACAACACTTGCAAGCCATGCAACGGTGTAAATAATCTGCAACCCTGACTAGCGTGCACAGAGCTACAGATATACAGTAATGTAAATGTGTCCCCTCCATCACTTGCTTTGCCTTTTTTTATGTTTGAAAAAGGTACAAAATCACTGATGACAACTCAAGAACTTTCATAAACATCATCAAAACCTCACAAATACCAAAAAAGGAAAAAATTAGTCTGAGAATTATAAGAAATGAAAAAACAAACCCCAAACCCTAGTCTATGTTCTTCAGCTTGCATGACAAGTCAAAGGAAATTAAAAAAAAAAAATCAGTATTAAGAAAAGGGGGATGCTATCAGAAATCTAAAATAAAGGGGGAACTAATTTCTAGTGCTGAACAGCAACAGCAACAAAAATCCACGTGAATTTCACCTCCATACTTGAAGGCAAAACATCCTAGATTATGTTCTCTTTTCACCAGTGGTGAAACAGCATCTTCAACATGTAAAAGAATACCAATTTTATTTCTTTTTACTGTCTGATTAATCGATATTTAGATTCCTTCCTACAGCAATCTCTGCTGTTTTCTTCCTAAAGAGAAATGTTTCAAATGTTTGACCTTGGTTTTCACCCAAAAAACCCCTAAGTACATAGATCAAAACATTGTTACACGGAACAGCCTCAAAATTCCTCTGCCGGGTGAAAAAAAGATCTTTTTAAAACCATTTTACATAACCTTCTCATCCTTTCCACCTAAGCCTGGCCTACAGCAATTACATTACATATACAGAAGTCCTCACAAAACAGTCCTGCTTTTCATCTGTATTTACCCTTCAAAACATAATCAGAGAAAAAAAACAAAACCAAATTAGCAGTTTTAAACCTCAAGAGTGAGGTTTGTGGGTGAGTGAAGGAGAACTCCAAAAAAAATCACAGCACCATTCAGCTTCATATTATTCTTTCTACTTTATTTCAAAATAGTAGAAAGAAAATCCTTATTTATTACTTATGATCTGATTACTTCAATTTGCAAATAATTCCTCATATTTTTGGCGGTGTAATGTGCAGATTCAGCACAAAAAGGAATCCTATTCTTTGCTTTCAAGAAAGAAAATTAGGCTGTACTGTTTTTAAAACATTCGAGCTACAATCATATAATTATTATTAATCTGAAGAAATGATATGAAGGTAATGACTTCTGAGGGGCTCCAATTTTAAACCTTTTTGCTACCCTAGGGAGATGGAGGATCAGCAGTTAGTGTTCTAATTCAAGCCCCAAGCCTGTGCCAACACACTTTAGAAGCTAAATCCAGGTTTGGGAGACAGGCTGCTTATTTTTCAGAGACTTAACCAGCGTAAATCACAAAGTGCCAACACACTATGAGGTTAATGTTATGTTTTACTACAGTAAGCTATTTCTATCACCATTTAAAATGAGACAAGCAAAATTCAGGCAGATGAAATCTCATGCATCAAAGATTAATTTTCAAGTACTAAGCATTGGCTTTGGCTACTGAGGGAACATATTAGAGTAGGAGCAGCAACCACTGCACTTAAAGGAGTATAAATATCTCAATTCTAACCCATTCTAACCCTTTCTCCTTGTCAGCTGACTGTAGCGATGACAATTTTGTTTATTTTTCTGCCATGCATTAGACTTTTTCTTCTTTTTATTATTACTTGAATAAAAAGGACCAACTATATCCAAGTATGGAGGAAATGGAATATATTAGCCTTAAGGGGCAGAACGCCCTGCTCCAGAGCCAACACACCTGAAGAATGACTCTACGCCACCAGTGTGGAAAGGCATATTCTAGCACAAATTATTTTGCACCTAATTAGGAGACATTTTAAATAGTACCTTACACATTAATTAAGCATTAGGAAAGCGTTTACACCTTGTAACTCACTCTCTGTTCCATCGAGGGGGTTTCCAGACGATGCTGGATGCTGATGCCAAGTAACTGTGATAAACAGTGCGGGCTGCTGTCCCCAACACACCACCCTGCAAACTCAGTTCTGTGACTGCTTTCAGTAACACTGAGAATTAAACCTTTGCAGAAAATGTAGCTGTCCAGAATTACAGAAATAAGGCCAGGGAGGGAAATTCATGCCATCAGCTTTCTACTGCCTGCTATTACAGCGTATTAACACACACGTTATATGCCAATGGTAGACCCAATTACTGAGCAAATGGCTCAGGGCTCCTCTAAAATTTCTCAGTGCTCACTTCCGTCCTGGACTACAGTATTCAGTGACTAGATCGTAACAAGTGATGCCCAGAAGAGAAGGATTTAGATTTAGCAGTGAGGATCGATAGTAAAACATTTCCTTTAGCCACAACACATACATTTGTAACCAAACAATTAGATGTAAAACGACAGCTTCCAGCAGAGCATGCCGTGAGTTAACTACAGCATGGCACTGCAGAGAACACTGACAAACACACGCTTGGGTCCATACACAAATTAAATTTTAAAGAATCTATCCATTAAAAAAATGTCTATGAGCTAGGCTCAAATCCAAGGACAAAGCCCATATATTCTTGTGATGGAAGATTCTTGCTGATTCATAACCTCTGGTAGCTACAGCACTGGTCCCTTTTCTTCCCAAACTGATGACAGACCCTGCACAGACTTGGAAGAGAAGATGTTTGAACTTTTTTAGCTGAAGTTGATAAATGCATTCCCCATCACCCCCAGGAGTCCTAACTTCTCCATTTTCTTATGTGTGTGGGGTGTGAGGGTGTACATAAGGAAGAGACAAGTCATAAAGCTTTACAAAAAAACCCTCTCTAAAATCTAAGGAGGTTTTAGGACCAAAGAAGTAATCATTAATATTTCCCTTCCAACACGTTAACAGCATAGGCAATGTATGTGAGTGTTCATGGTGAATATAGCAGGTCATTAAGATGACTGGAGCCAATTAGATCAAATTAAAACACAATAAAGACATGACTGCACTTATTTTCAAAATGGTCATAAAATACATAATATGATCTTATAAAAAAACACCTTTGAAATCCAGAAACCACTCAGAAGAAAAACACATAAACATGTGGTAAGTGGTTTTGTTAACTATAAAGAAAACCTTTCCCAAAGGAATCTGAAAAAGAAAAATACCTCTCAAGAAAAAGGGGTCTTGGACCTTTGATTAGTATTAACTTGCTTTGCTTAATTTTCAAATTGGTTTTAAATGTATAAGCAATGATATTGATTTAAAGGGATAGCAAAGAGCTGCTGCAGGAAATCCCAGTGTTTTTCCAGCTACGTATATTTTTTCCAAGGAGGTGTCATGCAGTTTGGGCACAAGGCTGACAATAATGTGAGGCTACTTAACTAAGATAAAGACGAGAAATACATCCCTCCTGGAAAGCCATCCTAACATTTATAAGATTATATTCTATTAATGATTGTGTCACCTCAGGCTGTACCTTTTAAACTGAAATTTCATCAAACTTCAGTCAATTATGCATCAACTGTGGGAGAAAATCAAGGATCTTGACCAACTGAGAGTCAGGAGCCAAGTCAGTCTTCTCTAAGCAATCCTGTCTTGTCCACATATTGTTCACTTTTATACCTTCCTTTCAAATCCCAGACTTACCTCTTGCCAGAATAAATACGGAGGTAGTAAACTGAACAACCATCAGAACCATGCTGAGGAAAGCAGCTCTTCAACCCTCACCCAGAAATCTGAAAAATATCCTTGAACATTATGCCCATTTTTCCAACTGGTCAGTTTTGTAGTGCAGTAGCATTTTGGAGCCCCATTTCTGCATAAATCCACCTTTTAATCACAGCTCTGCAACTGATGTCCACGAAAATGAGGAGAGATTTAAAAATCAGTACCCTTACAGCCTTACTTTAAAATAATACCCTGCAAATATTCATCTTTTAAAGACTCAAAATTATGTCTACATAACAGAGGCACACTTTTTAATCTCTACTTTTTAATCTCCATTTTTTAATCTGATTAAACAAATTTAAAAGCTGATTCCTCCTACTGAGTTTAATACTAGCACTTCTCCTAACTACTTATTTCACAGCAGGAACTGTCTCTGAGAGCACATTCACGTTATTACTCCAGGCTGATCTTGGACCAGGAGACTTGCTATATATGCTATTTACTCAGGGACAGTGCTAAAGTACTAAAAAATGTCAAGCAAACAGAAAAATTTATTCTAAATATTATAGATTTATTATGAACATAAACTATTGTATTAGAAACTGCCTAGCAAGGTGTCTCCACCAAAACTCCACCTTTCAGATTTACTGATAGTTGGTTCTATCCCATATTAGAGGCTGTAAGATTTTATTTTCCTAGGTTTAGGGGTTTTATTATCAGACATTTTTCAGAAAAAGAAAGAAATTGTTACTAGACTTGGTAACAATAAAAAAAAAGTTAGTTTGGGGGTCCTTTCCTGCCTAGGTCAAGGTACCACATACCTGTGCTAGTTTTCAATTGTTTTTAGGTCTGTTAAATACCAGGCAGAATGGGACTCTCTTTTCTAATGTCCTCACAGGGTCTTTTTTTATAGTGAACCTCTGCAAGCAGATAACAATCCACAAAGCTGTTATGGACCCCTCCTTCCAGCCATAAACACAATTTACATCCAGACCATTTTCTGCCAGTAGAGCCAACTGAGACTATTAATCAAATGAGAAAGAAAACAAGCATTTGTAGAGCTTTAAACAGATACTGTTCATCTGTTATTTAAAGCATGTCAGAATCAGAGTACTGCTCAATGTTTGAAGATCAGTTGCACAATATTTAGAATGAACCGTTCTTTAAAAGGAACAACAATATGAAGTACAGAAGTTAAATAACTGATGATTGGTCTGGGACAGCATTAAAGAAAACTATCTCAGAGCAAAAGGCACAGCCTTTTTCAGCCCTCCAGAGCACTACGGAAACTTGGGCACCTGCATAGGTGTTTGCTGAAAAACAACAATAGATGACATCAACCAAATTATGTATTCAGCAAATAACTTGGTTGGCATTTGGGGGGGCTTTGTGTAGGCTTTTGCAGCACAGGAGGCAGATGGTGATTACACTGATTTCTGTAAAACTGCACTGAATGTTACATTAACTGGTAATTAGAAAACTCAATTTGACTTCACTTCTATTTTCAAACAGAATACTTTCTGGCGTAAAAAAGTGTGTATCTTTAAAAGTTCATAAAGAAACATCTCCAGGCCATAGACATGTTAATCTTGGTGTGTTCACTATAATAAAGAGCTGAGGAAAATGATGAACTATTTTATGTATTCTCTCCCTGAACATTTGCTGTTACTTGTGTATTTCACAAACTGATTTCTGACTCAGATGCACCAAGAACAAATGACAGAAAGCCAGACTATACCCTAAATCTTTGCATTTTTCAGTCAGACATTATTTTTCAATTTTTCCTCTGGGAAGAAGTTATTTGTCAGATCTGTTCTTATTTAACCTAAGTAAATATAGCAAATTACTCAATAAAAATACAATTGACCATAAAGGAGATGGCCAGAGTGGTTTTTATTTAGCAACTACTAGCTTCCTAACAAAGCATACCTTCCCTTCAGTGCCAAACTTAATCCCAGCTTCCTCCAAGTCATTTATAAAACAAAGCAATATGCTGCATGATCTTTGAATACTAAACCTTTTTTAATATGGAGTCCTTGCTGAAACCCAAGTCCTGCATCGTACAGCACACACAGGCTGCTGCATCCCAGAGCAGCTTTGCTGAATTCAGCAAACTATTTCCAAGCAAAGCATTTCAGGATCAAGAACTTGAGATGGGAAAATCCCAGGGGTAGGAAATACAATTGTAACATTTTATAATTCTGTTAAATAACAAAAAAACCCCATCCAAACCCAACAATTCATCATGCTAAGAAATGCATTTTACATTTACTATAACTGTCCAACTGCAGTCACAAGAACAGAGACAACAGAATAAATAGTTCACTACTCAAAAGAAGTGTTAATTGATTATTGTAGTTGGTCTCCTATACACAAATGGATCAATTAAAAGCAAACTCCTTGTGAAAGTTGGAAGTTAGCAGTCAACCACAACCTTCAGCAAACTGCTGGCACACAACCTTGCCTCACAGCAGATCTGGATGGAAGTGTCTGGACCTCCTGTCACAGTGCCGCTTTCCTCACAAAAGTCAAATGCAAAATAGTTCCCACAGTTAAACTCTCATACTATTCAGAGTATGTGACAGAGTGACACAGACACAGTGACAGAATGACAAGAGATATCCAGTAGCTTTATGTCTCTCTAAAATATGAAACCAGTCTTGATTGCTTGATCACTTTCAGATCAATGGTTTAAACAGCACAATAATTTAATGAACCTACCACCTAAAGCTTGTAGAAGCAAAAGTAAAAGAAAACAACAGTTGGTGAGAACACAAATACATTTTAAGGAAAAAAACTAAGAAATCAAGCGTTTTTCATTCTCAGCCTCTGCATGTAAATTGTATGTTTCCCTTCCCATGCCTGTTGCTGTTAATGGTATCCTTTTCCCCTCTCATGTTGATGCACGATCAAATACAAATAGACATGGCTTTGATGCAATTTCAATTTCTAAGAATACTCGTTAAGAAGAATATTGACTTTTCCCAATGCCTGGTTACAGGTTTTATTTCCAACTTCAAGTGATAATGGGCTTTCTCACTGTTTTGTTTATAATTCCTACACAAAGAACAAAGACTTTCCTATAGCCTTCAAACAGGATCCCATTTCTCAAACCTAACTTAAGAACCCCTTGAACTGCTGCAAGATTTAAAGGGAGGTCACACCTAAGACATGACCTTTCCTCTTCATAACACACATCAGTTGCCTTGATACCTTGTATTTAATTTCTCTCACTAAAATACATGGGAGGAATTATGCACCTACTGATGAGCAGCTTTTCTGCCCCTCCAGAGGTATTTTTTGGTTAAAAGGGAAGAATTAAACATCAAACATCCCCAGCAGAGTAAATTATGATGTGTTATCCAACAATCCTATCCCTTTTATGGGAATCTGGTGAAGATTCGGGCCATATACAAACGCAACCTAACTACCACATTGAATCTTCCTCAACAATTTCCCCGACCTCTAGTCAAATTAGCCGTTCACAAATGACCATTACCATGTGGTAAAACTATGTATAAAATATAGCAAAGTTTTCCCACACATAGAAATTACCACTGTCTAAGAAATAATTGGAAGCTCTCATCATCATCATCTTCATCATCATCATCATAGAAAGCATAAAAAATTGACTGGGAAAACAGTTTTCTTAAACAGTTTTCTTGTCTATCTAAGACATTAAGGGCTAGAGGAGCCTAGAGAGATACCTGCTACTGCAGCCAGCATTTGATTTTACATGACAGTTAAGAGAGATCTAAATATTTTTGAATGAGCCATGTTCCTGCTGCAGCCTGCATACCCAAAAAAAAAGAAAAAAAAAAAAGGAGAGCTTGAATTCTAGTTATATGGAGTCTGCAATGCTTTCTTGGTATTTGGATCTTCATGTCTTAATATACCATTCTGTAAGATCCTAATTTGCCAAGATTTCCTCTTTATATTCTCACATAATAGACTGGGCAATCAGTGTGCTGTCAACATGTTAGTGTTTTCCAAGACAAACTCAACATCTACACAACACAGTCAAATAACAATCTTCCTATTTGAAATAGGAGGAAAATTTTTGACAATTCCACTTTCAAAGTGCAAAAATATTCCAGCACTGAGCTGCGCTCTGTTGAAAGCTAAAGTGTGACAGATGCCTTCACAGTAATTGCCAATCAGACACTACGTAGCAGCTGAAAACACAATACATGACTTTGATCTCCTGGGCCCTCAAAGTATTCACAATCAAGGAATCTGCATGAAGAACATCAAATATGCAACGTTTCCTAAAACTGTCTCCGCGGAACTTAAATATGATAACGTATATTTTGTTCATATTTCATAAAGCATTTCCAATCCTTTATTATGCATATGCATATAGGTTTTAGCCTGCAAAAAATAAACATGAAAGATGCTTTATATTTTAGACACACGTAAGTTCATCGGATAACATAGGTGAAATAATCATTTAGAAAAGCCTGAATTGCTTTGAGGGGAAGACATTATTACGGAACATGCTTAATTAAGTCCCACTGCTAATTTTGTAAAATGAATACCCTGTTGAATTAGACTACAGGGAAATGAACCATGCACACCAGCAACACATGCTGGAAACAAAACCCCTGAGAAAGGCTTGACTTACACTTTGCAGGTAGGTCGTATCCACAGGTAATTTTGGCCTGTCCAGTCTCACAGCCACTCAGGTTGCGACACTCAGCAACTAAGCAGGGCCCAGCAGCTCGGTGTATGCAGCCATCCACTACAAAACAAACCCAGAAACCAGGAATTATTAAAAGCCACTTTTTATGCTGCCTTCACTCATGGTCACAAACATTTACTGCCTATTTTTATACCCACAGCCCAGACCAACTGGTCTGCAAGCTGATATCTAAATATATACAGTCCTTTCTTCTGTCAGAATTAGTGTGTTTTGCAAAAACATAGTGTTTAGTCATCTTCTGCTAATTGAAAAGCAAACGTCTAGAAAAGGTAAAGAAGAATAAAAGTTTCAGTATTAGAAAAGGATCTTATTGAAGGCTCTAAGAAATTGTCACTACGAATTACGAAAACAAATTTGATCCCCATCTAAATGCCAAACTCTCTTTTACAACATACCTCTGATACTTCTACAATTGTGCAGGTCATTTAATGTCACCATGCTACTAATGCCTTATAGAAAAATTCCAAGAAATAATGCTTATTGATTTGAAATATTAAAAATAACTACTTTTGACCTTTTTTAATTTTTCCATTTTTAAAAATTTTACATTATTCATGCAATATTTTGGAGTTAATTAAAAAATAATTACTAAAGGTTGCAATTGCAGCTAAGTATGCAAGAAAATTAGTAGAGTGCATAGATCTTATTACCCTCAGGAGCCAGCAAAAGAATAAAATAAGGCTGCTGGCACAGCAATTCTGCCCTCTCAACATGCAATCCAAGAAATCATTTACTGTAATTATAGCAAAAAGTTTGAGAAAAAGGATAGAAAATAATAAAAGAAGTAGTGTATGCATGAACATAGTAACTACCGTAAAGCCCTAATTCAGCAGCAGCTATGGAGTTCAACTAGAAGAAATAATCTTCACATAAACTACAGCATCAACTCAAAAGGTAAAATAAGCTCAAGTATAAAGGCTAAACAAATACTTACGGAGATAAGAAAGGAAGAGTCTGTATGAACATTGTTTAAGATTTGTTTCAGATTTTATTTCAGATTTAACTAGTTCAAAGTTAGAACTGTGCCCTGCAGCATGTTTGAAGCAGCTAAACCAGAAGAAGTTTGGAAAGCCGAGGGGGGATGGGTTTTCAAGACATTCACATCATCTGGTCACAGCAGGAGCTGCGTAGCTTTCTACGGGCTCACATTTGGGCAATCCATGGCACTCAGTGTTCCAACTGACCACGCAGTGCCCACTGCGATGCAGGGAGACTAGGAAACTCCCTCGCCCCAAGATGGTCCTTGAAGCCCCAGTGGAAACAACGGCAGTCCTTTCTGTATTAACGCCATAATTAGTTTCATAAGGTACTGAGTATTTCCTGAAGTCATGCATCCCCAAGTGGGGAGGCAGATAGCATCTTCAAATGGATGAAACCATGTTCTGGTAAGTGATAAAACCTGAGGAGTTCTATACCAGAGTTCATATTCAGGTGACACATTGGATAAGCAGTTCCTTGCAATACTCCATACACATCCTGGACACATTTTCACTGATTTTCAAAATGTTTTTTTGTAGTACTTTATATTACCAAAAGATAATTACAGAATCATGTGATACAGCACTTTCAATGAAGTTTTCTAAAATTGTTTATTGAAAAGACCATGGATGCCAAGCCATCAGCTGTAAGCACATTGCACATTCTCTGTCCCAAGACACAAAGTCTTCTTATTCTACCTCAGCTGAACTTTTGTTTTTAACCTACCCAAAATCTCTGCTCAACAGAGTCCAAGATGCTAATGCAAGAATAATATTTTGTAACCTTGAAGAGAAGAAAGAATATTTGAAATCTGTCCTGTGCTCATAATATCCAATTTAATTGTTTTAACATAATTAGTAAATGCTTTTCCAAGCCAAGCAGGCTAAGTAAACCAGTATGCAATGAAACCTCAAGTGTATTTTTATAAGCAGCACCACCACAATCTTTACCAACCTTAGTACTTCCTGAGACACCAACTAGATGCTTAGGACTAGCACTTTCTCCATGATTCTTTACAGAGGAAGAAGTCCTCAGGAATACTGGACAAGGACTCAAATCCATGCAAGGATTCCCTTGGTGGCTGACGAATCATTTCCACCCCTGAGATCCTTCCTGTCTCCACCAGTTTGGCACTCTCCTTTGAGCAGTGTCTGTGCAATGCTCAGCTACTCTCTCAACCAACTCAACTGCATAAACTGACCTCTTCTTCCTCAAATTCCATTCCCTTTAGCACAAGTCCAGCTCAGAGCACAGCCAAACAACAGGACCTGCAGAAGGAAACCATTGCCTCCGCCAGCGAAGTGGAAGCACAGGTTTGCCACTTCTAAATCTGTGATGTATTCAAGTACCCAGTATCGGCATACCATGTTTATATTTCATAATAACAGACAGCATATATGGAAAACCAGCCAACTCCTCAGATATAGATATAGAAATGTGAACAAGTGATTGCATGTGTTACTATTAGAGAACACTAGGACAATGTAATAGCATTCTAAGTTGGTGGATTGTTTGTGTTTGGGTTTTACAGGAGGTCCCAGCTCCCCATCTATAACCTCTCTCATGCTGGAAGGGTGCTCTTAATGCAAATACAGCTATGATAAAGATGGTCTATCATTAGTTTCCTGGAGCTGATTCCACACGTCTGTGTCCAGCCTTTATAAGCAAAGAAGCTCCAGAAAGATGAAAGAATGATTGAAAAAACTTGAATTCTTAACGGAGGAAAATCAATTCTATCACAACCAATCCTGACATATGACAAGGAAAATGGAAGACATCTGCCAAAAGTGAACAAGTAGACATGCATACTTCCCTTAGAAAGGTGGCACAAGAGAAAATGATTGAATACTCCAGACAGGCTTAGATGGAAGAGTAGAAATTAGCATTTGATATACTTCAGTGACTGATGACACGGAAGAATGAAAGGGCGGGGCAGAGTAGTAGAACACCACCAAAAAAATCGAAACCCAAAACCCAAACACCAAACCACTCAAAACTTTCATAATAACCTCTTTTTCCTTCCATACTTTATAAATACATGAACAGAGATGACCTCTGCTCTATGTATGCATTTTTTATTTCATAACTCAATAACTCATGCTAGAAATACTCTATGTTTCCAATAATATATACACTTCAGAACATAAGTTTTATAATTCTTAAAGCAAACCCCAAGCACTGAAATACATTGCCAAATACGCGCACTTGGCATAACACAAAGTAAAATAATTGCAAAGGTACAATAGATTACCAAATCTAAATACGATTCTTCAGCCTCTGCTAAAACATGTCTTAGCCACATTAAGAAAAAAAAAAGAGCATGGAACAAGCATGTACAAAATACTTACATGAGATATTCTGTTTTCTGGAAGTGTGCACTAACTAGTGATGTCAGTGTACAGAGAGGGAAGCACTATTAACAGGGAAACTTTGTGGAAATTACAGATAATGACAACAACCTCAGGAGGGAAAAATGATGGTCAAAGACATTTTGTTATTCTGTAGTAATGAGGAAGAAATTTACATGATAATAACAGCATGCTGCCAAATTAATAGGAAAGTGAAGAATCCTTGATATATTGGTTCCAGATATTTCATCTGTATTTTCAGTTTTCAGTTTGCTATATAGATGCTCATCTGCATTATTCTAAACAGACCTGGAAAACATTAAACCATATCCCACTGTTCACTGTGCAACTGGCTTAAAAACACAGTCAAATCTGATTTGACTGCGGCACATAACAGTGATAAGGAATTGTGCTTTATCACTGCTTTCTACAACTAATAAAAACTGTGATTTCCCTTTGAAGTCCTCACTCTGCCTCATAGTGTGCCTTTTTTCTATAGGCTGCCTTCCTGTCCATGTTTATGGAAATCACATAGATATGCTTTGGGTCATTTTCATACACAAGTGACCTGCCATTTAACAGCTATAGGAAAGATGCGGGAAAATCCCACAGACAAAACTGTCAATCATAACTGAAAGAAATCTCATCTCTGGTCTGCATGCTGATCAATTGACAACACCTGAGGGTACTGAAGAGAGGGCTTCTAACTATCCTTATTGATACTGTGCTTCTTGAAATGGGTTTCAGGCTTATAAACCAAGCTATCTTGAAGGATTTTTGATAGCATTGAGTCCTGCCTGGGGCCACCAGTGAGGCAGCAAACACTCACAGGATGGTGGATGAACACCCTCTTCTCTTCTGCCCCCATCCCAACAAACTGGCTACACCACAATCTACCTGAGGTCCCATAAATGCTCTGAAATAGCACACAACACTTCAGCTTTTGAATGATTGCAAAGACTTAATGCAGGTCGACCTGTCCTTTGAAAAGTGATCCTGTTACACAGTGCCATCATGTGTGGAGGGCCCAGAAAAACTGGGTTTCTGTATTTATTGTTTCACTATGCTTGGTTGGACAAGCACATGGAAGGGGCTTCTCAATTTTGAAGACTTACAAACATGAACTATATTTTGACGGCCAAAAAAAGGCTCAAGAAACTTCAGATTCAATTCATTTCTATAGTTCATGTTGCTCATGCTTGTGTAAAGCTATTAAAAGTAGTAGTTTGATTTTTTTTTTCATGAAAAATAATATTAGCAATTTCATTGCATGCTTCCATAAGTTTCAGGAGCCACTAGGGACAGCGCTTTGTTCTCCCAACAATTCAGCAGCAGCCATTAATGAGGAAAAACTATTTTCAAAGCTACTGCAGTCAGTGGCATTGGTTGCACAAATAAGTCATCTGAAAATAATTGCTTAAAATACACGAACAAAAGCAGGTATCAAAATAAAATCCTATGCAAAAGGACAACATATTAATAACAACGTGTTAAACAAAAATATGTTATCTTTGACACCATCTTTCTCCCTGTACACTGAAGGATGCTAACAGGTGAAATCCTTTCTTAATTAATTTATAGTAAAACAATTGCATTTTTTCTCCAGAATTAAAGGGTTAAAGTTATATAGTAAAAAAACCAGCTAATTATTTACTGGTGTACAATATAGAACAAACTTATTTCTTAGAGAAAATCTCTTAAAATTGCAAATGAAGCAAAAGCACATGAAACACAGAATTAAGGGTATCATGGGATACTGCTTTAAAAAAAAATAACCTCAGCGAAACTACCCTTGTAGTGCAGACAGTAATAAAAAAGGGTAAGGTAATCAAACACCACAGCAAAAAAATACAAACTCCTCCAGGAATAATAAGGCCCAAATTTCTTCTGTGACCTTGTGTGCAAGTCTGAATAAAACGAAGCTACAATGTAAACAACATATGCAGATTTATTGTGTTACATTTCAAGAATCTATACAGTCTTTTTTCCTAGTTCTCTCGTGCTTTTCCAGATTTTCATTTCTCGTTTGCAGTAGGAAATTCATGAAACGGTTGCTTATTTAAGAAAGTCCCCTGTGCTTGATATATCTCTGAAGTGGTACTGCTCTTCCACATGGCAAATGCCATGAGTGCATAAAACTAGGATAATGTCATTGCATCAGAGGCACTGCTGGGGACAGAAGAAGAAACTGCTTTGTGCACTGTAACACATCTCTGCTATGCACGTCCTCCGTCCTTGTGGACCTTCCAAAAATGCCCATTGCAAAGATGTGTGTGGCAACCAGAAGGAAAACAAACAAAAAACGCCAAACAAAAGACAAAAAACACCATTCCCAAAAAACCACCACTGAATCCCCAAATAACAACCAAAGAACCAACTCACAGTGAAACCCAGCCTCATTCTGCTATACTGGTAAACTACCTCTGCAAAGTTCATTGGAAACAACTGCTGCCAAAGTTGCAACTGCACCTCTGAGACCGATGACAAGGGGAAATAAATCCTGCCCTTGAAGAGACAACAGCCGTTGGTCTAATGAACAAAGGTGGGGATCTTAAAAAGATTACAGCACAGATGCCAGTCCACTGCTAGGAACGGTAGTTTTTATTACTGAGATGGCCTCTGCCATTGGGAAGTTCAATGAACTGAAGATTTTTAATCAATGCACTGGTTTATAGGTCTCCAACATAATTAATTTTTAAAACTTAGCAATTATACAGTATTTCCTGGACAAAATCTCAGAGTTTAAATGCGTGATCTTAAGCTTTATCCTTAATATTCTCCATTTCAAACACAAAAAGCATAGATGAACCATTTATTTTGAGATGGCTAGTTCCCTGAATTAGGTTCACATTTCATCACAGACAATCTACATTTACAGTTCCTTAAATTGTCTTACTTTCAGAAACTCTTAGTGCCTACACCTGACTTAAGACCAAAATGAGACCTGCAAGTCTCGATACTTAAAATACTGATTACCTAATTTGTCAATTCACATTCTCTGCACAGTGCCTTCTTAAGGATCAACATTCTGAGGCTGCACAAGGGGCCTTCCAGCAGCTAGAATTAAAATTAGGAATCCTCCCAGCTCCAACCAACCATGCTGCAGAGTGAGTTTAATGAAAAGTAATAATAAAACATAATAAACCCATTATTCCAGTATATACTGCAAGGAACAAAACTACTCGTAACAATGGCAGGTGTAAACCTTATTGTAAAGTCAGACACGGGAAACTTGTATTTTAGAGTATTGTTTAGCTGAAATCCTATAAATTTAGCATTACAAACCACCAGTAATTGCCTGTCACGGTGAAAAGTGCTGGGAATAAAATTTTAAAACCTACTGGTTGTTATAAGAGAAGGTTGTCCTTATCTGGATGCAGTTCACAGTCAAGCAGCTGAAACACCCAACATAATCAATGTCCTTGCCATAAACTGGTAAAAAACCCATATGGATAAAGAAATCAGCAACAACTCAAAATAAAGCTCACTTACCCACAGATCTGTTAAATTTTAAGTGTGCTACACTTATTGCACACAGCCAATTTTCTTATTTTGACAAAACACACACCAACAGGAAACCTACAAATTTCGGCAGATTTTTTATTTTAGTTAAATATACTGGGAATATACCAGAAACTCCTATTAAAAATAAATAAAAAGCCAAGTAAAAGTTGTCCTATCATGCCAGCAATGATGATTGGCAAATTCCTTCCATAAACAACTAAACAATAAAGAAAGTGTTCATTCTATCTCACACTTATGACGTCATCTTTCTTCGTCTTTGAGTGCTCTGCTCCAATTTTGTAGACGGAGCTATAATGTCAATAGGATTCACACTTTTGTCAGCCCACTCAAGCAGCATAAGGGCTCAGAGAAACACGGGGCTGATAAACCTGTCTGAATGTCACACTTTTGGCAGGAAAAAACAGTAGGAAAGGCTCCAATAGTGCTTTTCCAGCTTTTCCCAGTCCAAACTGCTGACATTAAGGCATGTGTGAAGGAGCCATTCACTTCCTTTTAATTGTGTTAGTGTTGAGACACCTGACATGCCACACTCTTTTCCAGATGGAAAGGAGACAGATCAGCCCTAAATACCTCCCGGCAGTGAGCGCAAAAACTGCTTGTTGTTGTTTACCAAGGAGGGAAGTGATAAGTCTGGAGAAATTCAGGCTACTCTGTGCTATCAAACCAAGCTCAGCTCATGCTCCTCCCAACTTGCTCCCCCAGCTTCCCAAAACAACTATTAAGAAGGTGCAAGTTGTTTTAGGTGGTATCACCCTGAAGAAGTGGCTCTGGCAACTCCAAAATCCTTTCCTCAGCCTCCTGGGCAGCCACAGGACTTTGTTTCCAGCTGGATACTGCACAGATTGGAAAGACAAAAAAGGTTTATCTACATTTCATTGCTAGGATGCCTGCTTTGTCCTGGATTTTTGTTCATGTTACTGTGCTATTACTACATGACTGTCATTCTTTAGTAAATATCCACATTATTGCCTTCAAAATCTCCATGAAACCCTCTTTGCCACGATGGCTAGTAAGCTATTGAAGACATGGGGCTACTACCATCACACCAAGTGCTGTCTGGTGCATTGAACCATGGAGTCTCTTTTTGCTCCTGCGCTCTTCAGACACATTAAGTCACATTCTGAGAAAGACTAAAGGAACAAGTATCTAATAATAAGATAAAAAGGCATGTCTTAAAGTGCAATGCAAATCAGATTTTATTTTTAGAAATCTATTTACTGATGTTCTGGTGTTGCAATAAAGAACACAGAAATTGACAAACTGGTACGATTTGCTGTCCATCTGTCTCAGCAACCTACGTCACTTGATGGCCAAAGAAAATGCTTAAAAGAATAGGGCAAGATCAGAGAAAGAAATGACCAGGGCTTCCACAAAATATTCTTCCACCCTTCAGCACTGGAAAATCACAAACATGAGAAAGACATCTTTTCTATATGACTACGGCCTTGCTTTTTATCTTGTGGTTTTGGCATTTTTTGGTTTGGTTTGGTTTGGTTTGGGGATTTTTTGGGGGTTAGGTTTGGGGGTTTTTTGTGAGCATTTTGTAAGCGTCTCAGACTCAAATAAGCTTTTGAATGTCTATCTTCCAATTTTATGTAGTCTTCTTTATAATGCAGACAAGGAAATTAATACCGCAGGTTATCCTAAGTAAAGGCATATTGCTAACCTAGGAAAGAGAATGAAAAGAAAACCCTCCTATAATCCTTAAGGAAGTTTTTTGTTTGGGGGCTTTTTCCTCCTCATTTACAACACATACAGACAAGTGCTTCCTCTCTGTTGTTTGATGTCTGTTTTTCTTTGGATTTTTTGTAATACATCTTTTTCTTCTCTGCAGGTTTCAGCATTTTAGAGCTCGGCACAAAAAGACAGGAGACTGCAATGGTGTGCTGCATTACTTACAAATGTTTCGAAAATACTAAATGCATGGGCCAGTCAAAGCAGATTAATTGTATTAAGCCAGAACAGGTATTTGCATATTTGGAGTACGGTTATTAAGCAGTCATCATGCAGTGATTATACAAATTTATTCACTACGATCAGCCAGCAGTTGACAGGCACAGGTCAAGGACTTAGATGGCGCAGGCTATCAAGTAATAATTGTAAAATGACTGTGTAAAAGGGAGCCTTTTAACAGTGATGCATCCTCACAGCCCAAAAGGCTGTTGGCATGTCATTCCAGAGAATTTTAAAGGTATAGTGAAAATTTAAAAAAAAAAAAAAGTATAATGTTAACCACTCTTTCCCCATAAAAATGCAAGGGGAGGTGATATAAGCCCTTCTTGACAGAGAACATGGAAGAAAGACATTCTCGCTACGTCTTTTTGGATTTGAAGCCTGAGGGCTTCCATAAGGAAATATGACTTCTAATTAAATATAACTAATCTAGACATGGGAGAAGGTGATTTTTCTCTTTAGCCATAGGGTGCACCAAGCACCAGAACACTATACATCACTGCTGGAATGAAAGAATACATTAAAGCTTCTGAGAAAGCCTGGGAGAAGACACTGAGCCCGGGCCAGACAAAGGAGGTACGTGGTGCACGGTGAATAGCTCCACTTCCCTGAAAAATCTTTCAAAAGAAAGGTGGGCAGATATGTCAAGAAAAAGCTTTCATGACTTACAACTTCAAATATTATGTTCTAGACAATTTTTGTAATCAATTTGATTGTTTGTTTTTAAGAGCCATCTCCTCCCTTCCCCTCTAACCCACACAGGTTTAGTTTGACCATGCAGCAGCACGGAATCTTCATGGAGGTTTCCATGATGCACCATCTGCGAGAGAGAGAGAGAGAGGGTGAAGAAAGTACCAGAGGAAAGGTCAGTTACAGAAGCAAAGTACATTAAGTGCTGGGCATACTTCAAAGGGGACTTAAAAAATCCACGGGGATCATAGGAACTCTGAATTAGGGCAGCAGCTGGAATGTACAAAGGAGTAAGACTGAGCATCAACAAAGGAGATACTCTCTGGCTTGCAGCAAGGCTTAACAGGCTATTGGAAAACTCCAAGTTATTTACTGAGGAGCAGCTGGTTTTCTTATTGCCTAGACCATTTTCACTTGTGCTAATTTACTTTTATTGTGAACCACTGAAAGGAGAAAACTTGGTTGAGATACTTCTCAGTCTGCAATCACAGAAACATCCTCTCAATTTCGAGTGCTGTTTCAAACCAGATTAATTAACAGTATTAATTATACAAAAATTGCCTTGCAATAGGTAAATCCAATTGAACACATTACAATGTATTCTAATGAAATAAATACAAGGGAATTAAAAGGTAAACACTAGATTAACCAGAAAATTATGTATGAACAAGGTTCTTTCAGACAGTGTTTTAACACAAGCCTGAGAAATAATTACCCATAAAAACAAATATTCTCAAATATTCTTTCCTTTTGTTGAGAGGCTGTGACATATCATATGTGCAACACAACCAAGACAAAGATAACTTAAAAGATCTTGCCGAAAGATAACTTACAAGATCTAGGACACGATCAACATTCAGCAATGCTGAAATATGAACTGTTTTTTCAGCCACATGCAAAAATATCACATACACTAATAACAACTTCCCCTATAACACCGGAATCTTATCCTGATACAGACTCATACTGCAAATCAAATGCAGAAGAGAAACTGTTTACTCTCACTAGTATGTCAGATTGCACTGTGGAAACTGACAAATCTACAGAAAATATTAGAGCTATATCTCAATCTATAAAAAACCACAATCTTCATACATAATTAACTGTATCTGCAGTAGAGGGGGCAAGCTGCCACCATCAGACCATGCCTTCCTTTTCCACTCCTGGACAGATTGTGTCTGACAGCAGAGTTCTGTTTCCAAGGTAAATGGAAAAGCTTTATACTAACTTAAGACTGTCAGATATATTCAAAATTATCAAGTGGAAATTAAGTGACAGAATAACCATGAATAAAAAGAAAAGTAATAAAAACTCTTGAGTGTTTGTTTATTTACTTATTTAATGTCAGAAATAAAAACAAGGTAATGGCAAAGCTTGAGATAAACACGCCTTCCACATTGCCCACTGTAGATGGGTGTTACTTGCAGTGCAATCACTTCGGACAGAAATAATATAAAAAACCCGAGAAGGGCACAAAGCCTGATAACAGCAAGCAACCTTTAGAGTTAATGGAAGACTGATTCCAGAAGTTGCCCGGGGAGCTTCTCTGAGCTGTTCCCTGCCCAGCCCTCTACAGGGCCACACCACAACAGCTTGTTTAATCAAGTCCCATACGAGCTTTTTTAACCTACAAAAAAGGTAAACCTGTAATTAATGAACTTATTACTTATCTGAGCTGGCTGCAACCCTCCTTATGCTCCATGAGTTGTGGGAAGGGAAATTAAAGTACTAAGCGCAGCTTAAATTTACAATCTAATAGTTTTCAAGTAAGAAACAAGACATCCCACACAGATGGCTATATTTACCAGTTCGGTAATTCTGGTAATTCCCTCCCAAATAACTTTATGTTTGTCCTAAAACACCATTAAAGCATAGATAAGGAACAGAAGAACTAAAGAGCTGGTTAATCTGTGTAGCATCGTTATGTATTATTTAGTTTAATATCTTCTTGTAGTAAATACAAAATCATTATGTGCCATTTTCTTCAAGAGAACATTGTAGTAAATTTGGTGTTGCAACAGAACCATTAAAGTATAATAGTGTACACAGAAAAATTCTACTGATTAGCAAACAAAAATATGTAATTATAGCCACAGTGTGGGACTCAGTTGGCTCAGTTTTATCGCATACTGTTCTGTAAGACTACTTTGCTGCCAAAAATAATGAGGAAAATACTGAGTTGCTAGTTCCAGTTGTACTAGAGGTTTTTGTCTTGATTTTACTGACATTTATAAAGCGATCGTCATATGTAACAAACAAATCACACTGCCAACACTGTGAGCTGCAGTCTGCAGTGCTTAACGAGTAAACAGCATCAATTCCATAGCAACGTTCCATGGATATGGATCAATATTAACTGATTTTTTAAAGAGGTAATTCTGAGCAACACTTTGGCCAAAGCATCTCAAGTACTCTGCAGTTTGAGCAATATTAACAAAATAATACAAGAGCACTGAGACATGGCTTTAAAATGAAAAAGCAGCTCAACATTAGTGCATAAAAGCTGTAGTAAACATGTTCAAGTGTGCGTATTTCCAACATATAAAAATACAGTTTTAAAAGAAAATACATACAATCATGAGTAGAAAGAGTGAACAATATATCCTGTGATATTTGGTATTATACTTAAGCCTCCAGATTTTATTTTCTCACTTTCATTAAAGGCAGGAGAAGGATTGAGATATATTTGTAGCATTGTACAAAAAAAGATGGTAAGTGCCAGTTTAAAAAGCTTGCAGAGAAATTAAAATCACAAAGAGTTAATCTGTTTCTGAAAACATTAGAATGTTTGCATCAGAGGCATTAAATTTACTGGGTTTTTAACCATAGGTAGTTCATATCTAAAATGCAGCATGATACCATTAGAAAGGAGCAACTACTCCAATATGACAAAGTGAGAGGATAGGTAACACTGGCTGAAGATACTGAAGCTCCCAAGACTGTATCAGTGATGAACCCTGGGAATAAATTCCTCTTCAAGTTTGGCCTCCATTCTGGAAATATTTATAGCACCAAATCTTTACCCACTTTTAGAAAAAGAAAAAAAAATCTTAATAGTTTATGTCAGTGGTGTCGAATGCAGAATAAAGTTCAACATAATTCTTAATATTACTCCACCCACTCTCAGAAAACACACTTTAAAAATAGTTTCACCTACTTACTTTCACAGTAGTCAAAGGCTTGCAAAAAGCAAGTCGTATGCCGGATTATGAGAAGAGACTATTGTGAATTGGGCAAGGCACTGTGAACAGTCATCTATACAAAGGGAATATTAAGACTTATCTGCATTTTTCTATTAAAATTTACCACTTTGGGTACATCTTCATTAGTAAATACAGAGGACCAATAAGAACAGACCTGTGGTGTAAAATAGCTGGTGGTAAGAACCTGTTGTATAAATACTATACACAGTTCAGGTGCTTTTTGATGGTGGGGAGGGTTTTTGTTTGTTTGAGGTTTTATTTCTTTTTATTTTGAGCTAGGTCTTGTCTGGTCCTAGGGCTGAATGCCAGTTTTCCAGTGGAATGCATTAGGGACACATTTTCCAGTTTACTTTGACCAAAAAGAAACGTAGTCCATGTGCTCCAAGGTACATGATAATGCTAAATACCAAAGTATTTAGCCATGGGACATGGGAATTTCCTTCAAAAGCACATGCTAGGCCCTAACTATAAAAAGCAAGGTGAATGCACCTTGTATTGGTTTGAGTTGAAATGTACTTAAATTTTTCAGGATTTTTAGCCACCCCTGAGTTAGCGTACCTGCAAATAAAGGGGAAAAGCCCCATTCTCACTCAAATAAAACAAATCTCTACATTTTTGAAGCAGCAGGTTGGTGCAGAGCCCCACAACCTATATGAATCAAAGTTCAAAAGATCAAAGTAACAACTCACATCAAACTCAAGCTCTCTATCAGCCACACACAGAAGTCAGCAGGATAGGATATTCATCCCTTAAGGTTTTAGTTGTAAACAGGCACTAACAAACAACTGAGCAATGGCAGAACAAAAACACTCAGCAGCCACCTGAGGGTACAGGCATAAACAAGCCCTGTCTTACAATGACTAATACGTTCTGCTTGCAGTGGTGATGTTAAGGATGAAGCATCAGGAACCAACGAGACTGAGGGCAGGACAGACAAACTCTTTCAGAGCATGAAGAAGACTTACACAAATAACCTAATCCTATAGTTCTAGTTACTTCTGATGGAAAGATGGAGAAAAGTAATCCTTCCCAACCTTCACAATATTATACATAACATTTTACACAGCAAAGTCCTTGTGAAATACATATCTCAGGTCAAACTAAAAGCAACATGTGTGAATATGCTGATGAAATGTGTTACAAGACAGTCTCCCGAAGACCAATGGTTAACTTACAGTCCTATGTCATAAATATTTCCCATATTCCAGTATTACCAGCATCACATTGTAAAGATAAGCGGTCATGGTCCTATGGAAAGATGGTGTCTTTCCCTCTGATAAACGGGTATCTCAGATTTACAAGCTTTAATATTATTAATGCCTTTTACTTTCAACATATATGCTTTCATAGAGTCAGAGAATAAATTAGGCTGGATTGGACCCTTGAGGGTATGCAGTCCCACCCCCTGCTGAGGTTTCCTTTACAAAACAAATGCATGGTTGAACTAGATCTGCCTTCCAACCTTCTGCAGTGATGAAAACCTACAGAAAAAGTTGAAGAGCTGTTCCACCATCTAAAATCTGTTTATTGTTATTTTTTTTACTAATTATGTTTATGCTCCAGGGTAAAACAACACCCAACACCTACATGTTATTGAAAATAAATGCTTTTCAATTATTAAGATAGAAGAACGAAAGCTAAACAATAACTGGCACAAAAGGCTCATGCAAAAACAGTCCCAAGACGACACCTATCCAGTTTGGCAAGGTGCCTATTATGGTGATAGCAAGACCCACAAAAAAATAGGTGTAGCTAAAGTATTAAGGAGGATGAAAGGTCTAAGCTGACAGCAAATACAAACCAGATCTGAATTCTCCCGTCAGACTCTGTTTGGGGAGGCCAGGCTATTATTTGTTATCTGAGGACTGAGGTACGCACAACATGGGCAGGCGCTGCCAGCACAAGGCTGAGCCCAAAGATCCTTAATGAGGGACTGTCTGAAGCCTCAAGTCTCTCTATGTAACACAGTGAGAGTCAAAAGAGAAAGGGGTGACTTTTAACACAGCCTTCAGCAGAGACCCGGGGTTCTGATTTATTTTTCTCACATCTAGGTCTTCTTAATTTTGCTCTTCCTTTTCAACAGCAAGGTTTTATTTATAACTATCTTCTAATTAGAAGGACAACTTCCTGATCTCTTGACCTATTGCACAATATGATTTTAATTAGTTCACACTGACATGCAAGGCTTCGAGTTTAAGTATTGCTTTGCCTGAACAAACCTATTTGCCCATTGAAATCCCTTACATAAACATCCCAACAAAAGATTTTTTAAAACATTTTTTAAAAAATTATTATACAAAATTCAGTGGGATAGAGTAATGTTGTAAAGAGTGATGTTCATGACCTTCTGAAAGACAGTTTTGTCTGCAGAACTACATTTCTTTCATGATTTTTTTTTTAATAAATAGGATTTTTTTAAATTGAGTTCCAATATATCATTCCTTTTCCATTAATGCCTTATGTGCATGTCAGCATAGATACGGATATTACAAGAATATTTGTTTTGAACAGCTTTTTTATCAGAGAATTTTATGTACTTTGTAAAGGAGATGGACAACAAATAGGAAAACACAGCGAGGGAAACTGAGGCTAAAATGATGAATAGTATTTCCAATACTGTTCAGACCCTCCCTGTAGCTCCAGAAAGCCCCAGGTCTCCTGTCTCCCCTTCACTCACTTCACACTCAGTTCTTCCACACCTCCAACCCGGACTTTGTGAGTTGCTGGCCAGGTAAAAGTCACATGTGCTACAGTGAATCTGAAATATAGCCAGACACATGATTCCAACAAACTATATAATGGTAGAGTCTCCCTGGATTTCCCCAGCTTAAGAGAGGCTTTAGCTCCTCTCTAGAAGTCAGTTTTTAGAAATGTTTTAGAAATCTACTTGTTTTGAAACTTGCAACTCTCTATCAAACACATCTGCAAATAACGCTTAGACTAAATACTGTGTTGGGAGTTAATAGTAGGTAACAGACAGCACAAGGAAACCAGAGTAAGAGTGTTTCAAAATCTGCAGACTGCTTATGTAGGATGGGGCATAACCAAAGCACAAATTGATACCATCACGTATTTCCTTTCCAGCTGGACAAGAAATCCCTGACAAAACTGTCTCGGGTTTCAAGGAGTCCCAGGTCACACTACAGCAATCTGCCCATCTGTGAATGAGTAAGAGAAGTGTGTGCACCTGTGGTCAGGACACTTATGAAATACAGGAAAGATCATGGACGTGACTGACAGGATGACTCAGTGAACATCAGGGCTTGAACTTCCACCTCTAGCATTTACTGGCGGAATATTGACCATCATTCCATCTGAACGTTTTCTCACGTTCAGCAGATTCCCTACCAAATATGAGACCAGTTAGTGCTGCAAGTCTACCTACTTGAAAGCAACAAAATAGCTCTATGCATCAGCATTTGCATTTTTTTTAGAGCCAGAGTTAATCATTGGGAAACTACTGAGATGTTCCCATGATATTTTAAATAGATACTCCAGAAAAGTACAGAATAAAAAGTGACAAGAAAAAAAGTTTAAATAGCCATGCTCAATCTTTCTCTTCTATTATTCATTAACCTGCAGGTTTTAAGGGAGAACGCAGTTGTTAGGGCTTCTCAGAGAAACCTGGCCTAATTAAGTTCTAATTCCAGCAAATCAGGAGGTATACTTTGTCCCTGCCAAACACAGAGACACATGTAAGCAGCATTTCCCAAAAAGACAACGTCCCTTGGTAATTCCACAATGGATTTAGTCTAAAATTTGGCACCATCTGTATTATCATAAAAGTTCTTTGTGATTCAGGAATCCAACCAGCCTCTTTGGACATAAGACGTTGGCTACATCTGCCTCCAGAACTCTGAGAACAATGAAAAATCATTGCAGAACAGCTCCAAAAGAGCCCCTTCCTTCCTCTTAAACCTCTTTCTACTTACTGGCTTCAGGCTATGCTTAAACTTAAAATGATGCAGAAGTGCTTTAATAGTAACATTACACATCTATATAACCCAAGGTTCAATGCCTTCAAACATCAAAAATCAGAGGGACTGCAGCAGGGGGAAGAGAGAAGTGCAGATTCGTACGTAAAGCTATTTGTAGAGTATCAATGCTAGGACGAGCCAGAAGACCCAGTAGCCAGTGTCACTATTCTTATTTCCATGGATGTATTCCTAAATTAATCTCAAGGACAAAATAAACCGTTGCCACAATGCAGTGGACAGTAAGGAGAGCAATGTCTTGCAATACACAAGATACCTTAACTGAGATGAAAGCTTCCACCTTGCTGCCGCTGGTCTCTTTAATGGTTCTTTCTAAACATATTCTGGTCTTGAACTTTAACTTGAAATTTCGAGTTAAAATCCAAGCCTTGCTAAAACACACTCAAAAATAATGTGTGTACGGGCATAGCCATCACTACAGTCAATTAGGTATTTATGGCTCTGCTCCCGTTCCTGCTGCAGTAGGTGTGATTGTTGTACTTTTTCCCCAATTCTCATGCTCCATTTACTTACACTAGGCCAGATACCGCTTCACTACACATCAAAACAAAACCTGCTACAAAGCAAAGGAGAAATGGATTTACACTGTACAAAACAAGGCATAATTTTTTTTAAAAAACCGAAATTGGATACAATACACATGAGGCATCACAGAAGGTAAACGTGGATCTCTGAAAGGTCTCTTCATAAATGAGGATCCTGGGAGCATTCTCCACTGGATGCAGAGATGCTTGGGTGAACTCACGAAGCACCACATGAACTGCAGTGCTCCTGTTCCTTGGCACAGGTATGGGAAAACAACAATTAAGCTTTTGTCAAACATATCCTTTTTTCAACAAGCAAACAAATTCTTTCTAAATACCTGAACTGCCAATGTCTCTCTCACATGTATAATTACATAGTTTTCTTAAAACACTACAAACAGTCAAATGGCATTGTTAAATAACCAAGTGTGTTTTCTCTATCTTACTTTTGATTATTCAACATTAGCACATAAATTGACAGTTATTAAGCAAATGATAAATGTTATCTATTCATAGAAAAAGTGCTTTACTGAATCAAAACCATTAACAGTTCCCCAGAGCATAAATGTAATTCTTTTACACTACTGAAAAGGAAAGCTACAAAAAAAAAGAAAAATAGAAAAAGAAGAGATGTTATTACACTCAGGAACATATGCAGACATTCCCCATAAGAGGCAACTAACAGACCTGACCTAACACAGTACAGTTTAAAAATCACTGTAAAAGGAATTTAATGTGTGTAAGATTAGAAAACATGAAATTTGATTTCTTTTCCTTATGCTTCAGACCTTCTGTTATGCTTCTAGTCAATTTTACCAAGCTGAAGAAATACTACAAAATTTAAGCATAAATATACACTTTTATACGTATTTTTTGCTACATAATACGTATCTTTTGTCAAGCACAATGATCACATTAAAGAATGGGAATAGAACATAACAAACAGAACATAACATAAAAGTATTTGTGTTCAAATACTTTTCATCTAGCTCAGAAGATTCAGAAACACAGCAGAGACTGGAAGGACAGATTTTGGAAATTCTTCCAGGACAGGTATTGGTCACTTAAAGTTACAATCTAGAAGATGTCCCATCTTCCCCTGCCTTTTCAAACGGTATTACTCTGACATCTGCCAGGGAAAGGAATTGAAAATAGGCCGTGAAAGGACGGGCACTGTTTTTCTGCTTGGAGAAAAGCACATCTCCTTGTAGCTGTAAGATATCCCTGGCCCTTCAGATGACTTCTCGGCTTAGCAACACCAGAGTTTACAAAATGCCCATCAGCAACAACCAGCAAAGCCACAGAGAAAACCTCTTCTGCTGGTTTTCCTCCGTCACACTTTTCAAGCAAATGAGTGATAGGAAGTCTCAAATCGTGAAGTGAATATCCTACAAGTATATGGTTTTCCCTAAGAAAGGGAACAGAGGTACTTTTGGCTAGTGAGACAGGAAATGTGTAAATCCCATCCCACTTTCTCATTTAGGGAGTTTAATAAAACAGCCCTGTATTGTGGCACACCAATATATTTTGGCAGCATTTGGAGAGATAGCACCTCCTGAGCTGTGAGTACCACATTTTACTGCACCCTGTCAGGTTAGATAAAAGCTGTCTGCAACTTTTATATTTTTCCTAGACAGAAGAGTTATACAGCATTGCCAAGAAGCTTTAGAACCATACAGGGTAGCCCATCACTACTGCCAAACAATTTTTTAAGCTTCTATTTCTCCCTCTGTCTAAAAGGTGTTCTGGCAAATCTACAAACATTCAAGAAAGCAGCATGTTTTGTTATCCAGCTACTCTGTTATCCAGCTACTCTGCAACACACACTGAGACAGGGCCTTAGAGAGCCTGACTTTGGAGACTGACCTCTTAAATTTTCTTAATTTATAAAACAACCTTCCTATGAAATGATTTTTTTTTCAGTTTCACAGTTAGAGAACAAATATTCTTTAAAAATCAAGTTCCCTCCTCCAAAACTAGTCCTAAAGGAGTAAGGTACAAAGTATAAGGAACAGGGCAAATAAGGAAATAGGAGCACACAATAAATATGTCAATTATTTCACCATGTTAAATATGACTGGAGAAGAGAGAAACTTCAGTTAACAGCAGGCTGATTATTCCAGTAGGGCCACTTAGTAGCAGTGATGGAAAGATAACACTTGTTTAACTAGTGTTCGTAAAGTACTTTACATTCCTCAGATAGAAAAACTATAGATACGCGAAACACCATCATCATTAGACCGGCTGCTGCTCTGACTTCTGTAAATAATTAAAGGCTGTGACATTATTCCAGGTAAGCATATCGTAACATAACATCTGGGGATGGGAGGAGCACACATGACCAATTCCTGCATCCTATATTTTATGCATGAGGAGTAATAATTTATCGTGTGGTCAGAGCATGGTCGCCAAGAGGAACAGCTTGGAGCTGATAATGCTTCCTGGAGAGACTACGGAGTTCCTCTTGGGAAGACAAGTGATCAATAAGCGTGACAGGCAAGCTGCAATGATATGGGTCGACTCTCAAAGCAGTCTTGCTTTCAAAGAAATTTGTTTTGTTTACTTTGTTGGAAAGTTTTAAAAACATCTTCCAGTCCCGTGCTCAATACCTTTAGGGCACAATTACACCTTTACCAGAAGCACTAATTAATTTTAATTACTCCTTCTGACAAATATTTTGTACAGAGTGTAATATAGGTATGTTTTATTGATCCAGGAATTTAACATTTTACATTAGAAAAAAACCCCACCTGTTCTATTGTAACAACAATAATAAAAGTAGGAAAGATACAAAACATGCAACATGAAATGTACAAAACTCTGAATTTCAAAGTAGGGAGGCAACTTTGTGCAACTCTTTTTTCAGATCATTTACAGTAAATACAATTTAAATGGATTCAGTTTTGCCCAAATTATTTTTGCTACTCATCTATCAGATAAGAGGCAACAGTAGCATACAGTGGCAAGAATAATGGTGAAGTGAAAATGGAACGGCATGAAGAATAAGCCTGTTCCAGCACAGCGAAGACAGACAGAGAAGTTTGGTGATGCTTTAGTTTATGGGAGATTGCCATTATTTTCAATGGTGAGGTGATTCATTAAATGGTCTTGGGCAGACAAGTCTGTCAATACTGGAACAAAGCTACGTACAAACTCATCATTTTAATTAAGGACTTAGAGGATGGCCAGTGAGTTAATTGCTATTAAATCACATACAAAGAATGTTCTTATGTCATCTGACATGTTTTCTTACAGACTCTCACAGGAGGAATGCTAAATGTAATGATAAAATGTTTTCTGTCTTTCTGTGTAGGAAGAGATTACCAGCAAGCTAGGAATTAAATTGCACTGGATAATCACTGCACAGTAGCTAATTTTACATGTTACACAAATAGCTGTATTTCACTTAAATATAGATTTAATTCACCAAGAAATTCTAATATCAAGATGATACTTTAAAACATCTAAAACCAAGCATGCTATGAAAGCAGTAAAACACCTTCACAAAACCTTGTTAACTGTATAAAACCTGAAGTTAATGAAGCTGGTGACACTCAGTGTGTCAAAAAGCATCTCTTTATGCTTAAGGTGACCTTAAGGCATGGCTGGAGATTGAAGAACTACTAAGACAAAAAGAAAAGAGAGTGCTCTACACTGCCTGAAACAACACCACACAGAACTGGTTATATTTCGCAACCCAAGTGCAAGAAGGAAAGCAAACTGAAATACGGTGCACAGCAGTCAGAAACATTGGTGAGAAGAAATCTGCAATCCAGCCCCTCACTCAGGGCATGACAGTCCCCAGACACCAGAGCTGGTCAGTCTCTGCATGTGTCATTTGAGGTGGTTGGAGGGGACTGGGTAGGAACCCACTCTTCAGAGGAATGCAGTTCCTGTCCTCTTGTTGCTGTTTCATGTCATGTTCTGACCATGAGCTCTCGCAGTCACCTGGGAGAGCAGGAAGGTGCCAGGAGGAGATAAGTCAGCTCCTTGAAGCCAAGGCAGGGATAATCTTCCCCAGTGCTTCCAGCAGATGACCTCCACCATGCTCCCCACCTCATTAGCATTGTGCTTCAGGCACCCTACTTTCCACTTAGGTAATGAGGAACATTGATCAAAAGTATTGTCTTAGCTTTTTTCAGTACACTATAGACTTTGTAAAACTAATGCTCTTTCTGCAAATACATTTTCTCCAGGTTACCATAACGTTTGTGCATTATTTATTAACATGGTTTTTGCAGAAAACCTTCCTTATGAATGAGTAAGATCCAATTACTAGCATTGTGTTAAATATAATGAGAGGAGTTTTCCATGCATTTGGGTTAGTTTCTAAAGACCTGTTTCAGTGCTTTTCTGATTCAAAGCCAAACTCTTGTACACACATCCTTCAGTATTACTCATGAGCTAATTTAAACACAGCTATCACCTAGTTTTGGTGAAAAGACTGACATGAAGACCAAGATAAAAACTTAATACAAGCTACTAAAATATGATGAATAGGATATTTTAGAAGAGCTTGCTACAAAAATAATTCATATTGTATACTAAATAAAAAGGATCATACTCTCAAGAGCTTTTGAAATGTTCCTTTCCCCTTAATGAATTACAATGCAATTTTCTAGCCAACTAATTTCACAAAAGAAGATAATGACTTGAGCAAAAGGCTAATCAACTCCCAATCAGGATTCCTTGAAGCACAGAATGTCAAACATCCAAGCAAGTTTTTTACAAGTCATAAAAGCACTTAAGTTCCACGATATGTCATAAAACCTGTGATGAAACTCTGAAGTTGATGAAGCATTCTTATTTCTCCAGTGATATTCTTAAACAAACAAGTTTCAGCTTTAACCAAATCTTCCATTAATATTCAGACCTATTAAAGAAGCATCATCACTACACAATTAGCTGTGTAAATGTCAGTCAGAGAACTAAACAGATTAATCACGCAGATTGCTTTCTCTACCAAGTGTCTGAATTGTCAATGTTATTTAATTTCTTCAGGAGTGAAGGGTGAGAAGGGAAAGATGTTTTTTTAAATCTTCCCTTATTAGATTTTTATCATGATAGTGAGTGCTAATTTATCATGACTATTGTTAATTTAAATCCACTTTGGTTTTTTGTTCTGTAGTATTCCACTTACACCTTTTTCTGTAATTCAGCAGAAAATGTTTCACAAGGGAAGCTTTGTAGAAAAACATTAATTGCCGTCATCTTTTCTTCACAAGAAACATAGGTCACTACTCTTTTATGTGTGGCTAAATAGTAGTCTCTGAAGGCAGGACTTAATTATTCTTATGTAGCTTGTCTCTTCCTTTCTATTTTCAAAGTCAATAATTAATTATTTGTCTGGGCTTCTATTTCACCATCTTGTGTATTTTTCTGGGAAGAAAGCAAGGCATCTTGAACCTCTATTACCCAATTGATCTTGTTATGATGTTTTGAGCTGTGTACGTATCACACAAGCAGAATATTATCACTGATAAATACAGGAGAATGGAAGAGAACATCTTTAACCAATCTAAATCAACAGTGTGTTCAAACTCCAAAAGTTTTGGACAACAAGAAGGAGAAAAGCAGGCAGTCCAGTCTCATGTTTTCATAGCTTAAACATCTATTTCTGAAAATGTAGTACACTGGATAATCTCAGAAGACACTAGGGAAAAAAAGGGTTATATGTTATAGATTAACTCAAACATTTTAAACCAGGACACAGTGTGCCAGCTAAAAGTATTCAGTTTATTTTTGGTCCTTACACAATTAAAGGCCATATCTAAATCTGAGAAATTAAAGTCATCAAATGTTTTATTAGAACACCATTATTTCACCCTGCTTCAAAAATCTGTGTACAGTAAATGCCTGTACTGACTTAGGCAAACAGAACTGGTGCACTTCCAGGGAAGAGTTTAAAACCCAGGATGGACACGACGTACAACATGCACTAAAGGCCACAGTAAGCACAGATCCCTCCCCTAACCACAGAAGGAGTTCTTCCTGCCATTTCCCACTCTTATGTCGCATATTTCTCCTGACACTACTGCCCTCTCCTCTGCTGGACTTGGTAGACCTGGAAAAAACATTTTGTCTCTTTTCTCATACTGTTCACTGTTACCTGTGAAATTCAGGTGGTCTCACATACTGGATGTTTTATTTCCTGGGTATGGACTGCATGCAAATAAAGACCTATAGTGGCCTGCTCCACCTAGCCAGCCACTTTCAGCTGCTGGCAGAAAGAATTCTTTGACAGTAGCTGCTGCTGACTAACTCAAAATTCATGATCACCACTTCATCATACTGGGCTTTCCAGGCCTGCTTTCTACATCCGCTTGCTGTCTCGTCCTCTCCTTATACCATGAGCTCTTTAGGGCTGGGATGGTCTTCCATTGTTCCACGTTGGCACCGAGGGAGAACAGCAGTGCCATCATCACTAATCAGAGCCACCTGGAGCCACAGCAATTTTTAAAAGAGTTTTAAAACCTTCTCAGAGATATTGGAGGCAGCAAAACTACAGGATTAAAGAATTTCCCAGCAAAGCAAGGACCCTTGACAGAACAAAAGCAGTCTTATGAGAGAAACAGCCTCAAGCCCTGCTCATCTGGCTTACTGCTGCTGACCTCGCTCTTCTACGAACTGGAGAAAAGTGTTAGAAACGACAAAACTCTTTTCAATGGGAAAAGAAAAGAGATCTGGGCAGAGACAGGAAAATTTGAGGCTTTCCAAGCCAATAGGTCAACTCCTCAGCCAATACCACAGAGACAGGAAACTTCATTCCCTTTTTTTTAATAGATACTTTTCATATAGAAATATATATGTGTGTGTATGTGTATAATGTGGATGTCAACACACAAAAATCCAGGAAGAAAAAGACATAAAAGACAGTCCTTGACAAGACCCTAGGTCTTCCTTAGGCCTCTATCTGTTCCTAGAAAAATTATGTATCAACAAACCACTTAATGTCTTGTTAAGATTTTTACCTCCTTTCTATCTATCAATTACTTTGGAAACAGTCCTTCTGTTTCAGGAAGGGAGGAGGAACAACTAAGCTTAGGTTTGCTAAACAGTGGTTCCACCTTCCCACTGGCCTCCCCAAATCCCCCAGGTCTGAAGAAATCCAGCAGGTGATGACAGAGTCAATCAGCTCGGCATCCAGTTAGAGGAAATGTATTAGTACAAATTCTCACCAGGCAAACAAGCACAGAAAGCACGCAGCTGGAGAAAGCCACTTCTGAACGCTGTCCGGCCCAGTGTATATGCTCGGACCTCAGGAATTAAGATCACGGACTGGGGAAAAAACCAACACTGGGGAAAAAAAAAACCTGAACAACTCTACAGGCACCAAACTATAAAATCAGTTACAGCACTGCAAGCAGAGTAAGACACTACGTGTTCTATAGTCTTTGGATATTGAGTCCAAGAACATCCTTCATCTCGCCAAACACTTGTTGAATACTGAAGTATTTTAACATATCAGGTTTATTAGATCACTGTTTGGAAGCCTTTCCAAAAATACTGATCTGGAAAAGCAATTACTATTCCAGGGAGCATAGCTGAGCTGTGGAAAACCACATGTGCTAGAAAAGCTTGACTTGTTTTAAAGCAGTCAGTGGAATTGCAGGGGGAAGAACAGGATAGAAATAACTTGCATAAAAATCCAGATTTAAGGAGATCAGGAGAGAAGTTAAAAGGTTCACAAAGGCTCATCAGATGAAGGCCTATCAGATCTAATAAAATTAGACTTCCCAAGAACCGGATAATTTTCAAATCATGTATGTGGACACTGTAGACAAACCACAGCCCGTGATTTTCCAGTACAGAACACTGTTTCCAGATGCTGGTACACTTTTTCAGTATTTTGTTTTTCTGAGCCAAGCGAGACAGGCTTCTTCTTTGATGGAAACATTTGAAAAAAATATTTGAACCAAATAGCTAATCTGCATCATAGAATCACAGAATCAATGAGGTTGGAAAAGACCTCTGAGATCATCGAGTCCAACCTTTGACCAAACACCACCTTGTCAATTAAACCATGGCACTGAGTGCCACATCCAGTCTTTCCTTAAACACTTCCAGGGACAGTGGCTCCACCACTGCCCTGGGCAGCCCATTCCAATGTCTAATCACCCTTTCTGTGAAGACAATCCTCCTAATGTCCAACCTGAACCTCTCCTCCCTACAGAAGTAAAAATATATGGGAAGTTTGCGCTGTAAATTGCTGCCTCCTTCTTTATCACCTTCTCTATCGCTTCTGTAGGACTACCTCTGCCTGGTACGTCCCTGGGTGGCGTGGAAGGACTTGGAGTGAAACAGAAATGCAAATTCTTTCCTGAGAGGCAAAAGTGTGTCAAGAAAGAGACAATGCAAAACAATTTTGCAGTCGACTATCAGAACATACTGAAACCCAGCTCAGACTTTCCAATATCCCTGCTGAAAATTACTTGCACACAAACAAATTAAAAAGAATGTGATGAGACTGCTTATGGAGATATTAGAGAATCACTAAGGATTTTTTTCTTATATTTATGTATATCTATAACCATCCTGTTCCTGGATTATTTTATGAAACAGCAAGTCTCAAGCAAAATCACACCAGGGAGTGATGGAGTGGAAAGCAGTTGTGAGGATTGTGACAGGAAGGATGAGGCAGCAGGCTGAGGTGGGAATAGCAAGGCATGTATTGGGATCTGTATTGGCTGTGGGTTCTTCGCCCCATGGCCCGCTGCAGGGCAATGAAACACCATCTGTCTGAGGGGTTTGCAGCCTGATGGTAGGGAAGCGACAAAGGTACTTGCCAGCCTGATGACCTGTGACTTAGTTTTCCATGATGACCAAAAAGTAGTACCGGTTTAATTTTCCTGAGTTTATATAGCCACGTATTCTCCGTTTCACTTACTAACGCAGTTTCTGACTGCTTTTCCCGTTTCTAAGGAAAATGCTCCAGACTCCCAAAACTGAAGGCTGATGCTGGAGCAAGCTTTACGCACCAGAACACAGTGTCTTTACATACAGGCAATTTTAACTTTGAAGGCTAGACAGAAATAGAGATGGTGAGGATATTACCGCTGCATCACCTGCCTTGGGAAAAACAAGCGAAAAAAGACAATTTGCAGTAGAGGTCTTCTGAAATCAATAGGTACATTAACCAAGAAACAGGACACTGATTTTTCCTGCTTTTTAACCCATGTAAGCCATTGTTTACTGTCCTTCCTGGTCTTCCTCATTGTACACATTTATACAGATACTTTCTCCTTCCATTTTCCTCATCTTTTCCAACATAAGAATGGCTTTTGCCATCTGTCTCGCTCTGCTTCTGCCACTAGGGAACAACGTCACAGACTGAGCCTCATAATAAAAGGCCATGAAGATCTAGTGAGCCATGGGACCCTGATGATTCAGGAATGCTGAAGCACCACGCACCGTGTTAGCATGATAGTGCTGCCTGGCCTCGCAATAAAAACATGGAAGGGCACATATGCCCCAGACACAACGCTGTACGTCCTATGACTCTGCTGAAAATAACAAGCTTACCCCACAGCATGGTGTGATGGGCTGTAATTAAAAAATTGCTGTAATTAAAAAATTGTAATTAAAAAAGTGAACTGGCTGGATTTTAGTCCTAACTTCATTTTGTTCTAGGTTTTCAAGGCTCTTCTCTCTCGAATGGTGCATAGAAGTAGTGACTGCGATACAAGTACAGTCCTGTTCTGAAACAGGTTAAGATGTCTGTCTGAGCTGACCCTGTCAGTGCCCCAGGGCTTTCAGAGCCAAGGCTGCAGGCTTCACCTTTGCTACAAGGAGAAGTGGATGCAGGCACATTGTGTAAACAAATTGGAGACAGATCTAATAATGCCTTCACCAGCAAAGATAGAAGAGCCATATTCAGCATCAGGCAATAAACAGTAACTCGTACAATTTCTAGTTATTACTTGAAGCAATTTTTTTCCTACTGTTTTTCCATGCTATGACTTACCAACTTCTCCTATTTCAACATTTAAGTTAACCCTCTCTTTAATCAATACCTAACTATATTGTACGGAGACCCAAAACTTGTTCTAATGGGCCACTGCTGAGAATTACTTAGTAAGTGAGCACTGCAATAATTTGTGCTTAAACTGGCTTCCTCTTGATGATCAAACATCTGGGTAGATAATTTTAACTAAAAAGCTCTATAAACAAGGTGCACATTGAACAAACCAAGTATGTTTTGAAATTTAGTTTCATAGGTGTAAAAGCAAGAGATCCACATATTGCTGCCAAGAGCCCATGAGTGCAATTCTTTCTTTAGATAATGTTCTCTTTTCTGCTTTCTAAAAAAAAACATTTATCTAGTTTATGATTCAAAGTCTAGGTAAGTGCCTGAATATTCTGTCTCACAACTCCACACCTTGTTTTAAAATGTAGGCAATTAAGGAATAATGAAAATTTGTTAAGTAGTCAGAACATATGGCATATAACAAATCATAACACTTGGGATCACTGATGGATATTTTATGAGAAGCTCTGTAGTACTGTCTTACAACAGAATAGGATAGAAATGCTCTGTGAGGCCAAGCAGAGGCCAGTGAATGTCAGTCGTTAAATTTTGAATTTGCAGCAGGTAGAAATGTCCTAACTCCACTCTCTCCCTTTTACAGCCCATCCACCTTCAGTTCCCTTGCAGAAATCCTTCAGTCACATGAACAGCACTTTGGGGGAGCCGCATCCATGGGATGTATCAGTACAATGATGCTTTCTAATAGTCCTCAGCAAGGTACAGTGCTGGAAGTTTAACCTGGAGTAATTTGTAAGGGGTAACAGAAGAGAAAATTTCTATTATATGCTTCGGGCCAAAACTCCTACTGAGCAGAGACGTAACAAAGCAGCCAGACACAGAAATTAACAGTGAAGTAATGAATTTCCATCTCTCCAGTAAATATTTGTTCCAGTAAATATCTGTTTTGGTAAGCATTACTCTTGTACAACATGTAACAAAACAAATTCAACAAAACAATAAACCAACCAAAGGGAACTAATTACTTAAGAAACTTTAGGAAGAATGTCTGCATTCCCAAAAACACACAGAAGCCAAAGACACAGACAAGAAAACTTTGAAATTGCACACATTCATTTGGTGTGTGAAGAACAGACACTTGACATGAAAATTAGAATTCGCAGCATTGAATTCACTCATAATCATGTAAGTTGGAACCACAGAAATTGGGGCAGGCGGGAGTGAGGCAGCACTGGGTCTGCAGAAGGCTCTTGGAGGAGGATGTCTGTGATAAAAGAAAACTGCAAACAGGTATGTGGGACACTCAAAGCTGCTTACTGACTGAAACAACCAGGTTTCACAGTTACTGGGACTCAATTTAGTAGCCAACTTGTGCTGCTGTGCCTCTGCTGCAGTGTAGTGCACAGATACGGACATGTGTCTTAAAACCCCTACGGCAGCAGGGTGTAAGTTACCCACTTGGGTGTTTGTCCCGTGGTGCAGGCCCAGCTCCAGCGGCTCTCGGTTACTGCTAATGCCCAGACAAAATCTACAGGGACCACAGCCCACGGGGATCCGCAGAAGAGGTCAAGAACAGCAGATTTAGTACAGAAAAAGAGAAACCACAACCCTCTTATGAGAAGAAGCTGATTTTGACATACATCTGAGTATCTAATCCAAACATGAAGAGTAATCCTACTGCAGAACAATTCAAACTGTTGCAGTCTGAAAGCTGCTTTTCACCAGAAAGTGCCATTTTCCTGATCTTTCATTTTATCTGAAAGGAATCTACTTTGAGAGGCAGTATTTTGCTTAACTTCTTGATACCAAGTGTTGTCCCCACAAAGGGGCCTGGGGAGCACGACAGACTGGCTCTCTGTTGGATGGAGCTGGCCCTTCCCCACAGCAGAGGGTTTCCCTGGCTGGTTGCGGCAGACAGAAAAGGCAGGACCCCCAGCAAGATGTGGGGAACCCATGCTCTGACAGAGGCTCCCACAGGAGGCACGGGGTTGGCCGTCGGCTCTCCGAACCTTCTTCCCATCACCCTGCTGTTATTCAAGGGCACTGAATTGACTGAAACAGAGCTTGAAAGCAGGAAGCTGCCAGCCAGAACAAAAGGGGAAATTGTCTGCAAAACCTTCTCATTTTGGTTCTGTCCTGCTTAATCACTTCAAGTTTTCTCTGTGTAAGATGTGAGATATTGTAGTTCACATCCAAATACAATGTGGCTTTAGGAGTCTAATGGCTCTGCCACTGGGCAGATCCCTTTCCCAGCTCCAGCTAACTCAAGGTGTTACAAAAACTTTCCCTCTCCCTTCCTCCTAGGGTTAATCCAACTTAAATGACCACAGCATTATTTAGGGTATTGTACCACCCTTAAATGTACTGTCCTTCCTGCAACATTTTTTTCTATCCCAGACAATTCTTATTTTATGCAAGTCAGTGACTTTCTAGTGCAAAATATGAGACCCAGCACCCACCACTCACCACGGGTCTGGAAATTCATAGTGGGTGCAGGAGGTGGGATGTGTTTGTGATGTGAAGAATGACTTCACACTAAATGTTGGCCAGCAGGCTAACAGCAAAATGGGGAGGTGCCAGGAGCAAAGTGTCTTTCCAGTCCACAACAGTGCACTTTGCACCTATACTTTTCTTATCCAAGGAATTTTTGTGCCTCAGAAACTGAAAAAGAAAAGGTGCCTCACTCTGTGAGGGGAAGAAGACGGATCACAACACCAGATGTTACAAGACCCCTTGACCTGGGGATATCCAAGGTTAAACTCTGCCCCTGAAAAAAAAAGCCCAGCTGACACCCAGAACGGACTGTCAGTGGAAGATAATAGTCTTCAAAAGGAAATACATTTTTTGTGTCTTTCAGAGTAAAGATATGACTAACAAATTACATTTTTCAGGCTGAAAAAAGACATAACTCTCCACAAAAAATTATGTAACCCCCACTTCAAATAAATAGCAGTAACCACCCATTTTGATTTTATTGTTAAGAGCAACAATGTCAGTAGCAGTACAGCATAACAATATTTTAATGCCACAACATACGCAGAAAAATTCTGCAAATATTATATTTATAAGTTGGAGCTAACCTCATTAACTGCCTGCAGCATTGCTTCAGTTCATTACATGACACAAACAGAACAAATTTATATAACTGTATCTAAAATTACAAACAGGTAGTTCTATACTTCCAGGACTACATCTCAGCAGTGGTATTTATGCAGCCATAAATAAAGTCCTGCCAGCATTTTGATTATAAAACTGTATTTGTAGGATTTCTTTTTAAAGTTGGTTGGAAAAATGTGATTTAACTTCAAAGTTACTACTAAGACTTTGTCTTTAGTAATTTTGTACAATACATCCTTATTATCTAGAATAATTTTACATAGACTCAAATTAAAAGAAGTCAGCAATATGAGAATGAGATTATTTCTCAGAGACATATTGACAAGTTCACTAGGACAGAAATTCAAACTAATCACAGATTTTCCAAATCTAGGTCTGTGGTGGAGCTGAGCATCCTTTTTGGAAATGGCAATGGCTGTCTGTAACGGTGAAAATCCTTACAGAAACATGGTAACATTATAAATAAATGCTATTAAAATTCCAAGAGATTAAAGGCTGAGATCAAATAAACATACCAAAAATATTTATCTCTGCAGATGTTTACATCGGATCAGTTCACAGCTATACTCCTTCGTTGTCTTAAAAGAAAAGAAAAAGACAATGAAAAGAATCAGACCCTACAACTACTTTTTCCCAACAATATCTTTTGTCATGGACACAGAAGCAGCAGTGGGGAGTACGGTTTAGTGAGGTTATAATTCATCTCCACTAAGAGTTTCCTGACAAAAACAGTGTGAAGTGTCATTCTTCCCTTCCTCTGAGAGTTGGTGAAAGTGGTTTTGTCTTGCTTTTTTCTGTCCCTTACAATATAAGGTGTCAGAAGCTTCCAGTCTATTCCTCAGGTTTTTCTGGTGCCTTTTGTCCATTTTTAACACTTGGCATTGTGCCCTTCCCTGAGTTTATAAATCTTTGATGAAATCATATGCTGCTGCTTGCTGGAGGTCTGTATCTGAGAGGTGCCAAGGATGCAGCACCGTGTGACACTCGTGTGCCAAGAGCTCCCCAAACATAACTTAACTCCTAGGCCACTGCCATTTACTAACTCCTACGGGGCCAGATCACAACATGGTGACAAAGGCATCAAATTAAGTGCTATGAACACCTGCCTAGAGACCTTACTGCCCCTTCCTTTTACTCCTAAGGAACATAATAAATTTTAAATAATTTAAATATTTTAGGTAAATATTAAAATAAATACTAGGTAGTTTTCAAGTATCTTTTCAAAGCAAGAAAAAAATGAAAAAATGAAGTAGGAATATATGCCTGATTAAAAACAAACCAGCTAGCAGCTGATGCCTATGACTCTAGGGTAGGCTCAGATGGGTGTTACTGTTACTGCTTGGGATGTACCAAACCAAGACCTTGGATCGCAGCTTTCCAGCCCCGCAATGGGCAGGATCCCTCAAATTAAGCAAGAGTCCATCAAGAACTGGCTGTCCTGAACCCGCCACATCTGGAGCTAAGAGGAGGAATGGGTAACAACCTGGTAAACCTTCTACCCCAACGGGAACGAAAATCACAGTGAGACAGAGAGCAGGCTGTCTTCCCACCAGTCCCTGCAGCACACATCAGCAGAGATATCTGACATTAAAAACACTCTTGGATATCCCCAGGACAGGAGAGACATGGAGCTTTTGGAGCAAGTCAAGATGATCAGAGGGATAGAGTACCTCTGCTATGAGGAAAGGCTGAGAGAACTGGGGTTGTTCAGCCTGGAGGAGAGAAGGCTCAGGGGTGACCTAACTGTGGCCTTCCAGTACCTGGAGGGAGCCTACAAGAAAGATGGAGAGGGACTATTCACTAGAGCACGGAGTGGCAGGCCAGGGAGGAATGGATCCAAACTGACAAGAGAGTAGGTTTAGATCAGATGTTAGGAAGAAATTCCTTACTGTGAGGGTGCTGAGGCCCTGGCACAGGTTGCCCAGAGAAGCTGTGGCTGTCCCATCCCTTGAAGAGTTCAAGGCCAGGTTGGATGGAGCTCTGAGCAACCTGGTCTAGTGGGAAGTGTCCCTGCCCATGGCAGAGGGGTGGGAACTGAATGATCTTTAAGGTCCCTTTCAACCCAAATCTTTCTATGAGCCTATGATACCATAAACTAAGCAAAGGTCTGAGTCCAACAAAGCTCAAGCAGAAATAAGGTTCATAATTAACATATATATATAATTAATTGTCTGAAACAGCTTCTGACACAGGATGCTGTAAATTATTTAGGAGCATATAAGTCAGATTTTTTTGGGCAAATTTGCATTTAAAACTTTCATTTAACGCTATTTTGACCCCGCTATTTTGAACAAAGAGAAAAAAAAAGATATCAATCAAAATAGGTAGTAAAGATTAGAGGGGAATTTTTATAAATGTGTGACTGTGAGATGGCTTTTTTTCTAATTCGAAATAAAAAGACACAAACCTCAAAACCTTTGCAAACAAACAAATTGTGTAGTTTGTGTGTTGCAGAATCTCAAAGGGGAATTATGCTAAATCAGTCCTGACTCCATTAATCTGTTCCTGCCTTTGAAACTGTTCTTACAAGACACACAACAGATTATTAAGAAGGGTACTTTTTAAATTGTTATTACTCATACAGGTGAAGTATTTTAAGTATGAATCATAAGCTGACACATTGCATTAAAAAATCCAGGAATCTCTATGTCACGTCTCGCGAAGTAGTTGCCACTGAGATGCATTAGACCATCATCTGAAGTCTCCTCTCCAGGGAAAAGTGAAGCACTAAATTGGACAAAAAGCTATCACTGCTTTCGTGGGACAACCCTGAATGTGCCAGGAGATGGAAGAGATGACCTAACAAGAGTTGTCTTCAAAGTGAGAACCTCAAGGGATTTAGAAAAAGAAGAAAGGGGGGAAAAAAAATTAAATTCGAAAATTGTAAAAAAATATTTGTTGATGGAAGGAAAAGGCTAATGGGAGAAACACGGTAGTAGCTGCTTCCAAGAAAGGTGATGAATCAATTCATCAGGAAATTATGGTTTCTTCCTGTGAGCTGTCCTCATCACACAGAGAGAGAGCACAGCTGCCAGACACTGCCCGGGGCACGAGGAATCACTCTTCCTCCCAGAGAGGCACCCAGCTGAGAAGCAAAATGTGCAGTTCTGTGCTTCAGTCCATGTTGGAGATCACTCAGACAAAAAATAAAAATACCCTAATGGAGGTTTCCATTCACACCCTCGGGAAGCCTTGTCTTTTCCAAATTTCCAGTGAAGGGAGCCCTATCTGAAAATTATTTTAAAGCTTGTTTCTAATGGCATCATGATATAAGTGAACATCCAGCACCAAGGGAGAGAACACCTCCAAAGAAACAGAGAGTGTCACAGTAAAATACCATCCCCAACAGTCATGAATAGGTTAGCAAGATGCACAAATATAAACACATTTAAACACCAAAAGTTTAAAACAAAGCCAGTCTAAAGACTAAGTAATACACCATAGAATCATAGAATGGTTTAGGTTGAAAGGGACCTTAAAGATGATACAGTTCCAACTCCCCTGCCATGGGCAGGGACACTTCCCACTAGACCAGGTTGCTCAGAGCTCCATCCAACCTGGCCTTGAACTCTTCAAGGGATGGGACAGCCACAGCTTCTCTGGGCAACCTGTGCCAGGGCCTCAGCACCCTCACAGTAAGGAATTTCTTCCTAACATCTGATCTAAACCTACTCTCTTGTCAGTTTGGATCCATTCCTCCCTGGCCTGCCACTCCGTGCTCTAGTGAATAGTCCCTCTCCATCTTTCTTGTAGGCTCCCTCCAGGTACTGGAAGGCCACAATTAGGTCACCCCTGAGCCTTCTCTCCTCCAGGCTGAACAACCCCAGTTCTCTCAGCCTTTCCTCAAGGAGAGCTCCTCCATCCCTCTGATCATCTTGGTGGCTTCCTCTGGCCTCACTCCAAATGCTCCATGTCCTTCCTGTCCTGTAGACCCCAGATCTGGACACAGCACTGCAGGTGGGGTCACACTTAAGTGGGGCAGACAGGCAGAATCCCCTCCCTCCCCTGCTGCCCACAGGGCTTTGGATGCAGCCCAGGGCATCGATCTAGGGTTAGTTTGTGTGCAAGAAGTTTTAGAACTGAGGTCACTAAGCAAGTGCCAGGGAAAAATGTGACCATATTTCTCGCTCTCTTCAAGTGTTTTCAAAATATAATCGTCATTTCTGCCTGGAGGAAATTTCTTTTCCCATCCCAGCCTGCTATCTATATCCTGAAGCTGTAACAAGGCCCTGTTAACAGAGTCTTCTGGTTACAGTTTCTCTTCTAAAAGCAAAGGACATCTTCATGCTGCTGTGGGTTCTGTTACCAGAAGTTCTGATTCACCCAATACAAAGGCAACAATATTTTTTCTAGGCTTACATGAGAGGCAGAATTCAGCTTGATTTAACAAAGCTTTTTCAACAGTGAGGCAACATTTGGCTTCAAGTCTGCCATTCAAACAGCAGCTTACCTTTGGGAATGAGGAGTACATTTCTTTCCCAGAGCCAGATTTTTGTAATGATGAAAACGTTCTTGTTAAGCATTGATGCATATAACTAATTTGGACAAGTTAGGAAACGCACTCTTTGCTCATTACCTGGAATTTACAGTATCTGTGGGAAAAATATCAGTTACGGCACAGATTCCCATAATGTCATGTGTGCTTCACCAGTGCTGAGCTAAGAAGCTTCCAGATAAGCTTGCTATTATCTGATAGCAATGAGCCCTCTGAAACTGCTGAATTGTATCGGGGGGAACAAAATACTCCTGAAATATTTATTTTTCTTCTGAGCAATAGCTGAAGTATTGATGAAGCAGAAAGGCAGAATATAAAGGCAGAACTGGAAGGCACAGTACAGCCTAAAGTACAGCAAAAATGTGGGCCACGCTCTGAAAACATTTGCAAACACTTGACTTGAAGCACTTAGAGAGCAATGGGATGTTCACAGACATGTTTTATAAGGGCAAACACTTACATATGCAGTAGTTTAGGGGAAAAAAAAGTACTGAGGTTACAAACATGGGCAAAGCAGCTAAATATGTGCAATAACAGCAAATTATTCTGCACAATTTCAGATATGGCTCTCCTCAGCACACAGGTTGATAGCGATAGCACTAGCTACATTGAAAATGTTTCTTTTACAGCAAAAGTATGCTTTAAGATAATTATTGTTTGGAGAACCACTTGAGATGCTAGTTTAGACCACTAGGAAATGCTAGTTTGAAATTTATGTGTATAGCCTTGATTTGGTCCATTGTACTGTAGTACATGGGTGGCTGCTTTTCCCCAAATAACATCTGCCTGACTCAGAAGAAGGAATGCATGTTCTAACTACTAAAAAATTTCATTTTTGCTGTTGAGCATGAGGCCACTTTTAGTTTACTTTTTCCTCAGGTACTGCTCAAAATCAGCCATGAAAACCAATTTATAAAAATATCCTGGCAGGAGTCATGACATTTGACATGGAATTATCTGTGTGCTTAATAATGTTCCTCAGCTTATTTTCATACTAATGAAATAGCACTATTATTTGCATTTGAGAACTGCAGGGAAACATATTTGCCTAAAAAGTCTTTTTCATCTCTGAAGCAGACCATGTTCCACATGGATGCACTCTTTACTGAATATGTTTGTTAAAACATTAAGAAGTCTGAAAATTCAACTATTGGTTAAAACTTGCTTAAGCAATAAAATACTATCAGACAGGGGCAAATGCTTGTCCTGTAGCCAAATATCAAATCTGAACTCCAAACTCAGAAGTGTTACAGCTATTTCAGGAAAAGAACAATACCAGTCTTATTCTTGAGAACTGGAGAGCCATTTTACCTGAAAAATATGAAAAATAAATAAACCTGGCAAACATCCAGTGATGAATCTTTCATTTTTCACAAATAAGCGGATAAATTTACAAGCTATGAGAAGATGGTTGTATGCAAAGGATCAATCCACCTCTCAAGTATCCAACTGTGGTAGGTTGACCCTGGCTGGATGCCGGGTGCCTACCAAAGCTGAGCTATCACTTCCCTCCTCAGCTTGACTGGGGAGAAAAAATATAATGAAAGGCTCATGGATTGAGGTAAGGGCAGGGAGAGATCACTCACCAATTACCATACTGGGCAAAACAAACTCAACTTGGGGAAATTTGATTTCTTACCAATCAAATCAGAGAATAGTAATGAGAGAAAATAATCTTAAACCTTAAAACACCTTCCCCTCTACCCCTTGCTTCTTCCTGGGCTCAGCTTCACTCCTGATTTCTCTGTCTCCTCTAGAAGAGTACAGGTGAACAGGGAACAGGGGTAGAGGGGCCGCCTGTGGTTAGTTTAACTCACACACATTGTTTCTGCTGCTCCTTCCTCCCCAGGGAGAGATTCTTCACACTCTTTTCCTGTTCCAGTGTGGGATCCCTGCCATGGGGCACAGTCTTGCACTAAATTTTCTAATGTGGGTCCATTCCACGGTGTGCAGTCCTTCAGGAATAGGCCGCTCCAGCATGAGTCACCCATGCTATTCAAGCCCTGCCAGCCAACCTGCTCCAGTGTGAGATTCTCTCTCTGTGGGTCCAGAGGTCCTGTTAGGAGCCTGCTCCAGTGCAGGCTTCCTACGGGGTCCCAGCCTCCTCTGAGCATCCCCCTGCTCCAGTGCAGGTCTCCTCCACAGGCTGCAGGGGCACAGCTGCCTCACCATGGGCTGCACCACAGGCTGCAGGGGAATCAGCTCTGGTGCCTGGAGCACCTCCTTACCCTCTTCTGCACTGACCTTGGTGTCCGCAGGGCTGTTGCTCTCATATTTTCACTCCTCTCTCCAGCTGCAATTGCTTTTGCACAGTAATCCTTTTTCTGTCATTAAATACATTTTCCCAGAGACTCTACCACCATTCCTGCTGAGCTCAGCCTTGGCCAGCAGCAGGTCCATCTTGGAGCCGGCTGGCATTGGCTCTATGGGACATGGGAGAAGCTTCTGGAAGCTTCAACAGAAGCCACCCTGATAGCACCACCCTCCCACATTCCTCCCACCCCCCAAACTTTCCCATGCAAACCCTACATACCAGAGCTTTACTTGTAAACAGTGCTGCAAAGATTTTAACCATTTTCCCTTCGGCATCACACAAAGTAGGTACAACCGTAGTTTAGTAATGAGAGAAGCAAGTTTAAGTCCCCTCAGTTTAGACCATCATTGGCCTTGCCCTTCAGTTCCCAGTGTGAAAGAGAGGAATACATTCAAGGCACTGACACGCTTCCACCTGTCTGGGCTGGGAGTCGCAGGGGCACCTATGACAGTTAGAGATGCTCTGTGCTAACAGCAGATTTTAGCAAATGTATTTTTAAAATAATTCATACTACAGCAGGAAGAACTTTTTCCTTTAAAGAGAATACGAATCATTTAATGCCCCCTGAAATGCATTACTTTCATGCACTGCAGCAAAATAAATATTTTACAAACAATGAACTTCCATCTTTCTGAATTCTTATTCATCTCCAGTTACAAACGGTTTAAGCCCAGTTTCCCATCTTACAGAGCTAGAAAAGCCAGAAAGTTTCTGCACAAATGGTCTTTTCACAGTGTGCTTGCTATTTAAATTCACTTAATTAAATATGTAAATCTAATTATTTGTCTCAAAAGTTTCTGCATATGCATTTTAAGAATGCAATATACAGAAGTCTATTTGTAATGCTGAGGCCAAACCCTACAGTCTTATAGAAGAACCCAAGACCAAATAAACTGACATGTGGAACAACTAATTCAGAGAATGAGATCTGTTTAATTAGTCCATTAAAACAACGTATACAGTTGTGAAATCTGTGTTATTAGAAGCCTTTTTCTTTAATCTATGCTGAATCATTTTCCAAATCTTTTCCATGAAGTATCAGCAGGTCTTTAAGATCAAGTATTGTTAGCAAATGTTCTCCTGATACAACCCATCTGTTAGGTGTTAGTGTTGATCTTTTCTCAACATTCATAAAACACTCTTCTCTCCATTGTAGATTATAAATATTAGCAACCGTGTAGAAACAGCTTTGTTTAGATCTGCCAAGACCCTCTGTCCTGCAAAATGTTGAGTATTAATTTCCAGTAAAAACAAATTCCAAAGGATTTTTAATATTTTTAATTAATGTGTGCTTTTTAATCTCATTAAAAGTATAATCAGTAGATCATTTGTTATGTAAACATTACAATTTCTGTACATTGAGAACAAACACAAAATTTTTATTTTAGAATATTAATTAATTTTGATGTTAAACTTATCAGAAAAGCTGCCAATTTGCACATTAGTCACTTACAGTCTTTTGAACCTTACAGAGAATCTACTTAGATATAAACAGTTAAACACCAAAAGATTAAGCTAAAATAGCCATAAAAAGGACAAAAGAGGAGGAAGCACATTTTCTACATCTGAGGCAAAGCAAACAATTGCAGTAGCAATTACAGCCCGTTTCTTTAAAGGAGACTTTAGACCAATTGTCCTGAGGCCACTGAAGGAAGAACAAGAGTTAGTTACAGTGGCCATTTGATACTGCAATTTATTGCTTGCAGTATTTTCCTTGAAACAAGATATTTAAGAGAGCCAGTTGCTTGGTGTTAAAAGCTTAATTTTCAAAGCAAATTTGAAGAATGATTCCAGATTTTGACATGGCCAGTCTTCTTATTACTGCTCACATATTTTCCTTGGGCTATGAAAACAATTCCAGATTCTTTTTTTCATTTTGACCATAGCAAATGAATAATGTGGCCATGCAAGCGATACAGTCAGAAAATCAAGGTCAGGCAATTCTGCTCTTAGGTTCTTTACTGACACCCAATATTAATAATACTTTATTATTAAATTACATGTTTTAAATATGCCTATTTTAAAATGTTTTTATATGCTTTGTAAAATATTATAATCAGAATATATTTCTGTTATTAATTCTTCATATAATAACTTACAATGAACCAGAAGTAATTTTAAGAAAAAAAATCTGTTTATGTAATGAATAGACAAAAGAAGCCCAAGTCAGGGCTGTCTGTAGGTATATGCACAAACTCACACACATTTTTTAAGACTCGGTATGTAGACCTGAGACCAAGATTGTCACTGGGAACCTGAGCTACTAAAACTATGTATTTAAAACTTTATGGCTGAGATTTTTCAAACACCTATTCTGATTTGACTTTAAACATATGAAAATAAATGGCCACAGTGAAGTGATCTGATGTGGTCAAGTCTAACCTGCTGCCTGCCCTCTAGTTAGGGAGAGCTGACAGAGCTTTGAGCCTGTGGAAGAACAGCTTGGCACTGCACAGGATGGAATTTTTCAAGTGCTTGTGCGACAGAGGATTATGAATAGGCAAATACAGGCTCATGGATAAAGCGTTTTCAAAATGGTAGCTCCCTCTAAATGCCCAGTACATAGCAGTCAGTCCTGCTCACACGAGCTGACAAAACCGACAAGGATTTGCTAATACAACTTGGAAGCAGAGGGAATATGATGGTCAGTAAATATGGAATGAGCTGGGTATGTTCCTTCTCTACAGCTGGAAGGGGTTTTGCCAGGAAATGATTAGGAAAGTAAAACAGCAGAGATGACATAAGAAAGGGCATAATCAGAAGATCAAACTAAATGAAAGGAAAATAAGGAAACAGAGAGAGAAAAAGAGTAAAGGAAAATAGCAATAAAGTTCATATTAGACTAAAAAGGAGCGCTTGAGAGAGGACAGATGAACACACAGCTGCAGATCAGATAGGCTGGAATATAAAATAGTGGGAATGGGGACACCAGGAACATCTCCAGTGTCTGAGAGCTTCGCATGCAACTGGTTTGACAGGCTCCTGCCAAGCCGATCTCTATTCTGAGCCTGTTTCATCTCAGTGACACTCTTCTTTCGTAAACCCACATCACACAGGACCAAGCAGCATGCAAAGCATCCTGTTCCCTCTTCTCCTCCTGTGTTATCTCTGCTCCAACAGGTCCCATGCCGCTTCCTGCCAGCTACCCATCCACACCCAATAACCTGACCCAGTGTCAGGGAATCTGTGTGCTCAAGTGCTGCATTTTCTTGTTCCATTCATCCATCTCTGTTCTCCACCCACAACTGGGGGAAAGAGAAAAATCCATGTACATGCAGCTGCTCAAGGAACAGATGGGAAATAAGAGAACTGATGAATGTAATGCCAGCTCCTCAAACATCTCACCATTAAAATAGACAAACTATTTTGCTTAGTTTTTCTTATCTGTACACTGGAATTAACACTTCCAGTCTGTTTGTGCACAGTCTTTTAAAACATGATGATGAACATTCCTTCAGCAATGCTAAATATTAGTACAATTAATGTCATGGCCTGTTTGAGAGTAAAGGTATTATTCAAGTGGTTATGAGAATTTGTCAAATTCTTGTCTCACTCCGACTTCTCAAATACAGGAATGAAAAAAGCCCTAAAAATAAAGGGAAATGCTGATGCTGTCCATTTGAATAACATGAAAAGCTAGATATTAGTAATCTCAGCTCAGTTTCCGACAGATAGTTCCTTAGAATTTACAGCTGCTCTTGATTTTCCTTGTTGTTCATTACTAATACCATAAGTCTTGAACGTATCAGATGAAGACATTAAATAAATTAAAATCTCATTTTCCCATCGAAAACTAAATAGCACATTTTTTTACATCCTAGCCAGGTACTTCTCTTATTACTAGTTATTCTCTTTGGCACACGCATTGGCTGGGGAGAAGTTTATATTTTCCACGGTCTGACAAGATAAATTTATTCCACAAGGACTACAAGCGAAACCATTTCATGTATTTGTTAAAAAAACTCAGCAGAAATCAATATTCAAAATCTTCATGTACCTGGCCACAAGAAATTCCAGTGTAACTATTTTTGGCAGAATCACTGCTATCTGAATTGAGGAAATTAGAATACACTGCTGACATTAACACTACCAAAAAAAAAAAAAAAAAAAAAAAAAAAAAAAAAAAAGTGGAAGTAAATTTGCGAAGTGATGCTGTAATTAACATGGCCCTTGAGGTCTTGAGCTGATGTTCTGCCCAACTGCAGAGAAGAGTGGAGAAACTTAAAAGGCACCCAAATGCAATTTCAGCCTGACACAGCACTATCTACCACAGCAATAATAGCAATAATTTGTGTCAATGACTTCAGAATTACTGTCGCTGAGATGTACTTTATTATGTTTCACCCGTCCTTCAGCAGACTTTCAGTGCTATAGAGCAGAAGAGGAGCTGGGTCAGAAGCAATAATTCACTACACAAAGTCTTTGCCTTGATAAGACAAAAAAAAGCAGTTACCATTTCTGACTTTGAAAAAATTCAAGGAATGTTTTGATACCTAGATTCACTCATGCCAATATCATTAAGACAGAAAGGCAAGGAATACACCACTAATGATCCAGTTTGTATTTCCAGTTCCTGAATCATACAAGGCTTTTTGTCTCAGGTAGTAATCCAGCTTTCCCCAATTTTTTTGTCTCAGCCTCTACAGCTTGGATGTTTTTTAAGCTTTATTCAACCATCCATGCAAACCAGCTACGCCCCAGACTCACAGCAAGCTAGTTATAAACATTTGTTTATTCTTGCCTCCTTCATCTTTACTTAATTTACGTTACATTTTAGAAGCTTTTAATTAGGGAGCATCTACTGATAACAGGAAGGATATGGTTTAAAAGTACAAGAACAAACTTGGATAGGAATTAAGTTAAAATAAAAAGAAAACATGAGAACGTTGTTCATTCTAACTCACAGCTGTGACTTCCTTGTACCTTTTATCACTGACGACAACTTCTGCTAAAGAGAAGTGTGGACTTTAAGAAGATAAAATCTTGTTTCATATATGAGATACTAGAAAGATTGCTAATTAATTTGTGTAGTAAAAGGTGTTTCCAAATTGCTTCAGTATTGTTCAAAACATTCACTGAAAATGACAGTCACGAGGTTTTGCCACACAAGCGTTTCAAACACCATTTTAGTACGGCATATTTCGCAAAGGATAATGAGAGAAATAAAAATTAAAAAATAAAAAAGCACCATTTGTGCAAAGATCCAGGAAAGGAGAGCAAATCTCCCAGGACAGAGCAAGAGCTGTGAGACTCACGGCTCAGCCGTAGCAGGCTGGGGAAGATCCTCTCTGCAGCTCTGGATCAAGTGGTCACTGTACTGTGAATGGATCCCAGAAAACCATTTCTTACTATTGCACACAGAGCTGGTACACAGTTCAGAACAACCACCTGGAAAAGATCCAAAGCTCTTGGCTCTCACGTCTGCTTTCTAGATAGTGGTCTTGCCCTTGTTCGAATAGATTTATGATCTTTGTAAATTAAAGATAAGGTTAAGAATATACCACCCATAGTAATCGGCTTTAATAATTATCTTTAGAATAGATTATTTTAAATTTGGTACTATTTCTAAAACACAATAAAACAAACACTCTTAAAACAGAAAATATACAAATCAGTAGAAAACTAGCCACCAGTACTTGTGAGAATATCTTTGACCTTTCCAAATGTACTTTTCTGTCCTTCTCCTCTCTCCTCCCTGCATTATTTTCTGTTTTATAACATGGCTGTTATTTGTCTGAGCCTGATAAGCTCCTGGGACTCAGTTTGACCTCTCAAACGAGATTCCAAGAATGTAGCCATCACAAGAAATCAAAATAGTGCATCCACAACAAACTAGTTTGGAAGTTGTGTTTATCACAGGCCTTTTTAATTATCTTACATAGCTTTGATTCCTTTCCTTAGGGTACTAATTACATGAGTGTGTTTTGTTTCTTTTAATGTCATGAAATAACATCCACTTTTTCCACATTTTCAAGCAATATTCTGCAGGCACACTACTTTTAAATGCACAACATTCAATTCCAGCCTTAGCAGTAGATTGGCTTTAATCATCTGAAACATGCTATGCCAACTCTCTAGTGTCAGAGAGAAGCCTGACTTACTGGATAACCTAAATCACACTATAGCAGGTTTGGTACATCAATTACCACTTACTTTTTAAGTTCAGTCACTGCTATAGAAACATAAAATGTTGGAAAGTGGGTTGAAAGATGTAAAGTAAATGCTAGGCGTAACAAATTTGAATTTTCAGACCAGTTGACATAATTTGTTGGGGATTTTTTGTCTGCAAATCAGTGAGTAACTAAACCAAATCAGCCACCAGTGTTTCACTGGAGATAGATATCCTTCACTGTCAGAAGTTAAGTTGTTATAAATGGTTTTTAGTACATAGATTTTTATTTTCTTTAGGAGCTCTCAGATTTATTTGCACAAGAATAGGGAGGCTTCTGTTCAGTTCATAACCATAAAATAAGCCAATACCAGACTGTCAAAATGCACAGTTGCAGAGAAAGTGATATAACCAACGAGAGTAAGGAGTTACTGTGTGTTAGTCTTAAGAACATAACTTCTTCAGCTTCTCTATTAATCTGTCTTCTTACTCTGTCCATAAAACAAAAAAGTCCTATACTAACGCCTGCTCAAACCAAGTCTAGTTCTTTTTTTCACCTTCAGCTGAAAAAAACTCCAATGCTAGTTAGAAAACTGATGAACTATTAGCAGCCACATAAACTGGAATGTATATTTAAACAAGGCAAAAGGCTTCTCATATCAACTAACTAACTGTACGTTTGATTTGGATACTTGCAATGCCAGGTTTTACTCCTGGGGAAATGCTTACAGACTTGTCCAGGTAACTGAATGCCAATGCTTCTAGATATACAAGCCTGCAGAAACCATCCCGGGCATTTGATGATTTAATCCAGATAGTTTACACATCATTTATGTAGGCTATGGGTGTGAAGGATTTGCTTTTATCAAAATGAGTATTTTCACTTCAAAAATGCAAACCAGCTTTAGCTTTACTTTTCTTCTCAAACTCTTCTTCAGATGACAGGCATCAAGAACATGAAAACCCTCTAGTTCATAGGGAATGAACAGAGTGCTCCTGACAAATACATACTCTCCAACTGCCTGTGATGTGATATTCTCCGGTCAACGAAACAGGTGTAGGAACAAATGTTTTCCTGAAACATATCTCACAAAACCAATGAAGGAAAACTATTATCTCGGATTAAGAGTTTTCCTTTGTTCTTTAATCACAATAGTAAAAGGGATCCCCTACTCTGTTTACATTTCAGTCAAAAGCAACAAAAAAAGACTTTAAATTAGGAAAAAGTAGGAATTAAGAAAAGCTGGGTTGTATCTACATTTCACTGAAAATGTTTATAGGCAAGTCTCATGTTAAGTTTTGCAGGTAGAAATACTCCAACATGCAGACACAAATAAGGGAAAGACAGAATGACTTAAAATCAGTAACAGCACAATTAAAGAAGAGGTTCAAATGTGGTATTTCCAGAATCAGATCTACAGGGTGTTGAGTGCCCTTACCTCATGCCACATTAGTAACAATCACAGGAAACCAATAACTTACCAAACTGGACCCAGAAAGAATGAAAGAGGACACTTCAATGCCACTTATTTTTCATTTAAAAACACAAACAAACAAGCAAACAAACAAAAACTACCACCACCCTGAATCCATTCACCTTCCATCACTGGATACATACAAGCAGAAGAACAATCTTCCCAGCCCTTGCACAATGTCAGAAGCATGAACACTTCAAAACGTTATACTCCTCAGTGTAGCAAAAATGCTACCTGAAAAGGGAATTTTTCATTGAGCCACTGAATGTAGGAACACAGATTTCTCACAGAAAGTGCATGGCTCATTCTCCTTGGAAAAGAAATGTATTGTTACAGACATTAAATACAAACTACCTAAATGCATTGCATAATTAGATACAATTACTATTCCTACTCTTCCATGAGCAATGCCATCCAAAAGGATAAAGACAGGGTTAAAACCTTCATTTAAACTAATCAGAATAAATGTCAACATAAGCATCAGCAGAAGAAGGCATGCCAAAAATAACAGAAAAATAGTGAAGACATAACAAACAATAAAGCTACTTAAAATCTTGGATACTGATTTATCCTATGATGCAGCACAAAATACTTGAAGGCAAAACAAAAATTCCACTTAGTTTTCATTAGTTTAAATTGTATCTAAATGTAAACACTGGTTATCAGTGCTCCTGTGACTTCTGCAAACAAACGATTTTGAAGGAAGTTCTTTGCTTTTCTTTTAAGGAGCTATCTGTGCTTAGCTGGAACATTCCTGAAAACAGAAATGTGTTCAGTCAGGGTAAAACAGAGAAATTATACAACAGGAAAGGTTCTTCATGCCCAGCTCCTCCTGGGCATTAAGGCAGAGTGTCTCTATGGACACAGATCAGGTGATGCTGCTGGGACAGGCGTGTGCATTAGCGGAGTGCATTTAGATGACACACAAAAATTATGGCTAGTTACTATTACTTCCAAAACCAGCAGGTTAGCATTCTCTAACAATTGTTATTTGTCTTAAATTTCCAAGGCTATGAACATGCCATCACAGCTGGCAAAACAGTAGAATTATACCCTCGAAAAATACAAGCCAAAATTAGGCAACTGATAAGGGAAGCATTGCTCAGCTCAAATTGTTCCAAACTCTGCTGACACTTTGTAAACATTCATGTCAGGATTCTTCAGTAAGCCTCAGTGTTGGGTCCACTCACTGACTATGCAGCTTGCCTTGCTCAGGTGCTGACCTTTGCTCAAGTTTTCTCTATGTCTGGACATTGCCCAACTCAGGTCAGCAGTCCAAAGCATTATGGGCTGCCTAATGTACTTTTGCTCTTCAAATAAAGCAACTGAAACACTCAAAGGCAGTTATTAAAAAACAGGAAAAAAAGCAAAGAGGATGACTCTAAGATGATTATTAAGTCTGACCAAAAAGTGGTGCTTTTTTCCCAAAGTCTGAAGTATTGAAAAACTGATGTCCTGTATGCCATGACTACACTGGCTGTTGGGAATCACTACTCAGACCCAGAATGTTGTGATGCATTGAATCATTTCCTTTAAACTCCTACCACTCATTGCTTAATATGATGACACAAACTTGGACCATAAAATGACCTCTGTAGGCTCATTATTCATGTTCCTCTTTTGCTCAAAGATGCAGTGGGAATGACTCTGCACACAGATTGAAGAAGACTGCTTTTAAAAACTGTCCAAATACATTGTAAAGTCTTATCCTCTCTGGTTTTATGTCTACCAGTGGTCTCGCCATTCCTTACCAAAATTAACCTTGATCTAAGTCATTTGTTGCTACTGTGAGTGATTTACTGAACATTACTATAATATGCAAGACGTATAAAAGACATTACGTTTGTCCAGCTAATGGCAAACTTAGGTTTGCAAGACATTTTCTCTCTTCCAGTATCATCAGAGTAAACCTGAATTAAATGAAGCAAGAGACATGAAGCCTCTAACCTATTTCTGTAAATTGTACCAAGCCATTTAACTCTTTAAACCAAGACGATATTTTGTGTGGACTTCAGTTTCAGATCTCTGACAAATTTCTGAAAAAGGCTATTGCTTTTGGTTGGAACGTCCTTCTATTTGGGAATAATCAGTTGCAGGATCAATAACTCGATTTACAAGGCTGAAAAGCCAGCACTGTTCCATTTTCCTTAGAAGTTATGCATATTAGTGGTAATGCACAGAACAGTAGAAGACTTCAGGAATTCTCTCCTGATGTAGAAATAACTGTGTTCTGGCCAAATGAGAACATTTTTAGGCACGTGTCTGTGCTCACACATTTCCCTCTATTTGCTACCAAAAACTGATTGACTTGGAGAGAGACATGTACTGGTTGGTAACTTGATGGCCAATCTGAATACACGGGATTTTAACAGCACAACAAAGGGTTAACACACATGCTGTCACCAAAAGAAATCAAGAAATACAATCTCAAATGACAAAACATTGCTCCAAAGATGAAAAGGACTGAGTACAACTTCAGCAAAGTGGTACAACTTACAAAAAAATCTTCTAGCATTTTTGAAAGTAAAGTACAAGAAGTGAGAATAAAGGGGTTTAGGTGGTCTAGTGCTGATCATCCACCAACACCTCTAAGGGCTTTTGGCAATTACAGAGATTTCAAATATGAACAAACACCTTTTTTTCTAAACTGCTGAGCACATACAAATGGGAATTAACCATTTACTGAGACAAGCAATTAAGACAAATTAGAAAACAGTTTAATGTGCTTTCTGCACCACAAATACCTTATAAATGCCTTTCAGTGACCCAAAAAGTGAACAATAAGCCTATGTTAAAGGCTACTGTCAGAGAGACAAAGAACAAAGATATGCAAGCTTTGTCTACACTCATCTAGAGAAACTCAGCAAATTGCTCTGTCATGCATCTTGTACCCTCCCCAGCAATCATGTGAACCTTTGCCCTTTTGCCCTGACAGATTAAATCGAAGCATGAAGAAGTAGGATCTTAGCCGAAGAATATTACATTTTAAAAGCTGACCTAAGCTCTTTTTATTTGCCCTTTCATTCTGATCTCATGATGATGTTTCACTACTTTCTTCAGATATTGAGTTCATCAATCTCTAAGCCTCTCCTGATGTATTTTAGATTTCTGCATTTCTTCCATTTCGGGGAAGAGTGTGGTGTTTTGTACTTTACAGACCAACTGTAATAAAAGGGTCTATATGATTCAGGAGATTGAGAATACTTAGTCATAAAGAAAACTTGTAATCTGGATTTCCCTCACCTCTCAAATTGTGAATATTTTTATGTACTAAGACTCAGAATAGTACAAAAATTATTATTTGCTTAAATACTAATTTTGAACTTGCATAAAATTTATCCCACGGGAAAGGATCTGTGCAAGGACCTCTTTCACCCAGGTACCCACCATCACCCTTCCTTAAACAGCTGCATTTAGCTCCCTGGGAGTACTCAGTAATCAGGTGTTTGGCTTTTCCTAAACTCTAACACTGACACAAAGATTAATGACATTTGACACTGTGAGTGAATAACAGCATAAACTATCATACTATTTTATCTGAAATTAAAATTCTCTCGTCTGCTACAGTTACCTTTAAAATGGGCCTCAGCTTTCAGACCTGAAAACTGAGGGTGCAATCTGCACAGCTCAGGACTAAGTAATGAAACACTGAATCTTCTAGCTCATCACTCCCAAATTTTGGAAAGGTCTAATCACCTTGCAGAGGTTAAGAAAACCTGGTTGCCTCAATCCAGCTTTAAATAGATGTATCACTGTTATCAGTAGGAACAAAAGCTGGCAGATGCTTGAACTACTCTCATACCTTTCCAAAGGACTGAAGTTTGTAACACCATTGCATGAGCTATCAAAATACTTGCTTGGGCGATTTGACTTGTGGAAATGTTCAATTCATATAAAGCAAATAAAAACATTTTTACAGAGAATAACACTGTAACAATAAAAAAAATCAATTTATTAAGAAACACAGTAGAGCCAGAGTATATCAGCTCTGAGTTTTTATGTGGGACACACTCCACTCTAAGCACAGAGACTGAATTTATGTAATTCCCAATGGCTAAGAAGCTAGTGTCTCTTCCTTCTACACAATGATCTAATATTCACACCATCATCCAAGTCTTCCTGACAAAGCAGGAGAAAAAGCACACATATTTGTACACAAAGGATCAATATTTAGAGACTGCATAATTCTTTATCTCTTTAAATAGGTCTTTCTAGAAATTAGTCATCTTTTAAATTGATACTCCTGCAGAAAAAGGATTTTTTTTTGCAGATGGATATAGAACATGCAAGATCTCTAGATACACTGCTTTTTAATTTTTAATTAGAAGACTCAATTTTTTTTCTATACCATTTTTCATAGATAACAGTATAGAAAAGTGGTAAAGTAATATTCCAGATAAGAGAGGAGTTTAATTTGATTCTGAGAAAAACAACATTCATACAGATTGTTTAAACCACTACTTAGTGGTATTTTATGACCAAATCTCTCAATTGAAATATTCAGTGACTATGAACACAGGAATGCAAGACATTGCTCAGCTGTTAATGAGTCCTTACTCTTAGACTTAAAGACTGAGAAAGTTCCCAACAGATATCCAGAGAAGACAGTGCTAACACTTACTAAAATTTAAGCCTAACAATCACAAAGAAAACACAAAAATGAAAGATAAAAAGGAGAAGGAGGAAGAACTAGTATTATGGAGGATACAAAACACAGATGTTTTCAAGCCTTCGGCTTTTGGACATAAGTATATCTTTGCAATATCAATATTCACACATAAGAACAATATTTCTCCAGCACCTAAGTCTGCTGCTGGCCAACCAGCTCTGGAACACACCAGCCTGTTGTTGACACAACCCAAGAAAAGAGTATTTCAGGGCAGTGTGTAAATGGACTCGATTTCACTGCTCCAGCCATAACAAGAGCCTGTGTTTCCCCCTGCAAATTCAGAAGTACTACAGTGGAACACAACCAGCATATTATGGCTCGCAAAAGCAATTTTTCTCTTACTTAAAGGCAATTGTTTACATCAAAGAACCTCCCAGAAGGGTTTTGCATACAAGTAATCATCTGTTAACTGAACTAACATTATTAGCAAAGTTATAGCCTATTATCAGAATATCTTTTATTATAATGTATGGGTTAGCACTTCATACTTACCAGAGGAGTGTGCAAAATGTTTCTATACTCATTGAAATAATACAATTTCAATTCCACAGAGAATGTCTATATACTTAGATAGAAGCTAAGAATGTTAATTATATGTGTACTTACAATGATGACTGAGACATCAGTTACTCCTATTCTATGCACTGGGCAGCTAAAGAGAAGTCCCAATATACTCCTCTGGTCCTTTATACTGGTGAGGACAATAAGGTGTTCATGGCCTCACATCTCTACATTGTTTATCAACATACTTTTCACCGTGACTTGATACATTTTATACAGAAAAAATAGCTTGTTAATATCCTATGAAAATAGATTTGGTGGGCCTATAGGCATTGGATTTAATTTCATGGCAAAAACTTGTTGAAGATGTGGATGGCTCTAGGGATGATCCAGACAAAGCACTTCAAGAAGGCTACACTTCAGATGGTTAATGCAATTCTGGCAATCTCTTAATTCCCCTCCTTATCCAGCAGCAATAAAGCTCAGTTCTCTAATCTGACACCTCCTTTGCTTGGATGTCCAATTAAATAAATCTGAATAAGTGAAGGACTTGTCAGACACTGTGGGTTTTCCAGCCCAAAAAACCCCCCAAAGTCTCTCTTAATATGCTGATGTAAACAAGGAGATAATGCTGCAGACAGAATGCACAGAAATTAAGAACAGACCTCAAGAAGTCACCCAGCTCATCATCTCACATCCTCTGATGCTACTTAAATATCTCTGTTGTCCCTGCCAAATATTTGGCCAATATTTTAAAAGCTTTTCTGCCTATTTACTATTTAACGGTTATGTAGCTGAGATTTCCTCCTAATTTTAGGAGGGAATCTCTCCCCTTACTACAACTTCAAGCTGTTATTTCAGCTAATGTAGCCACTAGGCACAGAAAACAATTGATCACTATTCTCTTTTATACAGAACAAATCCAAGTCTGTCAACCTTTTCTCAAAGATCAGGTTTTAAATATATTTGAGTTTGACACATTTCTCTGGATTTTCCTCTCTAAAACTGCCTGCATGAGAAGTGAACCGAGAAATATGGGATGCTAAAAGGCATCTTGAATCCTTTTCTGGCATGAGAAAGGTATTTCACTTTAATCATTCAGACTCCTGTATCTTTAAAAACCCAGGGCCAACCTTCACCAGTCCATTTGTAGCTGCTGGATGTGTGGAGGTTCTCAGCTATTTCAGACTATTGGCAAACCTTTAACAGCCAGTTAAGCCCCATCTCTCTCTTGTACTGGGGAGGCCAGAAGTGGACACAGAATTTCTGATGTTTATATACTATTTATCATTCCTAAGCAAAGATACGAACTAGACCACATAGCACTAATTCTGTATTTTAAAGAAAAGTCTATGTGAAACTTTGCCAAGGTAGCTGAAATTTATAAAATGACAAGTTTTTCAGTTACTATGCCATTGTTCGTATATTTGAGGGCAGAGAAAGCTTTTTAACTGCCATTAAGAAACAAAAGGCAATTCCTGCAAAGTTGTCATCATCTAAACATGACACACACAAACCAACTAACAAATAGTTATTTCTCTTAGGATTATGAAGCTAATCTAAATATGCTACTCACAGATTAGGTCTAGGCCATTTTATTAGATTCGAAACCAAAGAGGGTTTTTTCTATTTTTCAAAATCCAGGAACTAAAAATAAAAAGCAAGGCTGACAGGCATTTGGCTGAGTGAACAGGCTCTCTACTTATCAACCCCTAGCCCACAGAACTGCCCAAAGCAAGAGGGACAAAAACATGAAAAAATTATCATTCTGGAATCCCAATATTGTAAAATATAAAGAGAGATATAGTGGTCAAAACTGACAGGAATTAAGTATTCAGAGGCAAAATATACACAGCAGAGATACAAATCTCTTTTCATTTCTAGAACTCGTAATGCAAAGAAGGATGAAATGCATCAGTAAAAAGAAAAAAAATATTTAAATCTGTAGAGAAGGACCAGAGTTTTGTCTTCACCAGGTTTTAAATTTTACACTTTAGAATAAAAAAAAACAAAAAAAACAAAACAAAACAAAACAAAACAAAACAAAAAAAAACCCAACCAAAAAACCCAAACAAACAAAAAAAGAAAGAGGAACAAGTTTCAGCCAAGAAAATTCAATACTTTTACAAACACGTCTGGACTATTTAATCTAAGGACTGAATCACAACAGCTTGGGGGCAGAGGAAGGAAAGTAGACAGAAACATGGACTTGTGGAACTCCTAGTTGGAAGGGTGGGAAAACAATCCAGGACAAAAGAGTTAAGAATTAGAGAAGAGGTTACAAGCAGGAAGGCCTGAGCACTCATTTAAATATTTTTGTGTTATGTTTAAGTTACTTTATTCTCAGTTTATTTTACCTACATGCAGCACATATAAGAACACACCCTCACAGTGAAATCTGATGTACCAAAAATTAAATTGTCCCTATCTCTAACTTAACAAACATCAAGAGACTGATGAGAGGAAACTGACGAGACTCAAGAGAGGAGAAAACCGGTTTTGTTTTCCTTTTGCTTTACATGCAAAAGTCAGCAGATAATAAAGCACCTTTATATTTACAGTATGAAATACTGTATTTCATAAAACCTGATGCCTGAAATAATGGAGGCACTACAGACCTGGCCAGGTCCATCTGAGATTCTGAATGCAATAATTAGCTTTTTACAAAGGGCATTCATGTCACTTCAGTGAAACCACAGAAATAATGTGTGTTTACATTATCTCCTCCAAAGTCTCATTTCCTTTTCACTTATTACATATATGAGACAGGAAGTTCAAATAACAAAGCTGAGGTGCATTAATGAAATGGAGAATTACTTACTCTTTGTTATTTGCAGCACTTATGGAAGAGATACATGTGTATGCCAGAGAAACTTGGGTGAGCATCAGCACTCTCTTTACCTTTTAGGATTGAAAATAAATTACTCCAACACAGATGATCATATGTTTCATGAAGTGTTAAATACTAAAGTAAGGAAATAGATGCATAACTCTAAGGAAAATCATAACACACAGGAATTCTGTATCTGCTTTGGTCATCAAAATATCTCTATGGAGTAAAGGAACAAGTTATATTCCCTGCCTGTGTTTCAAGGGATATCTTTATTTTTGCAAGTTGAGGGATTTCTTTCCATTTCACAAATGGCACATTCCAGACTGGCAATGAAGGTATGACTGCCATCTTCTTGAAACGCCATATTTATTTAAAAAAATGCACTATCCTATCCAAAGGAAGTTCAGCATTTAGCACACAGCCAAGGCAGAGAGAAATTCTCACACATACAAACTGTCAGGCAGAGCCTGGGTTTGGCTTGCCTGTTCTTGTTTGTGAACATCAGTAGAGAGCCATAGATTTCTTGAAACATGCCACCAAAATGTGTCAACAAAATGAAATGAAAACACTGATCGCTTCGACATCAGTGATGTTTAAAGGAAGTTTAAAAATTACTCCCTGAACTAGATTTCCAGAGATCAGTCCAGACACGAGACAATGATCTTGTGTCCAGAAAGGCTGTATTGTCTTGCAGCTTCCTCCCAAAAGGCCTCTCTTTCATGCCGTGATCCAGCAGCAACCCAGATAACATTTAAGTACTACACATAGTCCCTTTCATCTTATTCATGCCTTTCTTCTAATAAGAACCCGATTTCCTCTCAGACCATGCAAACATCTCCCCTTTTCCCTGCTCTGTCCATGAAGCAGTGAAGGGGAAGACACACAATCCTCCCTCGCTCCGTCTTGAGGAAATCAGAACAACAATAGATCCTTTAGTATTTTCTGGTATTCATTTATGAATTATACTCGCTTCCAAAATAATGTATCTTGATATATGGACACCACCATCTCCATCTGGAAGGAATCTCAGTGTTTTGGATTACCACTGGTAATTCAAGAAGTACTGGGAGAGGTTGTTACAAAACTCAAGCAGAACAGAGTAGAATTCTGCTTGAGTTCCACGCCAGCACTGAGAAAACGAACCACTGAGGAGCAGCATTATTTTGCTCTAAGACAAGTTGAAAGTGTTTTTTCTGACCTCTCAGAGAAACTCAGAAACTCGCCTTCTAGAGAAGGAATAAACAAACAAGGTCCACCTCAAAAGCTAGATTGTTCTGAGACTTCAAACGATCAGGCCCATGCTGAGAGGCTTATCAATCACTTTTGTGTCCATATATCACTTCAAAACACATCTTAAGGGGTTTTTTTTAATTGTGTTTTGAGTTCTTGCAAGTCCCAGAAGTTTAGATAATTTTACCCAGCCGGTCTCAATTTTTTTTAATGATGTGTAATTTGTGGTAACTCATCTTTCATGTAGGACTGCCAACCCTTTGCAACTGTAACAGCTGTCAAAAAACTGAGAGCATGAAAACTGAAATGAAATTTGCTAAATTCATATATTTGTGTATACAAACATATTTAGATGGATAGACAGATACCCACACTTGCCCCTAAGGCACAGGAAGCCAGTGACAAGAGATTCCCTAAGCCTCCGGCCACCACAACGAAGTGACTTGCACACAATTGAGCAATTCAGACTCACTACAGTTCAGCAGTCATGTTTTTAATTCTCACCGGTTAAGCCCCCTCTTCACTGGTGTTTCTACCAACACAAGGAAAAAACTCAATTTCGTATTTAATATTTAGGCTGCCTTTGGTTTATCAACTTGCATCTTTCGCATCTTAAGACCATTCATTCTTTGCTCCATTTTCAGACCCAGAAGTTTCAATCTGGTAACATCCAACCAGGTCTCGGCCAAATAAAGAACAATTAGTTGCTATTTCTCAGGTTTCAGATGCCCAAACTGCAGGGGAAAGAGCTATGGTTGAGGTCACAATCAACTCAAACCCACAACTTCAAAGGAACTCAAGATTCTAGCATGTATAAAATAATTTCTTTTTAGTAGTGGCTTGATGACAATAACACTTGAAAAACTACTATTTTTCTTCTGCTACAGCAACATCCTTAATCAGAGAGTCACTTCTGAACATGTGTGATTAATGTGCAATAGAAGAAAAAACCCCCTGCTTCCACCAGAGCAGAGCTGCTGCTTAGAAATGCAACTACTACACCAAGAATTGTTTTAAATAGCCTCAAATTTCTAAAATAGACCCCGAGATTAGCTCAGATATCACACTACATTCATGTCACATCATAAAAACTGATTTTTAAGATTGTCTTATACAAAAATCCTCTTTTGAATTAAAAGAAAAAAAATTACTCATTATGCCTCAGATACTGAAAACTACCTTTCAAGAAACACACGTATATTAGGAAATCATAGCTGTAGTAAAGAGCACCCACATATTGCCTAAAAACTGTGCAACATGCCATCTTTTTGTAAGTTTCAAATTTAAAATTGTAGAAAACAGCTTTGTCTTATAGGAGATTGCAGATCCCCTGATACTGTACACTTGACTCTGTAAATAATATGTTGCAATGATGTCAGACAGCGGATGGCAGCACAAAATGGTCAGCCAAGAACAAACTACGGGTAGTTGGGTCTTAGGAGGATTTATTTTGAGAGAGAAAGATGGCATTTCTGCCGAAAGGAGACCTGCTAGGATTCATATTCACAGGAGCAACATCTTCCATAGTGTAAACATGCCAAGCAACCAGAACCTCTGTTTAAAGCTCTTTTTGATAATTTGAAACCTCCTTATGGCCTAGGTACACGTTACGGCCCCTGAGGTTGAAAAAGACAGACATACTCAAAAAAGGCAATTAACTCCAGCGCACATCGGGATTGGTTATCTGGAAACAGGTCCTTGTGGCCAACAGTTAAACAGCAGCATTTCCGCTTTTTACAAGGGCAAGGTCAGAAAACTCTGCCAAAGGAAAACAAACTAAGCAAGGCAGTGGTGAATAAGGTTCAAAAAAGCCATTCAGAAAGGTGATTTCTGTGTACACATTCTCCTACAATGACTCCAATCTTCTTTGTACTGTATGAAGCTTTGCCTGGGCATTGCTGTGGTGCTGAATAAGGAATCAAACTGTACATCCCAGTATCTCATCTGAGCGTGTAATCACTTGACAAATCAATCAGCACTCACTTCACTCAGAAATACAAAGGGACAGATTCACCTCCTAGTTCCAGGGGGATCTGCAATCAGAGATTGTGATGAAAAGAGCCCAGGACTTTGCCTGTTCCTCTGATCTGCCTGTTCCACTTCAGGCAGTTCCAGCAGGATTCCAGCCCTATCAATGCCGACGACTAAGAGGAGGCACACCTTTCCCTCATTTGGCTTTTAAAAAAGTCCAAAAGCCAGCAAAGGAATGGGAGGTGAACAGGAGTCAAACTTGGTGGCCAGGTTCTGGTCAGGTACCTTTCATCTCTGCTCTCCAGCTGGAGCTGAGGCACGTACCCCATAGCCAGTCAGGGAGGCATCATATTCCTGCCCTGCCAGTGTGCTGCAGTTACACAAGAGAAGTAGGACAGAAGTAGTCTACCAAAGAGAAAAACACTTTTTCCACAGGCTTTCCACTTTTTCTTCCTGAGCGAAGAATCTGCCTTGTGGATGAACCAGACACAAAGCAAAACTTACAAAACATGAAACAGAGCTTGAGAAGAAAGAGGAGCAAGAAATCCTGTATAACGGAGATAGAGCTTTCTACTTGTGCTACCCAAAACTAAGGGGCTTCATCCAGAGATCAGTTCAACCCTGCTGCACAATCCATTGCAGCAGGTTGTACCTCTAAATCCTGTCAAACACAAGAATTTAAGGAATTCAGTGAAAATTCACTTTTACATTGCAATGGGAGAAATAGCATTTATCCTTAACAACACATTTTCGCATTGGAAAGACTGGCTTATACCAAACCCAAAGTAGTCATTAGAGTGTCTGCAGAGATTGTGCCATTTTCCTGCATGTTTCAAAGCCAGTATTTGAATCCAAAGCACTCCAGTCTTTCCCAAAGGAATTTTGTAGCAGGTGGTGTTAATAATCCCCAAAACAGGATTCTCTTTGCTGCACCAGCTAAAAGTTCAGGGAAAAGGGATTATGACAAAGACTTCACCTGACCCAGTAATGCCTCTGTCTTTTGTCACCTCTCATGTCAGTTTTAGAATAAGCAGGTATAACGTTTCAATCATAATACTGCAGATGTACTTCAACACTTGCCAAGGTTGAAGGCTAACGTGCTCTTAGAAAGCCATTCTACTGCAGGAAAATATATGGAAATTAGAAAGACCTACAATTCTACAAGGAACTGCCAGTTTTCTGGAAGGCTTTTACAAACCCCTTCTCCTCTGTTTAACCATAAAAGGAAGAAAAAAAAAAAGAAAAAGAGAGAGAGACAGAGACAGAGAAAAAAAAAAGGCATGGTGAGGTAGAAGTCAAACCAGAATGTCTCCAGTGAAATATCTGTGTGACAGTTTTCTGAAGTCACCTTATTGAAAGTAACATTGCCTCTTGTCTTAACATGAATGCTTTCTAGTTTTCATTTATGTTGATTGCTCATGCATTAAAAAATGTCTGGGGCAGCAATGTAACATCACATAAGGAAGAGTTGAAAGATATGAAACCTTTCTGATATCTAAACCCAACGGTACAGATACATCAGAGCCATTATTTTTTCATTAAAGTCCTATCTTTATAATAAATTAAAGACCTTTGGACCTGTATTATACACTGGAGTTATGTAAGTACATAAGCAAAGCATTTCCCTACTAAATATGTACTTTTCTAAATTGCAATAAAAATAATTTATTTCACAAGGGACATTTACCAGACACATTTTATATATACCATGCAAATTCTTGGATGTTTTTCCATAAAAATTTAAGGTGTAGAGGAAAAATATATCAGCTATTAAATAACATTAACTGGTATTTTAAATTAATTCTAAGCTATTCAATAAATTTTTAGACTTCTTTTATCTTTTAAATGGCACTTTAGCACTTTAAAATGCTACAAGATAGGTATATCCACATATTTGAAAACAACTCCAAAAGGCAAAATCACTGTAATAACAGCAAATTTAGAAAATCAGTGCCTAGAGATCTAATTTACTGGTGTTTTTTAAAGGAAAACAAAAGTTTTCAGAGTCATATCAGAGATTTCATCTTTAAGTGCTACTGGCCATAACTACAAACATTAATCTGAAATACCCTTACTCTGATTTGTCTACAATAACCTGTGAGAAGACCAGAGCACCACTCTTACATCTCTCAAAAACCCAAATCAGCATATATTCAGTTTAAATAAGAGTAAAATGACTACAAAGAAGAACTACACAAATCATATACAGTTGTATAAGATTTTAAAATCCTTAATCCTTTGGCACTTGAGAGAGATGTTTATTTAAAATACTAAGATATTGAGAAAGTACCTTTTTGTGCTTTAGCTCTCCATAAAAAATCCACTAATGTATTTTACTACTTGTTTTTAGCAGATACAGCACGTCAAGACCTGGTCCTCACTGAGAAAAGCAGAAGCTATTTTACTACAATCAGGCTGGTGTCTTTAAAGAAAACAAGACATTTCAGGAATTTTCTTTCCCAGTCCAATTTACTCCTGCCCACACTTCCCGGTGCTTGCAATCCCACACTCCGATTTCCTGTTCCTCCCACTCTCTTTCACACACTCAGAACTATTCTTTTCCCCTTCCTTTTCAGCCCATCTGCCTTTGTCCTTCTAGCTCCATTGCTCCTATGAATCCACCTCTCCTCCCACTTCTGCTATTTCCATATTTCTTTTAAAAGAAAACAAAACAAAAAGAAGTCCACAAAGAAATTCCCCCTTAAAAAAGAGAAGGGAAATAATCCTGAAAATCAAACCTCAGTAAAGCTAATGAATAACCCTGCAACTGTACCAAGCTCCACTGATTTGTATGCAACATTAGACTCTGTTATCTCCTGCCTTTTCATTTATTTAGACTATAAAACAAACAAGTTAAGACCAGAGATTTAATTCAGTAGGTCACTTATTTGATTTCAGGATGCAAAGATGGATGGCTGGAGGAGTTTAGGTGGCTTAAGCAACTACTGAAAAAAAACCCAGACAAAATTAAGCTTCCATCAAGGAGATGTAAGATCCTTCCTAAACTCATCGTCTTAACAGCATCCTGGCTGCATCGACAGGATTACTTACATCTTGCACTACAACCAGCAGCAACCTGGAGGGCCCTGCAGTGCCTGGTTGCCACGTAACTATCATCTACCATCCGAAGATACATTTATGTCTGGAATAAGAACTAAGCTTTTCCCATGTTATTGGTTTAACCGGAGTGTGGCTTCCCCTTTATCCTCCCCTCTCTACTACTCTTCTCCAGGCACTGAGATTAAGTGCCTATATATCAAAGGACGATTGCCAAGGAAAGCAAAAGTTAGATTATAATCAACACAGAGCTGAAGCCTCAGTGCTTACACTCCTCTTACGGCTGCTATCAAAACAATAAGTGCTCCACAGGCCTGTAAGACACATTCAGCTGCACATACTCTTGCCCCTTCACAAGACTTGCCCCTGTCACCAGCCTGCAATGAATAGTGCAAATGCACCTGCACAGATCTAAAAATTGAACCTGAAGTTCACATTAATAATGGAGCACTCCAGGTGGTCTGCAAGCTGGGGCCATAATGAGGAACTTTCAGTGACACATTAGTTATCAAATGCTGAGCCAGGTCACTACACATGAATAAAGTGATCTCCCCAGAAAGATGAAAGGGGAATTATTTTTTTCTTTTTAAGAGAGATTACACCAGCCTTCTGTAAAAGGTCTGAAGAAAGACAATGTGCTAAAACAGTTAACTTGATTAGACTGGAACGGAATAAAACACATCAAGAGCTATCAAAGGAGCAGAAAATTATTCTGAACTGTATATGCAACAGTGGCTAAATCCCACCCGATGCCCTCTGAACCCCTGCTGACAGCAGACCTCTGAACTGGGATTGCACTGCCTGCAAAACCAGTGGAAGAAATGATGCTGGTCTCAAGGGTGGCTGCTGGGGGCACAGGGAATGTCAGAGGTGACAGCACCAGCCCTGGGAACCGGGAGCACTTTTCCCACAGCCTGCCTCTGCTGACCACTTACCCACTCCAGAGAGCAGGCTGCCCCCAAGCTCTGTAAGGGACAACCTTCAGGCAGAGGCATGACAAACACAGGAAGGAAAATGAAGGTCTCCTTCAGACTGTAAGAGATTGAGCCCCCGTTTGCCCTGCTTCACACCTGCTCCGTCCACTGGCAAGTAGGAGGGACAGGAAAACACTCTGGGACTTTTCACAGGGAACTTGCTCAGGTCAGAGAATGACAGAGGGTCTGTAGGGCATCATTCCTACTTCAAAGAGCCTGGGCAGTGTGTGTTTAGGGAAAAACAAACATAGGACACAAAACTGATGTCCCATGTTGCCTGTGCAGCCGAAGGCCTTCGCTCGGCCCTGCTGGGAGGCCATTCCAGTGGCCGCACAACCCTTCTGACCTGTTCAGTCCCGTACGGCTCATCTGGTACATCCGCTTGGTGTTCTTGGCCGAAACAGGGCTTTGCCCCTGCTGAGGAACAGCGGGAGGAAGCAACTGCACACAGAAGGCAGGTCACTCAAACCTCAGGCATCCCCTTTCATCCCGCAAGGAGCAAACAGAATCAGGATCCAGAAATAAGAAGGCTCAGGTCTTAAGCTTTACAGACTTTTCTTTATCTTCACCCCAGTGCCTCACCCTAGGGCAAAATTACTTTTAAAGCTTTGTCTTCTGAGAAAGAAACACCAGTTATTGTAAGAGGGAGCAAAGGAGTACTGGATTGCCCACTCATCAACATGCATAGTGACTGTACAGGAGTAGGTTGATGAAATCTGGAAATGGGGAAGGGATGAAAGAAGAGAGCAGGATGGCGCCCTAAAACTTGGCAACACTGGGTCTGTTTGAAGTTCTCTACGTATTGTAGTATTGCTGTGAAGCACTGGAACAATACAATTGTGCTATAAATCAAGTTCAGTTCAGACTAGAAAAGCTCTTCATCTATTTCACAGATGGATATAGTACAAGGACATGGAAAAATAAAAGGAGTAAAGTCTCTGCATTTTGTTAGTACCTGGTCCTGTAATCAAAGACAGGAAAGCTTTTATTGCCTACTACTCTGCTTTTTCATGAAAAAAGTATTTCAGTGAGATACCCAAAGATATAATAAGAAATATCTCCAAATACAGAATAAATCAGTCAGTTGTTCTTCTCATAATTAAAGCACTATACAGAAAATACATCTAAGTATTCCTACCAATATGCACAATTCAAAATCAACAGCATTCAAACATCTTCAGAAAAATGAACATACATAAAACTGCACCAGCTTGAAAAAAAAAACCAAACACAAAAATAAGTCTATCTACTGCATTACTCTGGAAACTAAACGTAAAGCTCTCCCTGAGAGAAAGCCAGCTCCCAGTCTTATGAAGCTGTTTTAGCTTAATTGTTTTGAGATGTAAAGGTAAACAGAGCAGAGTGACATTCTTCACTTGGGAGAAAAACCAAAACCAAATAATAAACACAGTTGCTGGATCTGAAGCAAGCTGTTCACTGTCCTGAAATAATATAACTTACTTAGACATGTTTTCATGCTGAGAAGCTGGAGAAGCCAAAGTGCTGCTTAAGGGCCATTTGAGACACTTTTGCACCTAATGAGGCCAGCATATTTTTTGCAAGATAGTGTTATTTTATTTTTTTCCAAGCATCCCTACATGGAAACTGGTAACAACTTCTGAAATACCACAGTCTGTGTGTTATCACCCAAATAAATCATGGTATTTCTGGGGGAAAAAACAGGTCCTGGAATAGGAATAATGGAAAAAAGAATCCAAAAGCCAAAAGCATATAGGAACTAAGTGAAAAGTTTTTATTCCCATCAGTGTACAGGCCTTGATGCCAGAAAGCATTAATCTTGATACTAATTTGAAGACTTCTATGAACTAATACTAAACATACCTATTCTAATATTTTTTAAGTTCATTTTTAATGAAACCTGACCACTAGCCCTAGCAAGCTGCTCTCAGAAGTCAAGCTTACTATTTTTCACATCACCTGAAACATGGGCTTCTGTCCCTAACAGGCTCTTTGTGAAGAAACAGTATGTTAGCATTCATTGCTGTAACCCATTGATGTATATTTTATTTGTGGTTTTAAAGTTTTCAACCACTTTTCTTTGATGCAATGCATAATCAGTAGTAATTAAAAAACTAACTTAAAAAATGGAAGCCTCTGAACAAATTTTGTGATAAACCATCAAAGGAGTGGGGTTTGAAGTAAAGGCCTGAAGGGTAAGAAACAAACTAAACTTGAAGTAAGTTAGGTCTCTAAGAAACATGGCAGGAGTGGGGGAAATCTCTACCATTAACAGCACTGGAAAGCTTAATTAAAAAAAAAAATCAGACACAGTTTGTTTACCCGGATGTAGAATTAAACCAATGGATACTGTCATTCTTGCACCAGAATAAATTGGAACTTTTATGTTTCTATACTGAAAACGGTTCAACTGTAAAATCATACACTACAGCTCAAGGCAAAATGATCCACAGGATCCTTAAAGGAAAAGCAGTGTATTTTGGTTCACTACCACTGACTTGAGGTCCAGGGTGGGCTTAAAATCCTTCTTTGAACGAATCCTTGAAACCTAACTAAGAGAAGAAGGCATGCTGGCAGCAGGCTAGAACTCAAGGTACATAAAGGCCATACTTCTACTAAGAAATGTGTAGTTGTTCACAAATGCCAATAGGCTGCAAAATGCTTCTGCAGACTATTTTCTTTCATTAGTAATGGGAATGTTGCATGGGTACCTTATGCTTTAGAATAAACATGCATCAATCATTTATCTAATTTTGCTATTACACTTAATGCCAAATATATGTAAATATAGATTACTAATGAATGACTAGAAGCTAAAAAATACAAGCTTTACTTATTCTTACTTAGTAGATTAAAACAATTGCCAATCTGCAGGTGGAAAAGTTTACAGCAATTCCTGTTCACTTTATTTAAAAATTAACGTTATAATTTCAAAATCTTTTGAGAGTCAATTGCCTCCAAGCACACCCTTAGATCATTTCAAAGCTCAGATCTTCGAGCTTTAAAAATAATACTTGAGTTTATTCTTGCAGGCAAAGAATTCTGCTGAAAACTCTTTCAAAAATGTTTGAACAAGCATTGATGAAATGGTAGCAAAAAGTTCACAGAGCCAGGCTGGCAGTCACAGAACCAGTTTTACCAGTGCTCCATGAAATTCAGCTTCAGACAACAGACCCCTACAAAGTTCAGACTTTTTCAAACAGACAGGAGCAGATCTCTTGGAGAGTGTGGGAAATCTGCCAACCCTCAAAATCAACAGAATAGCTGGGAAAGGGAGTCTGAACTACCGCAACACCTGAAACCAAAAATGTAGAGCTCATAAATGGTTCTGAACATATCTAAATTAAAAGTAATGTAAGTGTTTAGTCCTCATTCGTGTTTCCTATGTATATCAGCCAGAAATGCTACTACAGCTCCTTGGAGCAATCAAATACTGTAAGCACTTTTTTCACTGGAAAACTGAAGATACAGAAAAAAATCCTTTCATAGTACAAAGATAAAAGGCTGCCTTCTGAATTCAGCTACTATTAACACTTGCACCTGGTGGTTACATAATTAAATACAGAAAACAACAATTGTACCCTAAGAGAAACTTAATTAGATGAGGCATGTAGTAACAAATGCAAAATTACCATCATTAGTATGTCAGTGTACTACAAATGGAAATGCTTAAATGCCAAGCCCACAGCTGCCATGTCTGATTTATTCCCAGAGATGAGGAGGAGACAGTGATTTGCTCCCTTTTGTAATTTCAGGACAACTGCATCCAGGTGAGATTTACCCACAAAGGAGCAGGCAGAAGTACTGTTGGCATCTCTTTTACCAGAAATTCAGGTGCACTGTTGTTGACAGATGCTTTCTGCTACAAAAGCAAAACCAGATCGGACAGTGTGGAACAAACTAATGAGTCTACAAAGCTCCTGTGTGTCCCAATCCTTTCACAGGCACCTGCTTTGCTCAGAGATGAGGCACACTGAATGAAACAACAGCTTCTACCCTAGCTGAAAGCAACAGGAATCCTTTAATTTCAGGCTTAAAGCTGTAACAACAACACAAAAATAGAAATTAAGATTTCAGGGAAAATGTTTCAATGGCATGATGGTATAGATAGTGACGCACTTGAAAAGATGGCCTATGGAAGCTGCAAAGTGGCAATTGAGAAGACAAGGAGGAGTCTGAGAACGATCCACCAAGAGTGACCTGAGCAAAAGCGATACTGTCTAAACCAGTCTTGCTTCCCCCTGATTATAGATAGAATCTTTTAAAATAGCTGGAACACCCTTTTGCAGACCTGCTAAAGATCAGCAGCTGTGACGCCTGTGTGCAGAGTCACATGAGGGAAACAAATGATCTCCACGGTTATAATCAAACAAGTACTTTTCCAATTGTCTTCTACCATCTTAGGGGGAACCGTACTCACAAATCTTCAGATCCTACCATCATGACAGATCAGACTCAGTATGACCAAAGACAACCACGAATGTCAAAAACTTGTGATCGCAAAGGTTCCATTTCACATCAAATGGACACACCGCTGCAAGTCTGTAGTTCTCTAAATGCCAAGATACTCCAATTTGTCAGGAATTACTGTGAGCTTAAAATGGGTATTTAAATGTTTCATATATTTAATCAACTTTGCTCAATTATTAAACTACAAATACCCCCCGAGTTTTAGGGCATTAATTTGCCCTAACAATCTCTTAGAGACAACAGCAGCCTTCCTGGATAGTTCATGCCTGTGAAATAACTTAAACATTACCACTGGAATTGTAAAGCCAAACAAGTCTTGCTCACAGTGTCTCCCCTGGAAGGACAGATATTTAACTAAATCTAGCACCTAAAGCTACATATTATTTAAACAGCTTTTTGGTAAGAATTCCAGAGGAGACCTGATCCAACTTGTTCAATAAGAACTATGAGGATTTAAATAACATAAATGAGAAAAACACCTGACTAAGAATTCAGGTTGTTCTTAGAAAAGTACAGTCATATCCTTATCTTTGATGGCAAATCTGTCATCAGGTGAGTGTGAACTCTGCCACACTTGTGCTGCAATATTAAAATTTGCAATTTCTCCTCCCGAAAGGTAAAAAGCCTTCCCTTTATTAAGAAAACCCAGAGAAGCACTAGGCAAAGTTGTGGTCTGACATTAAACTTTACCATGCAGTCAAGAAATAAAAATTTGAAAATTTAAAAAGAAAAAAGGCTGGTTTTTTTTAAGGAAAATCAAGGTATTATGGGGTATAGATAAGATTGTTTCTGGAGAAAACTACAGATACATAAGGTTACCCAGCTGTGCAGCCATGAAGCGTATTTTTCCTGATTAAATAAGGAACTATAGCAACCAAGGGTACCATGGCCTCACATATGCTGTAATAATGAGACATGATGAAGGGTCTTCTGGGAGCTCTCCCACTACTGCTAAAATTTTATAGCATCAAATTTGGGAACTAATTTTGAAAAAGAGAGAATCCTATTTAATATTCGATGTGCATTGGTACTTCTTTCCTTTATAATGAAACAATTTCCTCTAAACATCCACATTCTTTATGTTGAAAAAAAAAATCAACTGCCCCTGCTGAATCAAGTCTCCAAGGGAAAGATAGTAATATCTCATATGAACTTTACAGTATTTGCTTAGTATACCTTATTTGCAGATATCATCTTATCTGAATAATCATATGTTTGCAATTTTCCACCTCCTGATGAAAAACTGACCTGTCACCAGAGCAAATTTCCTTCAAAACTCACACACGACTGTTATCTGTACCTGATGTTATTAAGAATATCCCTTTTTTTGAGACTCGTTCCACCAGTTATCTACGTATAAACTTACACATGTAAGAGCTCTCGTCTTATTTCATGGTGAGGACATGTGACTGTTCCTTGCTGTAAAAAGTGACTTGAAATAATTGCCTGATTAATCTCCCAATTTGTTGTCCAGCTGCCATTTCAAGGGAAAAGATTCCTGCTGCATCTTTTGTTCCCTGAGAGGAGAGGCAGTCCTGCCTGCAGCGCTAATTGCTTGTAAGCCCAGAGAAGGGGCGAAATTCCACCACAGCTGGGTTATATCTGGATTGAACAGAGGCCCCATCCTCGGACAAATAATCCCCGTGGAGAAATTACTGCCCAGTCATCAAGGGTGAAGAAATACAAAGAAGGTAGTAACACCAGGGATTTTATCTTTTTACAATACCACCTTCATTCCTAAAAGCCATGGAACAGCAGACAGAGTGACCACTGTGGTACAGCTGGACTGGATTAAACATTTTAAATTAAAATTGTGATGGAAAGATAAACAAAGATGACAAACACAACTGTAGGCTTTCGTAAACCTTTCCTTCACTTGCAGCAGCTCTGAAATTGGCAGTTCTCTTTCATTTGCCTGAGTAATGAATTCATTTGGCCTGACAAATTACTGCCTGCTCCGAGCACTTTTCCCTTCATCCCAGCACGAACTGGTGAAAGGAAGGAGAAGTGGCACTACCTGCATTTAGAGGCTGATGATATGATTGAAGATGAGAGGGACTGGTGACTAAAGCTGTGATTAGGATATGGCACAAGAATAAAGCTGGCAATGAAAGGGCACAGTCATGCAAATTCAAAGAGAGAATCTGGGAAATTGGCCTGGGACTAAAACTAAACCATTTCACAGTCAAAAAAAATTGGATGGTGAGCCAGGAGCAGAGAGGAACTGTGACTGGTTAGACATAGAGACTTGTTTTTAGAAGTGAACATTAAGGTAAAAAGTTAGAAAGGAGACACTCACTTCCTGCACCCCAAATGCTTGAGAACACAGTCTCACATTACTATCTGCCCAGCAGTAGAGGAAGTTATCACTCATCTCTTCCCCTCCACACTTGTTTCCACACCCATCACTCCTCTCTCAATCAGCTCGCTGTTCCTTAATCACATCAAAGCACCTTTTTAAGACTACAGTTTGAAATTGTCTAAGTAAAAATGCTCCCTAAACCAAATTCTTTAATATGTAAATTTAGGCCTGTAGTCTTTGGAATGGGTGAGAATAAGGGAGTAGTAAACTGTAAAATGCAAGTAGTGGGACTGGGAACAAGAAGTAGAGAAGAAGGTGGGAATCTCAAGGTGCATTTCAACCTGATGATTTATAATCTGGTGTTACATCCTAAGCTGATATACAAATTCCAGTTTGAAGAATCGCTTGGAATTTATCAGACGTACTTTTGAAACAAAAGGACTTCCATTTCTTTAAATAAATCAGCCCCCTGCTGCATAGCCTGGGCCTTAAAATTAGAATTCTTACATTAATCTCTGGGTTTGTTCTTTTTCTTCTTCTTTTGGTGAAGGTAACACCATTGTTTTGGGGAAGACAAATAAACTACCTATGAAATCTTTAATTTACTTATGAAATCATACACCAGACCGATAAGTACCATTACAAATACTGGTTTGCAGGCCAGACTTGAAGTACTCAACAAGTAAACCTTGGGTTTGCTTTGAGCAAGGAGGATGACTGAGATGATGTTCCAGCTGGAAGAACAGTGAAGTTGTACAGTTAGAGGCAATATTATATACATACACACATGCATAGAGACTGTGAGCCTTCAGGCAACTTGAATTTTGGCACTTCCTAACTTTAACTACTTGGATTTGCACCTTAATAACATTCTTTTAACATTGTGTGTGTATAATGCGCTCGTAGATCACTCAGCCAAGACATAATTGATTTAATCAACCACATTTGTGAATTATTTGTGATGCTTACTCGTGTTTGCTAAGTTGCAGCCCTGCCCAATAAAAATTAAAGCAGACGCCTCTGTGAAGCCCAGAGAAGTAAGCTGATAGTGTAAAAGGAACAGACTGAACTGTAACAGAAGTGTGACAAAAAATATTTTGTTCTTTGCTACTGTATATGCAGCCAAAACTACAACACTACAGATCTGCCAGTCCAAATGGCAAAACCATCATTTTGAATTTTAAAAAGAAAATTAGCTTTAAAAGAAACTTGAGTTATAAACCCTACACATTATGAGGCATCTACATAAGAACAAGGAAAAAAATGTAGATTAGGTGACTTTGTAAAGAAAAAACCCCAACTATTCTACACATGATCATAAGGCAGCATTTTTTGTAGGAGAATCATGGAAATTCTTCAGCTGTTGAAAGAGGCTAGATTTGATTGATAATAAAATTAGATGTTTTCTTAATCTAAAAGACTTTTTAGATCATCAAATATTTTAAAACACTTTGTTATTAATACCATACAAATTAAAATTAGAAATAAACAGTGTTTCTCTAACTTAATGAAGAAAAGACCCAAGTAAGAACAGTGAATTCTGTTTATTTAGATTTATTAACGGTGGTAGCCTCAAATGCATTACAGTTGTTCTATATACAGATTTTATCCCCTTAGTGTAGAACTGTTTATTAGCAGTACTTATTTCCAGTTGGTAGTCCTGCCATTCCCTTAGAGAATTTGCTGTATCACCAATTAAGGTCTAATTGTCAGAAAGTTGCTCTCAGTAGAGTATGTTTTCCCTTTCTCCAAACATCATCCTATTTCTACCTATGACACTCACACAAAAATTAAAATTCCTCTTCCTTCCAAATGGGAATCAAAATTCCTATCTGCAAAACTGATCTAGGTTTTTGCATTTTTGCTTTGTCTTCAGAGAGCTGATTTTTGCTCTTTTCTACATGGACCTTTTGCAAAACATACGGTTTCCTAGTCTCATTTTCCAACTGGAAACTGGAGAAAACATTACTTCTCTGTTCACAAAGTAATTAGGTCTGTGGAGTATTTAGACTCTGCGATAATAATGCTCATAGAAATGAGGTTTACCATGTGTTTTCTTTCATATCAACGCCATCTTCAGCAGTTACTGGCCCTGATCACATCGCAGGTTACTGTTTCCCCACTACATTTGGTTTTAAGAATGAAGTCTAAATTGTAGGTAAAGTCATTCAGGCTAAATTTGAAGCCCTAGAAAGGACAGGGAGGTTTTTATTTGTTTCTTAAATCACAGGAGCTGTCTACTTGGTAGTTCTCCATATGTCATTAGAATGAAAATTAGCAACTCGAAGGTGCATTGCCATCCAGTATTATCAATTCAAAAAGATAAGCAACTGCAGAGACAGACTTGTACATGCAGATCTTCCACTAATGTTTCTTAAAAAGTAGTTCCATGGATGTAAGAGTTTTAATCCTTCATTACCAATCATGACATTTCATTTTCTGTATTATGCCACAAGTTCACTCCACATCACGCTGTCTGATGCAGGGTTCCTAAAGCTGGAAGGGAGAAAAGCACACTGAAAACAAAGGAGGACAAATCTTTCCAAGACTCAACTATCTTGCCATCTACTCTGCTGGAGATTTCCTTGGCTTTTGAAAAGCTGCATGTTATAATCTGTAAGCGCTTTGCTTAGAAGAAAGAACTTCGGGAAAATGTGATCAGGAAAGAGTGATTCATAAAGGAGTAGGGAAGCTCTGTGGAAAGAGCAGAAAATTTGAAATAGAAGGTGAGAAGTGAGTGCAGATCTGATTTCATATTCATTCATTCTATGCAGCAAGAGGAGAGTTGTAAACTCTTTCTGTAATACCAGTAATTTCAATACTTGGGTTTTCCTTGGCTCTGTAGTTTAATCCTGGGTTTTATTCAAAATTGTCTTTGAAAATATAGTGACTAAGAAGTAATTGCTTTCATTAGAAACAGAGAGAAGAAACTACTGTAAATTCGTTTCATAACAGGAGGTTGGGAATTAAGGACGATGACAGTCTCCAATCTCTGACCTTTGGGGTCAGTCCCTCAGCAGACAGCGCTACAGCGATCTTCTCCCTCCTTCTGGGAGGTGTGAGTGTTATGTAATGTCCATATTCTCCATTTATTGGACAGGTGCACATTTTAAAAGAATAACCAACAAGAATCAGCAAACAGCTGGTGCCATTTTTCTGCACCTAGATGCTCACACCTGTATACACATTTGATGTAGAAATTAATGAGCTTGGGGCTTAGAGATACTTTTAGGGAACATTCTACTGATTAAGGACTTTGTTTTGTATTTAGGCATACCAGCATGAAAGCTTCAGTAAACAGGTTGATATTCAAAAGTGCCTCTATGTCTACAAGTCAAGTACCTCCATCACTCCTTTATTTCACTTCTAGTTCTTTTAATACCCCCTGTAAAAACAATTAAAACAATTTAAAATGTTTTAAATTGCATTTCTCATTTTCCTCCTATTGTAGCCTGGTCCTCCTACAGGACTTCCTTTCCTGGTTCTCCTCAGGACCAGGAAAATAGCTGTAGATCTTACCTCTGAATACCAGATTTAAAAACATCACCACCTCCTGTTTGAGCCTAACAAAACATGTCTTTCCTGCCTTCATTCTTACCTCAGCAAAAGGGACACTGTCTAGATTGTTTGGCATGAAACTGAACAGCTTTGACAGATGTCCCAATTTACAGATTTTTCTTTAAGGAAGCCAACCAAACGCCTAATTTTAAAAGCCATCTTCTGTAGACTGGCACATATATATACTCAAATGCTCAGCTTAACTCTATTCTCACTGCAACACGCAGCGATGCGCGTCACTTCCTGCACTCCCAGCCCGTTTTCTCTTGGCAACTGTGCCCCTCATCTTCAACTACGGGAGTAGAGCCTCAACAGAAGGTTCCTAAGATGACTGAGCAGCACCTTGTTAAATGAAAAAATTGTGTTTTCTGCCTACAAGACACGTGTGACACATACGTGTATTTGTCTGTATGGGGCAAAAAGGGTTTAACATTTTTAGAGCACGTTGCATTGATGTAACAAAGGGACTGTGAATTGCCTCATAGATCATGTGATATCTGTCATTTAGGGAAGGTCTGTGATCTCTCTCCCAGATTTGCAGCTCTGTCCCACAACATGAAACGGAAAAGGAAAAGGAAAAGGAAAAGGAAAAGGAAAAGGAAAAGGAAAAGGAAAAGGAAAAGGAAAAGGAAAAGGAAAAGGAAAAGGAAAAGGAAAAGGAAAAGGAAAGAAATCCATTCCTTACATAACCACTTGCCTTTTCACCTTGGATTTTTATCAAGAATGCCTCAAATTTTCAATGACCATGAACTAAAGGTCCCAGTCTAAGAAAATTAATGCCCTATTTTTATGCATTTATATATGTACACACATGCTAAATCTGGCTTTCTGAAGACACTGCAAGATCAAGTCAAAAACATATATAGTGACATGCATATATATATATATATGAAAGTCATGTATAGATAGAGAGCAGGAAGTGTGTATGTTCATGCTTTACTTGTGAGTACATAACACTGTAATTACCCCATAATGAAATTAAACAAAATGAGGAGAGTGAGTGCAATGGTCTATCTGAGACAGAAAGAGACCTCACAATTAAGTGGGAGTTCAGAGTGTTGTGGACTCAGCACTCAGTAACTGATGAGTGAAAAATAAAACATCACTTCCTAATGCCCAATTAAGGCAACGCAGCAGCAACATTAAAAGGCTGAAGACAGCAGTGAGTACGACTGGATGGACTAAATCTTAGATTATTTTCATGAACGAAACAGGCAGTCATGTTTCTGTATCACCAGATGGAACACAAGCACCCCGTTGAAGAATCACAGGCTGAAGATGTATTTAAAAAAAAAAATCATAAAAACCCAAACTGATCGCATAGCTGTATCAGTTCCTGTAAATAGCAAAACATAATTTATTTATTTTTAACTAACTGCTCGGAAAGAGTAATTAGCAGGATACAATTAGATAACAACTGAGAAATACTTAAAATCAATCCAGAGACTTCCTGTTTAAGATTATTACCCATACGATTGTATAAAAAGACTGCAGAAAGGAAGCTGGCACCCTATTTAGCCAAAGAGCAAAATATATATCATATTTTAACAAAAACAAAAAAGAAACTAGAGTAGAGCACACGTTTTAAATACAGCCCCAGCAGTTTATGTTAAGGGTCCTTTGAAATAAACTGTGCTTATTTATTTACAGAGCTTTCATCATTATATCTCTAGATGCACTATGAAATGAGAAAATCCACTAATTTTCGTTTAAAGCTGAACTAAAACTCCACCGCAACAACAGAAGGCAAAACCAAACATATATACACAGATAGGAAGGAAGGAAGGAAGGAAGGAAGGAAGGAAGGAAGGAAGGAAG
>VZTD01002797.1:284644-294802 GCA_013397725.1 Rhagologus leucostigma | reverse complement strand
AGATTTCAAGAATAACTGACCTGCAAAGAAAGACTTTGCTTGCATAGGAAGTATGAATAAATTCTATAAAATATGTTAAATTACTGAGAAATCTATTTGCTTTGATCTGATACGACAAAAAGCTCATGAATAACAAGATTTTGGGCTGAACTGAACACCTTCAAGGGGTTACAGTCTACCCTGAGCTACTGGCCTACCAATGGAACTATTACAGCTGTGCAGAAAAAATACATAAATATTAACATTTTAATTGGCTGATGCACTGTCACAGTGGGGGAACTTGCGGATACAGCCCTCTCAAACACACTCTATTTACAGAGATGAAAAAGAACAGCATGCAAATAGTAAAAGGAGATAAACCACTTTAACAACACTACAGAATTGCAGCAGCAATCTTCTAGCAAAAAGGGATTAATTAGCAACAAAGGCAAATGGCCATTTGCCTTAAATTATCAGTTCTGCTCATGGTCATTATTCACTAGGAAAATCTTTGTACTTTCATAGCCATTATCTAAATACCTAGGCTATGACGATGCAGTGTACAAAGCAACTGAAAGCTTTTGAAGATAGCTGAAATCCCAGATGAAGCACATTTGTTCCACGGAGCCATTTGTTGTGAGCACACCCCAATCTGACAAATGCATTTGACATGATACAAGAACATGCCAAGAGACTGACATAAAAAAATACAAAATAATAACGCTTATTTTCTTGATGAAAGAATCCTGTCAGTGCTCCTTTCCCAAACTCTTTCTCTCCCTCTCACGGGATGCATTTCTGTTTTGCGCACATCATGCACAAATTTGAACTTTGGATTTAAACCCCTGCTTTACTTGCATCTAAATTATGTAAATATCAAACCCAAGCCCTGTGAAATCCAAAACAGAGAGCATCTAGTCCTCGTTTAGGATAAAACAGGCTTGTCTTCTTCCTGTTACACATTTTGAATGGGCGAGTGCAGGGCAAGTCTGGTATTTAAAGTCTTCTGCTGTTATATTGCTACAGGGTGCTCTGCAACTTGTCTCATTCCTGCCTCCAATTTTCTCTCGTACAACTTTCACTTCTCAGTGTCATTAATATTAATTCTGTAAATTGATGTCAAGTTACTATTAAGACAGTGCAAAACCTCTTTTCTTTTCTTTTTTTTTTTTTGCTAGAGATTTAACTATCAGAAGATGGCTGGACATGGCAAGTAATGTACCTAAGACATAACCATGAGAATAAAAACTTTATCCCTGGCTAAGGGGAGGGATGTCAAGATATTTGTGTCAGCTGTTCCTCCCTGGCACTACTGACTGGATAATCACTGGATTCTTTAGCTCATTAGCTCACAATTAATTGATAAATAGACCGGGTGGCTTGCAAACAGCAGTAGACACATTTGAAGGGACACAGCTCCAGGATAAAAGTCAGTCTGTGGTAATTTCTTTAGAGAGAAGACACCTTTTTTTCACTATTATAACGTAACATAGATATAAAAGCAGAAAATCCCACATTCAAAATGGAGTCTATGCAATAAAGAACAGAGAAACCCAGGTCCCTGCTGTTACCATGAACACAAGTTCCCCATGCCATAAGAATTACTTAAAACTGTGCCTACAAACCATATCTCGGCAAGGTGGACAGGTAGGTCTGGTCTACATTTAAGATATGCTAAAATACTTACGGCTATATGGGATTTAATTTTTTTCCATGTTCGCAAAAGCCCTAGAAAAAAAGTAGTTACACTGGCCAAAAAAAAGAGAGAGATAGAGAGAAACAGAAAAGCAGACAGATCTTCTGGGGCAACCAACTTAAACTGGGTCCAAACAGTGCTTCAAAGAGTAACCTGTCCTCTCTCTGAGTTCGTAAAGACAAAATTACCAGTTTTAAGTACAGAGCTGAAAGAAACTATGTTCATAATAGGACACACTAAAAGGTGATGTCTCCTTCCCAAGTTCTAGTATAGGAAACAAAATCTTATGGGGGGAAAAAAATCCAAAATTAAATATACCCTCAATTTAAGGTCAAAGAAATCAAGCCAATGCAGAAATCAGCATGAAACAAGAACGTGATTACAGTCAGCAAACAAGTACAGGAAAAATGAACCATGAGGAAAATAACTGAATACTACGTGGGAACAGCGGGGCACAATACCCAAAAAAACCCCACAGACTACCCAAAGCCATAAGGGAGGACAAACCTCAGCTCTTGCTCACTTTGCTTGAACAAAGTACATAAAATCACATGCTTTCATTCCTTGACACAAATGTAAAAGAGTGTAAAGAAAAAAGATTGCCATGCAAAATAAGGCATGGCAATGCCCCTTGCATTTCTCAAGTCAAAATTTCATGACACATTTTTAAAAGACCTTACTTTTTCTCAAAATACCAAGTGTTTTTCTTCACTCCCTCCAAATGCAGGTAATTTTCTTAATACTTTTCACCTTCACACTGTTGAACATAACGGGACGAATAATACATAATGCACAAATAAGTCATAATGCTCCACGCAAGTTATTAGCAGTCAGATGCTGAATGCGTGATAAATCTAGACCTGAAAGTGAAATATGCCTCCTAATTAAAAATCAATTATTAAAAACAGTAAAGAATGAAAAAGAAAAAAGGCTCACTCACCAAACTCATAATGAAATCCTGGAAACTTCAGAGTTATTTGAAAAGCGGAAAGACACCTTCAACATCTGTACTTAACTAAAGACTCCATTGTGGGTTTCTTGATTTTATGATTAAACAGTTCTGTGAAAAATTGTTTCTGGTATCTTTTGTGCTTTTATCTCTTCATTCCAAATGGTCATGAAAATGAACAGATGGCATTTAAATGGGGAGTGCAAGAACAAACCATTACTCTGGCTCTGGGAAATCGAAGTACAAGGATGCCCTGATGTGGCTCTGAGGTGACGCAGGGATGATAAGCAGCCACCCAAAACTACCAGCCCCTGAAATTGCAAGAAAGTGCATGATGTTCACCCACAATGTTGCCCACTGGGTTTCTTAGCAGGTCTCTTCCAGAAAGTGGTTTTAACACCCAGAGAAAGTAATTTGCAAACATTAGATCAAGATGTGCAAATAACTATTTCCAATTAATATGTGTTTAGTTATGAAAAGAATTCAAACATAGAACAGCTCAAAAGAAGCTCAAAATCACAACACCTGTTGCATGAGCTTGGACAAGCAAAAATTTCCAGTTTTCATTTTCTGTAAAACTAAGACATGTATTCATACCTCCAGCAGTGACAGAGAGATTAAATTAACGAACACTACTGAGGAGATCTGAATCCCATTATTGGAGAAACTACACTGGTATTATGCATTATCATAAATATTCAGCATCTGCAATCAAAAGAAGGCTTTGGTGTTTACGTATATAATAAAGTTTTAATAATTCACTACCAATATTTCACACAGAGTGCTACTGTCACTTCCTTCTGGATAAAATAAAAAATACACCCAGAATTTAAAATCCACAACCATTCCACTGGGAATGAAAAAATTCCTTCTACGTAGAAATGCCCGTGGCGAGTAACAAGCCATTTTTCCAAAAGCCAGGAGCTCCAGGCTCCATCTGCCTGTGGCAGGCGGGTGGCTGGCCGGGGCTGCCTCCATCTCGTGTACCCCTGAGCCGGCTCCAGCTTGCAGACCCCACACACCTTTCCCTTCTCCAAAACACGCACCCTGTGGTGCCTGCCCAAAATGTAGAGCATTTCATTGGCAATGAAATTCTCAGGATTTTTCTTCAGAGAACTTGGAAATCCCAAGTGAGTGTGCTCTGAGGACATCAGCTGCCCTACCCATGGGCAGCTGAAGGCACCTCCACACATGCAGCCCCTCAGCCATGAGCAATCACCCTCTAAGCCATAAAACTGTCAGATTTGGTATTTTACCTATACCATAAGCAAGAGGATACATTGTTATCCTTCCACCAGAGACTGAAGGATGTGGGATTGGGGTTCTGGCCATGAGGGCTGCAGCAGCCTGTGCCTGGAGGAACCCACTGCGTGTCCAAACTCAACCTGCCACAGCAGCTTCCCCACAGCCTTGAAAACACTGATTTTTAAAATGTCAGTAAAAGCCCCAAAGGATGTTAGGGCAGGAGGAGGGAGGGAGGAAGGGATGAAAGGAGGGAGGGAGGAGAAGAAGAAGAAGAGAAGGGGCAGCCACACCAGACCCTTGGGCTGCCATCACCTCAGCCTGCCATGAGGGGAGAGAACATATTTTTAATTGCCACTTTTAACACATAAAATACAGGGAAAATCCCAACTTGACCCACAGCACAGGCTCATCTCATCTGCTGCAGAGGGAGAGCCACATTATGAAGGGCCACACTGAACAGACATTAACTTCTGAAGTACAGTCCAGCTGAATAAATAACACCAAAAGTTAATAGCCAAATCCTTTCAGCAGCAGCAGTGCTCTGGGAACCTGATTGGAATTTGAACATTTGCATTGATTTATATTTTTTTTCAATGTTACCAGCTGGGAGCAAGTGCTGGAGAGGAGGTACAGGAACAGCTCTGCAGAAACAGGAACAGCTACCGAAGGATTACCTCCTACAGGATTATCTTTTAAACAAAGAAAAATTCGGTATACTGCAAACAACTAAGTCAAATCAAAAGAAACGGATTAATCCAACAGGATTAACAGGTAATGCTGCCCTGTACTTTAACGTCCAGACACACAGCTGAGGAACGTGAATGGTTTTATTTAGATGGTTTTATTTAGTTGTCAAGCACCTTTTCACAGTCCAAAATAAGAGCTGCCTGTTCAGTTAAAACAAAAGCTTTGTCGACTTACCCTGCAGCCTCATAAGCAACAGAGATCTCCTGTCTTTTTACAGAGCCCTTTCCTTTACCCTTACATATGTAAGCTCTGATCATCGAGTTCTTTCAACTCCCGCCAGGAAGGAAGATCAGTTGTTGCCTGTACCGCTCCTGCACTGTGAAATTTCCAGAACTGAGCTCTTTTACTTCCCTCTGGGTGGCACGGGAAGTCACTGAAAACTGAGATCAAGCTCTTTACGGGTTCGTCTTTCCTGAATTGTTACCACTCATGTAGATTTTATGGCCAGTACTACAGTAACACCAAAAGTAAAATAGCATCAATCTACTAAAATAAAACAGCATCCATGTATTTGGAAGCAATACAATGATATGTACTTGAGCATCCCTGACTTACCAGTATTCATGTTAGTAGCATCTCTGACCTGCACCAAAGATTTGTATTGAAATCTACGTGACTATTCTGGCAAACAGAATAAGGTAAGCAACCAAGTTTAAACCATAGAAACATTTTTTTTAAAAAGTACAAAGATAAAGCCCCACTCATTTACTAAAATTACTTTTTACTGTATTTTAATATTTCAACATTTCTTGTAAAATTGTTTATTAATCATACATTTGAGATTCCTCTGGGGTAAATTAAAAAGCCTAAATACTTAAAAACACAACAGCATAAGGCAGTTCAGTTCCTTTATGCTTTAGTCAGCCTCACGTGCATGTCAGCCCCTACCTGACCCAGAGGTGAAGCCGAATTCAGCAGCAGTCTCAAACCTTTCCTCTCGATGATAGGAAAGACTACCAACTTTGGTGAATTTTCCCATCTCATAAATTTATATTTCCAACTTTTGAACTTTTAATGTATTCTTTTACAACCAACTAACCTCTGCATTGGTCCAGCATATATTTCATGTTTATTTAAGAATGAATTCAGCATTAAGCAAAGACTCACCTCCTCCACCTCCAAGAAGGCTGGAATTAGCTGCAAGAAAAACAAAAAGAGAATTGTGAGCACTGAGCTTCCTAAATATACAGGGAACCAAAACAGAAGATGTTTCACAAGGGATTTTCCATTGTTTCAGTAACTTTCCTTCTTTTCCCTTACCCAAAAACATTTAATGCAAAAATAATCACTTACTGTAAATTGGAATCACAATCTTTACCTTTGTAATATCTTTGAAAATGCAAGCTAATAAATAAAAGAATAATACAATTACTAAAGCTAATGCATTGAATGGGTTATGAAATTACAATCTTGCATTTATAATTCTATAAACCCTATACCTTTGTGCTTACCAAATTAATTCAAAATTTTCATTGTGGAGAAACTTAAATAGACTTTGATGCAACTTCTGATTATCTCTCCTTGTTTTCTATGCCGTGGGACCTTTGGGGATGACGATGAGAAATCCTGGCCCCATTGATGTAAAAGGGTTTGTGCAATTGAGTTTGGATTTCCTTCAGCAGGCTTAATTGACTCAGCACTGTAACCATCCAGCTACCCAGGCCAGAACTTGATAAATCACTTATGGAAAGCAATTTTCAGAGCATGGTGATACAAGACGGTCCTTCAAATTAAGCTAGCACAATTGGAGTCATGCCAAGTAGTTTCCTTTCACTGCCCAGGCAGAAACAGAAGGAATGCCTAAGCTTCTAAACCTCACCTTTAGATGTGTGGGAAACAAATCCTTGTTGTATCAGAATACAGATAAAACAAAGTAAGAGCATAAAGGAGAGACACAGGTATTTCTTATTGTTTCCTGATGAGTAAAGAACAGATACCTCAAACAATGCCCTGCTCCAGGACAAGGGTATATAGCAAGATACACAGAATAAATTAGGTATTTTCTATATGTTATTTTTTACATTATTTTCCTCTGCTTCCTCAATAGAAGTCTGTAAACAGCAAATTCCCTGCTGTTGGGTTTTTTTCATCACTTTCTTCAGATTTTTATATAAAATTGACAGCTATCTTTGCCTTCTTCCTTATCAGATATTCTACAAACACCTTTGACTTAATACCCGTTTTCAGCTCAAACATTTGCAGCCAGCTTTCCCTGACACTGCAGTAAGACTGCCTTCATCAGAAAGCCAGATTTTCCATCAAAGTATCACAGCCAAGATCCATGATTTTTAAAAGTGCCTCTACATTACTCAAGAAGTACCTCTACATTACTCAAAATGCAATGTACTTTAAAGAAAAAAGTATGCAGCTTTATATCCAGCATAGCTGACCATATCAAATCAAAGCAAACTAATTAACGAAGTCAGTTAGTCATCCTAGAATTAGTTGTCCTACAGTCACTGAGGAATCATCGAAACCTAGAGAGATGTTCTCGTGCATTTTTCTCATCCAAGTTTGGTTCTAGTACCCTGGAACATCAGATGAAGGAAAATGGGGCAAAAAATCCTTGTTTCTGAAACAAGGTGATTTGGAGCCATTTTCAAAGTGCTTGTTTGGAGACACAGAAAGGTTGGAGCATCAGGCACAAAACGGAAAACTTTAAAAAACAACACCACAGTTATCTATATGTGATGAACATCTCCTGGCTATCCTCTCTAAAGTGCTAGCAGGGAACAAATATTGCCATGTATATATTGCCTTTGGCAAAGATATAATGATGGTAATAATAAATGTGTGCAGACATGTTGCAAAGAACGTCAATCTTGCTATATTTACCTATTCTTGCCCTGACTGAAATTCATTATTAAACGAAGAAAAAAAGCAAAACCAGCCTCACGTATTTTTACAGCTGCTTCTGAAGACCTCCTGTAACAGGTAACATCACTTTCCCTGCAGTAAAAGGTACTTAACTGCTACAGAAATCAGGAGAGTTCTTATCAGAAGAAACTAAAAGGAAGAAAGTGTCATCTACTGCCACGAGCCTGCTATTCCAGCTTATTTTTTTGGCACTGTAGAATACACCTACAATTAAACTATTCTAATCCTCACATGAGTCACATTCTAGGATTTCAGTTATTATGTTTGAGAGACTTGACACACACAGCTAGAACCTGTTACCAAAGTTTCCACTGCTAAAAAAGTTTCTCCGGATACCCAGCCAACATCCCCATTGCAAACTTTCATTCAGTGGCTTCTCAGAGAATTATGTTTCTCTCATTAACTTTTCTTGACAATGTTCATCTTTCCAATACTTTCTAAAAACTTCTTAATAACATATAATATAAGTCAGCACCACACACTTCTCTATAGAAACAGTAAAAACAGTTCAAATGGATTTTTGGCTGCAATGCATCTACTACATCTATTGAAAATGCAGTAATAATTCACAGGCACTCCTTTTTTCTTAAATTTTGGTCACGTAATAGAAGGAAAACCAAACCATTTTCCTATGATTCCAGGAAAGAACAAGGCTGATTTATATTTAGTTTCCTGTATAGAAAGATAATGTGTCAAAAAGCAAGAACTTTTATTCTCAGATGTTTCAGACTCTCCCTGAAAGGTTCAATAAAACACACGTCTCTTTCCATATTTGGGAAAGTCTTACCACTACAGAAGTAACTTGTCACTTAGCACCTAATGAATAGTCTCCCACCCAGAGGTCAGCACAGCCCCATGGCTGCAATCACATCGTATTATGTTGGAGCAAGCACGGCCTCTCTTCTCAGTCCCTCTTCTCAGTCCCTCTGTGTTTATCTGCAGCTGCATTTTGTCCATCAGTGCTCCCAAACCATCAAGTCTTGGAAAACACTTTGGAAGCTGCTCCTGCTATAGAGGTTCAACTATGGGTAGCTGTATGAGCAACCAGCAGAAGGTCTCAGGAAGCTTTCAACCTCCAAACTTGACATAGTCCGAATTGCCCCGCAGGTTACACCACTGCAACTCCTCTCACTCAGGGCATGCCCAGCCTTAGGTAGAGCACCTTAGACCATGTGCCCGGAGAACTTGTGGATGTCCCATCCCTGGCAGTGTTCCAGGCTGGGCTGGATGGGGCTCTGAGCAACCTGATCTAGCGGAAGGTGTCTTTGCCCACGGCAGGACAGCTGGAATGGGATGATCTTTAAGGTCCCTTCCAAACCACTTTACGCTTTTATAATTTTATGACTGCAGGTTGTAAATCCATCTTGACTAACCCCTTGTACTTATTTCTCTTTTCCAGAGCTGCACAAGATTCTCAAGTCATAGGAGATTTGGGGTAGGAGGAAACAGGAAGACTGAATCACTACCAAGTTACCAAGGCAAAGAACAATAAAAGAAAGCAAACAAGAGTAAGACGGGCTCCAAAGAAATGTGAGGTAAACGCTTCTTGCACCTCATTTCACTCTCCATATCACCCTTTCAAACTGACCTGCCCAACCTCTCTGAAATTGCCTCCTTAAAAACTACAGTCCACAATAGATTCCTGGGCATTAACTCTGAAAATACAAACTTGAAATATTATTTTAATATATACACAGTGTGGTCAGGCAGCCAGCAGACTACGGACTGCCATGCCAGACTGAAATACAACACATATTGATAGACCCCCATCCAAAACATCACTGGCGATGGCCCTCAAGAGGCAGCAGAGGTTCATCTAATTTTAAATATTTTTGCCTACACAAGTAACATAGGCTTCAACAAAAACAAAACAAAACAAAACAAAGGGAAAAAAAAACACAAAAAAAAACAACAAAAAAAACCCCACAAAAAACCAACAAAAACAAAAACAACAAAAAACCAAACAAACAAAAAAGAAACAAACAAAAAAAAGGCACCATATCTGGGGACCAGTTCCTGTGGTGTCCTTTAAATAGTGGCTTCACAATGACACAAATTGCAGCACTAGAGATGCTGTGCATCACCACTACTTTAAAAGAAGACTTGAATGCTGCATTCTGAGAGACAGATCTCATCTTCACAGTCTGTCTTAGTACAGTGAACAGAAATACATCTAGAAGTGATAAGATGGCTTTCAGCCCTTTAGCTCTGGGTTTCTTTTTAATAGGGACATTAGAACCATTAGAAGAAAAAGTATTTCTACAAAGTTCAGGCTCATCTCTAAGAAAAAATTCACTCTAAAAAAATCACTTCAATGAAAAAACAGTATTTAATCACTGAGGATAATGATTTAGCCCTTAATGAGATGTTTATGGCTCCAGATTCAGCTAGAAAATTCAGTATTTTAAATGACTTAAAAACTCAGTGGACTAGATATGTATGCTTTTTAACAGCACCAGGACAGCCCTACTTAAGAAACCCAGTGAACACTGGTCTGCTGTAGCCCGAGAATTCAACTCTTGCTTTAAGAAACAAAATTCTTTTCAAAAAACTAGTGTGGGGAGAGAAGAGAAGAAGAGAAGAGAAGAGAAGAGAAGAGAAGAGAAGAGAAGAGAAGAGAAGAGAAGAGAAGAGAAGAGAAGAGAAGAGAAGAGAAGAGAAGCGA
>VZTD01002797.1:215628-284418 GCA_013397725.1 Rhagologus leucostigma | reverse complement strand
GAAGGGAAGGGAAGGGAAGGGAAGGGAAGGGAAGGGAAGGGAAGGGAAGGGAGAAGAGCAAAAGACCTGGAAGGAAAGAATTTAAAGTAAGCTTAGCTGCTCATTATGGAATACCCACAATGAGAGCTCAGCTTACTAAAATGTACAAATTTTAATAATGAATATACCAGCACATTTGACAAATAAGAACTGGACATGAATGTTTTAAATCTCAGCCTTCTTAACGAGTTAAGTTACATCACTTTCCAACACTTTTTTGACTGAATAAGCAGACCAGAAACTCTGGTGTGGTATTAATATTTTCCTCACTGTGCTCTTTACAACAACATTCTTGCCAAACAGTAATGTTATTTGAAATTTTGAGGAAAGCAATTGAATGCTGAAGAAGTTCACCTCAACTGAAACTGAAAATCTTCCTGTGCTGCTAGCCAGAACATACACAAAGTGAAGAAGGATGTATGTATGGGTTGGTTAAACAGGCATTTGCAGGCACGGAATTATTTTTTCTGCTGTCAATTCTGAGGAATTTAGAGAATAGGAAAGATGTGAATAGCAATTTTTGCAATGTCTCTGGAGATAACACACTTTTAGCTTTGTTAACAACATAGCTGAATAACTCTGGTTACTTTTTGTTGGCATATACTCATCTGACAACAATTTAAGAACATAAATTCTCCTGGGAGCATGTCTTTGTCAAGTATTAATGGCACTAGTAACTTAAATTGACATCTATGTCATGCAGCCATGCATCTGTCAGTATAATAAAAATATACTTTTAAAAGATTAGTTGATATTGTCTGACTTTGGCAGCAGATGTTTGAGCTTATTTTGATGTAAAAAAGATTGAATATTTTTGTCAATACTTTCTAATTGTGAAATTTATTCAAGGAGACATCTTTATAACTGGCAGTATTGTAAGATGCAAGACATTCTATTGCCTCAGATACTATTTTTATTCATCAATAAAACATCATAAGAGGCAGCTGGTGAGCAGAGTAACAGTAATTTATGGAATGGGAAGCAACGTTCCTTCTACATGTTTTGTGAGACAGCCTTACCTGTCACTGCATTTCATTTCATCTTCTCTCAAGAAACCAGAGAGAACAAAGAGTGAGATAACAACTGTACCTTGTACATCCAAAAATTTTATCGTGAGATGTGTTTGGGTGCCTTAAAGTAAAAGGCTTTAGGCTTAAAGATCATGAAGTCATTTTGCAACAGGCATAGTAAATAAAACACAGTCACCACTCTATTTAAAATGCTTCCCTGCATACAAAGCCACAGCAATCAGGAGAGGTAAAAGAACATTATAACAACACACTGGGCCAGATTGGCAAAGTTACGTCAGTGGCTAATGATGCAAAACTAAGTCTACTGGAAATTAATAAACCACTAGGCCTACAAAATAAGATTGACTTAAAACACTTACGTAACTGTACCCTAGAAACAGCTCCAGAGTATGGATGGAACAATTTACAGAAGATTTTTACAAACAAGTTGCTCCTCTCCAGGTTTGCTTACTTTTAATGTGTGATCAAGAGCACATCATACTCTCAATACACACTCTAAAGGCTTCAGCTTCATGTAGTAAAAAATCTCCTCTTCTGCCCATAAAATCCTTCTGTAAATAGAAGCAAACATCTACCCAGTCTCATTTTATTCTTAATAGAAAGTACCAACTTCAAGCTCTCTTTCTAAAAAGCCAAGATCTCTAGAAGCATGACCGAACAATTCAGCTCATGAAGTTTCCATCATCTTTGTTTTAGCAAAACAGATGATGTGGGTTACTACAGAAGGGATTGAGCTTTCCACGTCTTACCTTTTCTTCAGATACTGAAACTGCACAGTACAAGTTTGTCCCATTTTAAAGATAAAAAAAACCTAATGGAAGGCTTTGTGCAATTAGAAGCACAGGTTTTGTATTTGGAACCAACAAAATGGCTTTGTGGCTCACTTGTGATATTCTCTTCCCCACTCACAAATTCTGTACAGAGAACAGATTTTTTAAACTAAGTTTTGCTATCTTTGCAAATAAAGTAGTCATTGTCTCTAATTTCAAGCTTGTAAAGGGTGTGTTAGAGGTAGATTAAGGGGAAAAAAATAATCACCATACTAGTAAGTACTCTGGAGTTGATCCTGTCAAGGAAATTGCCTTCACAACACTTTGAATTCAATAAGGAAACAGTAACTGCCATAAGGTCTCAGTTATTTTTCTTCTTCTAATACATTACCAACTCAATACATGATGTGCATTTATGCAAGAAGGTTATTTTTAAAAGTTATATATTACATCCATTAAACTTAATCAGTCATATGCAAAGCAACTCTGAAATCTGATATGAAGAGTAAAAAAAAAAAACCACCAAATGCACCAAACCCAACGCAGGCCAGGCAGCAGTCAGCAGCATGGGACAGAAATGAGCACACAGCTGTCAGGATGACATTTTCAACTCGGCCTAATCGGAGGCGTAACTTTAAAGTAGAGGGAGCAAAATGTCACATTTTTTACCATACAGTGAAATACAGTAATGGCTTTAATGCAGGGTGAAAGAAAATTAACAGAAATTGAAGTTGACTAACACATCCTGAGAAAAATCCATGAGAAAAGGTGTTTGGCCCAGAGTACTTCCTAAATGCTGCTGTATAAACTTCCATATGGACTCAAGTTTAGGCTCCAGCTTTAAAAGAAGCCTACACTTTGCAGTAGCCTGAGGACTCCACCAAAATTGCTTCTTGGTGGGGAAGTCAGACAACCACAACAAAAAATGTAACTTAAAAGAATATCCCAAAACCAGAGTAAACTTGTTTTTAAGAATCAAACTTAATTGTCCCAAACACAATTCCACAAAACATTTCCAGGTGAAATTTTTGCAAAAACACCAGTTTACACTTCCCCACCGCTGAAATTCATACTCTTCATACCCACTCAGTGGTATTAATTTCAGCTAGACAGGACCATCTATTCCAAATCAAAAGAAAGAAAGTGATGGAAAAGGAGAAAGTTTCCTGCCAGTGCCTCACAAAGGACAGTTAGAAGAACCTGTTTGATGAGGCTGATGTCATCCTTGGGAGGGAGAAAATGACAGACTTGTTGAATCAGAACCTGCAGTTAGAAGGGAAGGAGTCAGAAAAGGCTAAAAGTGGATGGTCAGCACAGAAAGATCCATGGCCATGTTTTGTGTGAGCCCCTTTGCAGAAGCCATGCTCATTTTCCACCTTCCTCTCATTTCGGCAAACATCAGAAAAGCACAAACCAGGAAAAATTTCATTCTAAAACACAGGGTGATAAATTGTCACATATACTACCAGATAAAGGGAGAGATGAATTAAGATTTCATCCATTTTGTGCATCAATTTGTGGTTTGCTCCGCCACTTAAAAGCTGCCTTCTAGATCATAAAGGTATTTAACAATCTAGCTGAGCTGAAATGTAAAGCAACAGGAACTTCTTTCAGTGCAGAATAATGAGGACAAAAATATTCAGGTCTACTAGAGCCCATTCTTCATCACACAGTTTAGGCCATTTGTGTGGTTTGTAAATGTAACATTAAAGGGAATCAGAGTGCTGCAGTATATAATTAATCCATTTAAGTAGAATCATCATCAATATTTAAAAGCCTATGCAAAATAAAGTAAGACGTGGTCCAAGGTTCTACCAGCACAATTAGAAAAACAGTTTTGGTAGTAATTATTCCAAAATAATTAGTGAAATTTATATAACTCATGCATCTTTCCAGTATCCCAAAGGAACTAGAAATATGTTATCTGGAAAACAGGAAAAAACAAATCAGAGTGAAGTTCTTCAAGCTTTCTTTGCTTTTGTCTTTTCAAAATTACAGCCAGCTCTGAACCTCCCAAAGTCTACCTCTATCTTAAGAGCTTTTTCTTCTATTTTTAATTTTTAAAACTTTGGTATGGCACTTGTGGTGTAGCTAATCACTAGGTTTCATTTCAATATTTTGCTACAAAATAACTGTCTAATATTTGACTTCTCTAAGGAAAATGTCAGATTGCAAAAAGTTGTAATAAAGCAACAGTTACCTTCTGAAAATAAACACAAAGTTAAAAGGCGAGAAAAACGAACATATTTCAGTCCTGAAAGATTAATATTCAACATTCAGGCTTCAAAACAATAAAAAAACCCTAATTTGTTATGAAATCAAAGACCACTGCTGAAAGGAAGCTACCTGAGGCCTTGTCCTGCCATTTTTCCACAGGGCAACCAGCAGGAAGAGTTTCTCTACAGTGCAGGCACATCCCTTGCTCCTTCTTTAGTCAGAGGCAAACCAAGCAAGGGCAGTCATGGCTCCAGCTGCAGGGCGACCTCAGCGGGTGTATTTTCAAGTCAAAGTAGCACATGTCCACACCACTGTTTTTATTTAGGGTACTGATACTCATGACAATTCAGTTTAAAAACAAGAAGAAAAAAGCCACACCTGATGTCCTACAAAACAAAAACAGCCCTAGTGTTTTGGTTTGGTTTTTTTCAGGTACACAGACAAGACTTCACTTGCAACTTTTGCCTCCAAGTTAGAGGAAGGCAAGGTGTTATTGCACTGTTTTTGCAAGAGCAGCCTGGAAGGAAGATTTTGACAATGAATTACAAGCTCCTGTAAGCAACTAGCACAGACTTGTAGGAGCTGAAGAGCCTGCAAAGCACTGAAGTCGACTTTAAAATGTGTCCAACTGGGTGAGTGTAACATGCTCTGCATACGATTGTGTTGCATCACCTCTCTAATGATCCTTTCTTTATACAGCCTGAAATTAGAAGCAGCTCCCACTGTGGTCAGTGGGAGCCACATTACAGAAGAAACAGAGAATTTGCTTATGTATTTTAAAGTTGGGAGGGTGTTGTTTTCAAACATAGGCCCAAACTGTTCCTATAGGGCTAAATATTTGTATAACAACAGTCATGTATTCCTTTGTAAGGGAAAGTGGAACTTAATAACCTCAGTATTTCAGTCTAACCAGGAAGAATGCATTATGGTAAAATAGCGACTGGACATCATACACCGCCCCTAAGAATATCATCCCAAATATTTCTATACCCTGCTGTCAAATATACTATCTATACTTTATCTTAACTGTCTGTTTCAAAAAGTTATAGCCTAAAAAAAACCTGGAGAAGACCATAAAAGACAGTAAGAATAAAGTGTAGCCATCAACTTACTCTATCAGGAACATCAGAAATTGCCCCTTTTATGATAAAAGTAAGTCAGCTTACTCAGATCGATCATCCTTTCCATTTTACTGCTCCTGGAATGTACAGTCCATGACACATCTTAAAACAGAGAAACATATACTAAATTTGAAAAAAATACAGTAAAAATACTGTTAGCTTACTATTTTCACATTCCTTGAAAACTTTAAAAACTCTATTCAGGAACTTTAAAGAAAAGGAAGATCACAAATAATCAAAATGATGGGAAGGCTTGTAGATATTTTTTAATTCGTGGCAGAGCCAAGAGCCAAGATAAAATCCCCAGCAATGACAGATTTTAGATTGTGTGGGACAATTCTTTGTTCCTGTCAGCTTGTGGAGTGTTTCTAATCTCTCCTAGCTGCAGATGCTCACGGTTCGTGATTTATCTCAACAACCATCAGATCGAGCTGTGCTGTGTGGTTACTTCTCTACCAAACAGTGCCCTGCACCCCATTTCCCTGGCCATCACCTGTGTACCTGCTCCTTGGGTTCCCCATGGCTGCCTGACAAATAAAGCAAGCATTTGTTATAATACAAAAATTTGTTATAATACAAAATTTGTTATACTCTTAAGATCCCTCTTTAACACTAAGATTACAGGCACTTCTTAATGATAAAGGAGATTAAAGTTATTATCCAATAATTTGCAGTAAACAGGCATTGTTGTTATAAGGTTGAGCATTCCAGCAGGTAATACCTGGCAGAAACAGCATTAAGGCTTCGATGAAAAATTTACTGAGGTTATGCTGGACAAGGAGCTTTCACTTTCTGTGAAGCACAACAGGAGGGCAGGATGTCACACTGTCAACGCTAATAATGTCATGCAGACAGAAAAATAATCATCAAATTGCAACACCTAATCAGTAACTTCATCATATAGGCACCAGTGGGTCATCCTTAGCCTGTCATGTCCTTGCTTCCTGCTAATTCCACTGGTCAATTTAGATGTGGAAATGTTGCCTGCATCAAGCAGGGCTCATGCACCTTGTAATGTAGGGCTATTCCCAGTTAGGCAACATATTTCCATAGTCTAGAGGAGACAAGACTTTTGGATGCAGAACACGTGTGGAAAACTGATTTCCCTACACAGCCGATAATGACAAGCAGGCACTGTCCAGTGGCAATGTGGGACATCTGTGTTTTGTGAACCCAAGACAGATGATGAGAATTCACCCTCGAGTGGCAAAGATGCTTGTGGTCAATTTACCACCATCACCACAAGCACTTCCACCACAAATCCTTTCAGCCATAACCGCTACCCAAAACCACAAGAACTGCTTGTACTTGCTATTTTTGCTACTATTTTTTTTCATTGCTTCTAGTCACAGTTTGCCCAATGATTCAAGAGCAATATCAGCACGTAAAACAAATAAGTGAACACATTTGCCCCTTTGCCTGGGCCACAACTCAATCACAAGCTATTCTGTATAGTCTACAAAATATTCTCACTGAGACTTTCAATAAAAAGGACCATGGCTCCTGAATCAGAGCTTAGGACTGAGAACAAGAAAGAAAAATCCTACAAACAATTTCTACAGATAAATAAACCAAAGATAAATTGGGGAAGGCTGATTAATCACTTCAAAGTATGTTGCTCCTTTATTGTGCTGTTACTGAGCATTTTAAAAGTGTTGCTTAAATAAGGACTTTTATGCTTTTGGTTTACCAATGTTTCTGCAAGGCAAAAAGGGAGACAAACACATGTAGCTCAAAAGCCCCGGTGGGATGAACATTGGTTCAAAAACCACGCTGGTCCAAGCTGAATCATTTTTCTCCAAAATGCTGCAATATCTGCAGTCCATCTAGAGCAACTTTCCAACGGCTTGCTGTCAATGAGATGATATTTTAATGAGTTATTTTTCCTTCTCTACTTTACCTCGAGGAAGAATAAAGATCTTAAGAAGCTCCAAGCTTTCACATAGACCTTTTGAATCCAGGATTAGTATGTAACTGCCAGTGGTCTATTCCACATCGAGGAAATACAAACAAGGATGCTATAATCTAATCTGTGCAGAGCAAACACTTCATTTCACTATTCTAATACTGCTAGAGTGATTTATGAGGCAGCTGAGTAATTCTGAAAAATGTACTAAGAAAACAAAGACAAAACTAGGCAAAGTACAAATGTTGTTTATATGAATACAGAGACGAGTAATGTCAAAGGATATTACAGGCATCTTATGCCATACATAAGCACATCTGTGAGGCAGGTAAAGTATGTTTTTATAGCTGTTCAGAAAAGAAAAAGATGAATCATCTTTTATAGCTCTATATAAAATTACTTTTCTAGTGGCAATTAATAGAGAGAGGCCCCAGAACACCAGTCACATCATCAGGGAGAAATAAATTATATGACAATAAAACCCCCCAAACTTTAGTGAATATGGAAAATTCTGTTTTCTCTTGAAAAGCAGCCATATCAATCACACATTCTATAGGCATATTAGCAAAGACATGGCTCGGTGGAGCTAGAGAAGATCTGCCATCCCCGAAGCATCAGGTAGGGAGATTGCAGTCCGAATCCCACATGACTAAATACCCTGCATAAGTCTACGATCATTATTTGCAGGAAAAGATGTCCTGTTAGTTTATCTCACATAATGCTGATATCTATGCCTACCAAAATCTATAAAACCTACCAACAGTCCCAAAATGTTACCAGAACATGTTAGAGGCAGCAAAACCCACAGTGATCTGGCTGGAATAAGGGACTGCACTGGAGCACGGCTCATTTCTTCCCCCAAAGTCTCAGGCAGTCTTTTCTTTATACTTCAAACAAATTAAATCTACTGCAATTAATGATTATAGTTTTTCCTTCAATCAGCCCATGCTCCTCTAGGAAATTAACTTAGCTATTAAAAGCCTAAAGGCTGGAAAGGAACCTAGTTAGATGAGTTTTACCTCCTCCGTATTGCCTGTGTAATCAAATGCAGTTTCCCCATCAGTTTAATTCTAATCAGTTTAATTACTGAAAATTACAACAAAAAAAACCCCCTTATTCTTACACCAGAACAAAGGAGAAAAGCTGCACGTGGTAGCAGAAGAGTACTGGGTGACAACACTTTGATACTGCACGAGGGAGAGGAAATGACCAAAAATAAAGACAAATTCCAATACTCCTCAGACAACGGCTATCAGACTGAGGAGGTGGAAATAGCTAGCTACAAGCCAAGAACAAAAGTCAGCACAGACTACTTCCAAGGTGTGAAGTTGTGGGGAGAGTCTATTACTTCAATATTTCAACACCTTGATTACACAGGACTTGTGTAGATCCACTGAGTCTTAATCTGTATTTCCTACTCAGTCTTTTGGCCCAATATAAAAGTCTTTTTGCTGTAATATAAAAATAGTGAGATGAAAGGTGTCTTAAGCAAGTCTTTTAGACACACATGGCTCTATACAGATATATTTAGAGAGAAAGTACGTTTCCTTCACTTGATTTCCACAGCAAAAGTATTTCTTACCGTTATGAAACTCCCTGTTTAAAAAGAAATTATTTCGTGGTATGTTTTTCTTATCTCTTGCCACAAGAAAACCTCCATGCTGATCAGAGCAATGAAAGGCAGTATAATGCCTTTATTTCTTTTGAAATACCCAAAACATAAAACAAATCCATTCTTACATTGTATCTATTTTCAATTTCTCATTTCTTCTCTTTGTCCATAATGCCTTTGCTGTCTACTTCACAATTCTAAGGACCTCAGTCAAGGCCACTTTAAATCTTCTCCATCCAGATGATTAATCCAAATAATCTTATTTAAACTGCTAGTTTACATTTCACTAATACTGCACAACCATCTGATCTGTGCAAGGAAGGGGTAGGAGCAGGCTGGTGACTCTTACTAGAAGACATTGCAATCCCTGCACAAGCAGAACTGTCATAAATCAAGGATAGGTAGGTAGGAGAGATAGTGGCATTTAAAAGTCTAAAAAGATTGGAACAAGTTATTTTAATTTTGCTGAATTCACCAATCAGCCAGCCCTGCATTTTGTAATGTGCACTGCAGAAAAGAGAAATTTTGTCTCACCAGAAAAATTGCAATCCTTCTCCAAAAAGGAAGCTTGTTAAATCCACGGCAAGTTTTCAACTAATTATGTGCACAATCTTTTAATAATGGAGACTGGGGGGAGCCAGAGGGTAGAGAGAATACCACAGAAGTATTCATAAGCATCCTGGAATATGCACAGAAACACGGAAAGGTGAACTATATAGACCTTAATAACAGGCAAACCATGCATGTTCTTAGAGAAATATGTCATGTCTCTTATAAAAAGGTCACTTTGCTGCAAGACAACACACGTGCTTTTCACAAAGTCCCCTTCTGTGCCAAGATGTCTGTAGCCATGAAGTCTTTAAAAAGTCCCTTAGTTTGTAAAGAGCTACAGAAAGCAGCAGTATCTCTCTGAGCAAACACACACCAAGCCTTTGAGGCTGCAGGGCTCTCCTGGAGGGACTATTTAATCAAGGTCGAGATAGGAAGTCCTAGGGTGGAGAAGCCTCATACTTATGTAAAATGCAAGTCACTTATTCACCACTTTTGTTCAAAGATGCCTGGCCTTGAACATTTTAAAGGCTGTAATGGGATCAAGCATATCTAAAAGAACAATAAATGTCAATCAAAGTTCAAAACAAGTTCTAGACTCAGATAAGATGTCTGCATATATCCTTACACACTCCCAATTGTTTTATCCCAATCAATGAAGAGGGTATTTTATAAAACCCTTTCACAAGTTTTTCCTAGACTTTCTTCTCTTAGAAGATGGGGAAAGCTGCAGAGAAGTACTTTGAAATTTCTGAAGGTTCTGACTTTTGAAGCACTAATTAAACCTGCAGTGAATAAAATGGGGAAAGAACTTCAATATTCCAGAAGCACGGATCTATCAGCAGTAACTCCTTACTAGTTGATGGCTTTTTTTTCTGCTCCATACACAATAAAATTTGGTTTTCCTCTGCAAGATCAGCAGTTAGAAAACAGAGGAAGAAGAGAGGAAGAGAGGAGAAATAAAAAGCAAACAAAAACACACATGAAAAAAAACCAAAAAACCCAAAAAACAAAAGAAAGAAACAAACAAAAAAACCAACCTAAAACCACACAAAAAAAACCCAGCCAAGAAACAACCACAAGAAAGCACATAAAGGCAAGACCATAACATAAGATTTGCAAAAACTGTCTCTTTTTTTCCCCCTCAGAAGATGCACCAGTGTAGCTATACTTTAAATTAACACCATGCATTTTAAGTACACATTTATGAGGCTTTTTAAAAGAACTATGTTTATAAAAGCTGCAACAGGCCCTAAAAGAAACAGCACAAAAATCAGCTGTACATGTTAGTGGGGGTCACCCCCACCTTCAGCATGGGTCCCTTTCCTGTAACAAACTGAAGAAGACTCCAGACAAACTGCATCTCACATTGCAGGATCAGACAACAGCTAAAAAGGCACCATTACTACTTAAAAATTAATCTTTAAAAGAATAAAATTGTATTTGCTTGAGGCATCTAAGATAGTACTTTAAAATGAGGAAAAAGAAGCTGAACTGGAATTGAAACAGTCCACATTCGTTTACAGGCTATTAACATCTACTCTATCACTGCCATTTCATTGAAGCTGAGATGTGAAGTGTTTAATGTCTGGTGCACAAAACAGCCCTTCATAAAGACAAATTCACCTACTGGTGGGCCCAAAGGATCCTCGAGAAGAATGAATGCACTTCACACGCATTTCCTGTTCTTCAAAATCAATAATTTTAGAGGATGTCCTTTTAGAGGTTTGAGTCCATTTCATGTAACCTACGAAGCTCCCGTGGGATCCAGCCAAAGCTCAGAGCTGCATGGAAAGCTCTCATGCCACAGCTGCCACGAGGGTCACCACTGACTAAACAGCCAGGCTTAAAAAGATTAAATCCCCTAATCTGAGAAATACTGTTGAAGCAGAAGACCGGATAAGTCCTAAGCATAGTTTCAGAAAACAAATCTTGCAGCTCAGCAATTCCACTTTTTATGGTAAGAGATGTTATGACAGCTCCACAGTGGATTCATATTTAAATAGAACTTAGTCCTCTTCTGAATCCTCCAAAACATCCATCACTGTAACTTCAGCCTTTTCATAATTTAAATGAATAATCTTCAGCTCCTAAGTACGTCTTTAGTCTGTTTTGACAGACAAAATTAATACCTCTTGCAGTTACTCTTGGAAAGTACTAGAAGCCTCAGTTATCAGATGCTTTGATCTTCCCCCTCCAGCCAGTTGTTCATGCTGTCAGCCAACTTCCACAGGTCTCCGTCCCCAGCACCCTCACCCAGCTCAGCCCAGCCCAGCTCAGCCCAGCAGCCCCACGGGAGCCGGGCCAGGCCGAGCGATGCTGGCACAGATCTGCTGTGACAGCCCGGACTAGGACTCGGCCAGCACCCGTCTGCCCCTGACAGCACTTTGGGAATCCAGGCTTCCAGCTATGCCTTTGGCTCCACAGCACAGGAGCTTTTATGCTTTTAGAAACAGCATCTATCTTTAGAGCAAAGGAAGTGTTTGAAAACCTTTCTACAGACAAATGTCCCAATGCCTGCAGTGGGCTCAATTTAACCTGCTACAAGAAAGAACTGTAGAGCTATTACTGAGGAGAAAAAAAGTTCTATGTATCTTCATGTCAAAGCTGGGTTATTTGGGTGTTTTCTTATTTATTTAGGTGGAGTTTGTGTGATTCTTGGGGCTGTCCTGTGCAGGGCCAGCAGCTGGACTTCGATGATCCTTGTGGGTCCCTTCCAACCCAGAATATTCTATGATTCTATGCATTCTAATGCATTAATTTTAATCTATGCATAATTTCTGTCTTGGAACTTTAGACCTACACTGCGCCCAGAGATCTAGTGAAGGAGAAAAAAAAAAGACAACCCCAACAAGGTTCAATTCTCCGCTTTCCCAAGTCTCTCCAAGTCCCCAGTCACAAACTGCTTTTCTAGCCAGTAAAAGAAAATGAGTGCAGGAAGAGCAGTAATGTTTTTATACTGTTGCCATGGTGTAAAAGTATTATTCCATACAGGAACTTTCACATCATTTGTCATCAAAATCATATTCAACAGGTAAAGGTGAAGTACAGGCAGGGGAGGCATCAGACCCTGACAGCCGGCAGCCTTGTGCCGGGTTGATAAAGAGCCAGCAAGCTGGAACTGAATCATGCATTACTTCCCAAGGTAATTGATAAAATAGTAAAATTGTTAATATTGGTAACTGGTAACATTGATAAAAAAAGGTTTTACCAATATTAATTAAGATGCTTGGTAAATGCATTAAGAATCCTTTTTATTAACATCATCTATTTAATAACGGACAACAACCATTTATGCATGGTACTGAATTCACATGTGAAAGAATTTTGTTTAAAAAATACAGGATGTACATGTTCCACTTTAACACACTGTTTAAAAAACTCACCAGAAGGAACAAACTCCATGAGAAAAGATGCAAGACATCGTTTATTCATGGAATATCTTAAAGTTTGAAAACTATAAGAAAACTTGCTGCATCCCAAAGAAATCTTTTCAAAAAACTATTATCTTTCATTTTGTTAAACAAGAAATACTTTGAGAATTTACTCAGCTGCAGTTAAAAAAGCTGTAACTACAAATTCTGCATAGTATCATCTACTTATTAAATTCATCAAACTGAAAAAAATATTAATTTCTTTTGGTGAAAAAGAAAACTATTAAAACATAAAGCAGCTTTAAAAACTTCCAAGAACATATATTTTTTCCTCTGATATTCCTTTCTTCTTTCTTTAATTTTATTCTTTTTATAAATGGCTGTATAGATATCTCTAGAACATCGGGTTGAGATACTTTTATTACTATTCAACCACCTAATGATTTTACTTTCCATGATTTACATTTGGAAGAATGTAATAACAAATACACGTAATGACAAAAAATGTTTGCTAAACCGGCCAACTGCAACTAATGCTGCTGAAACCAAATGGGCAGAAAGCAAATTGGGAACTGGTAAATGACAGTGCTTGGAAGATTAGATTTCACAGGGTGTTCACAAATAATAATTTACCATAATGTGCTGCTCTCCTTGGTTCCCCAGGTAGCCATCGGTCTTTCTAGAAAGCAAGTTGGGTGTAGCCACTGAACTTCCCATCTTGTGGAGCAAACTCCCTCTTTCCACCGATCGTATCAGGGATGCAGTTAGCTTTAGTCCTACAGGCTTTACAGTGCTTACACCATGCATATTCAGGGCTGGAAATTGCATTCTGGAGAAGATTAAGAGACAACTGGGAGCAATTTTCAAAATCTTGAAGCCTAAGAGGCCCCAGTGGTTTTGGAGCAGATCAACATGTTCACTTTGGTATGATACAGTCAAACAACACAGTAGGGAAGGCCAGGCTTTTACCCACAGTAACATACGCACACAAATCCAGTGTTAGAACTGCAGTGAGTCCTTGGCAGAAATGCTCAGCAGGTACAGTGGGAGGATTCCTGCACTCGGCAGATACTGTCACAACTGGATATGCATCAGAGGCCGACTCTGACCAGGTTTGCACCCAAAAACAGAAGTTAAAGTCAGCTTGTATGAACATAAAGTTAGCAGCTGTACTTTCACATTGCTCATGACATCCTTCTGTCCTGAGACTCCTGCGAGGGATTGTCTTCTACGACCATTTCACCCTTCCATGACTGCAGTTATGTTTAAATAAAGACAGTTGCCAAAAAATTCACAACCTGTAGTATTTAATTGAAAGAAACCCTTTGGGAACTGCTACTTCTGAGAAAAGAAATAACCTTGAGGCCAAATGAGGCATTGTTCTCAGGGGCAATAAGCACAATTTGTCCAAGATTGTCTACCAGAGACAAAGGTGTTGTCTCCACGATTTTCTTTCATCTTGTCTCAGCTCTCATGTCTCTGATAACCCACTCACGGTTTCCCTCCCCCTTGATCTAATCCCTACATTTCTCCCCTTTCCAAGGCTGTACACATGACATTTTCTCACAACCACATCATCTACAGGTACTTCTCCTTTCTTTGGTTCCTCTCTCAGCTGCTTTCTACCTCCCCAGGTTTATGTTGCCCAACCAGTTTATTTTTCTACACCCCTCTGCCCCCCCTGCTGCTCTCCTGAGCTGCCCTGTGCCCATTTGCTATCCAGCTTTCCACTGCGAGATGACATTTTGCCTTTCAGTTTCAGCACATGCAGTTTCCAGTAACCGGATTAAAGGGACTTAAATTAGAAAGAAGGCAAATATGTAAACAAGCAGCTATAAGTGCCTAAAGCAGGTTCCATTCAAGCAACATCCATGTTTGAGAAAAAAAAACTTTTTTTCATTGCCCCAAAAAATATCGCCTGAAACTTCCCTTATTTTCTGTCTTTCAGGGTCATCTTTCAATAAAGACACGTCAACACACTCCTGGGTAAGTCAAGAAAAAATTCAGATTCAAATTAATTTATCAGGGCTTTCTCTTGAGAGGGAATGCAGCTGCTAACTGGAAAACCTTATCTGATAGCCTGGGAGTTAAAAGGTCACAGGAGACTAGGAAGTAGCTGATTGAAGAATAGCCATTATCTTTTCCTATGCATTATGGTAATTTTTTTCTATCAAAATCAAAGCTCTTAAGAATATTTTACTGGACACCATATCGATCATTTAAAATTTGTCCTGCAGTGTCTTATAAATGTTGGCAATATAATTATGAAACTGCAAACAGAGATGTGTTGTAGAATCATAGTATTTATTGAAAAACAAGTATGTAAGATATAAATGTATATATACACTCTTAAGATCAGATATTAAGGCATTTTTCAACAACTCGGATGTATAAGCAAAAATTTCACTTACCAAGATTCATCACAAATATTGAATTATTAAACAAACAACCTAAATTGGATATTGAATACCAAGCATTACCACAATGTGGAAAAAAACCTTGCTTCTCTTGAGACTAGACAATTTAATCAGCCTGCAGGAAAGAAATACTGGGAAAGTTAAATTTAGTGCTCAGTGAGTAGTATTTTAACCTCCCTGTTTCAGCAAGATTTAAGATTTGTCTCAGAAGAGTTCTCTCTTCCCAAATTAACTTTACTCTCCCCATCCTTTCTTCTACTTGTTTATGCAATTAACAACAAATAAAGCCACAAAATCCCATATCGAAATTACATTTCCACTGTAGTAGGTCAAACAACAACCCTCCTCCTGCCATTAACTGAAAACTAACTTTTAGATTAAAGCCCCAAGTTTTTTTACTTATGACCGTTTGTCTTGATTTTTATCCCGTACTTTCATGATGGAATGCCGATGGCAACTTCTAGGTTCTAGCCACAGAAGACGACAGTGGAAACCAGAATTAACGATGGAACTGGAGGCTTTACTACATAAATTAACCTGCCAGTGTCCTGCTACCTGCTCTACAGGAACTCCTCAGGGGAAGTTGGGCTCTGTAACTGTGTGCAGTATAAGATTATAAGAGATGTTTAAACCAGAATGTTTAAACCAGAAGTTTAACACCGTAATACATCATCTGGAAAGAAGAGACTGAGCAGTTAGATTTGAAAAATAATTCCATCTAACAGTCCTTAAACAGGAAGGTAAAGAAAATACAGAGCACTTAACAGTGCAGATCAAACCCTGCAGAAAATGGCATGCACAGTTTAGCTCCAGGAAGGAATATGGTCTCTTAAGCCACTCTAAACTACCTCCAAATGCCATAGCAGATCTGGTGTGTGGATGTCAGTAGAGCTTGGATACTCAAGGGCCCAGAAGCTCTTCTGAAGTAAAACTTGAGCAGGTCTTATTAAAAGGAGATTACAAATCATGATTATGGGAGAAGCAGTCTGTCTTAAAAGGGAAGTCCTCAGAAGGCTCAGTTCAAATCCACCAAAGTAGTTTTACTTCACATGGATGGACATAAAATGGCTATTTTCTCCGCAATGGGGAGAATAAAGATATTTTCCCTTTATATGTTCAGAAATAAAATTGTTGGATACTCTCCACCAAATGCCACAAGTGAGAAAAATGAGACAGACTGGGAACAGCTTACACAAACAGTGGGAAACTCGGCATTTCGACATGTGGCAGAATTCTCCGTGCAGTCTTCCAGCCGCTGACAGGCAAGTCACGGAACAGCGTGCGCTATCTCCTGCTTTCCATGGCAGTGTCAACCCTCACCGACTAACCACGGCATGATGGACAATACAGAAATCATGTTTACACAGCGTTTGGCTTGTTTTCTCTGTGCAGGATTTTGCAGGCCTGAGTCATTCCTTTACAAAGTTTAGTCCTACCTCAGCACAACTCTCTAATGGTAATTGTTCCCTTGATATGGTTTGCATGCTGCCGATCAGGATGTGGAAAAGGTGATCAGAGCATCTCAAAACTAAAAAACCAAAATATTGGCAAACTCACTCATCCTCTTTTCTCCTTCTTAATTTTATTAATTTTACACAGCAAAACATGGCAATCCCAAGTATGAACTGGGATCTGAAACACCAACAATGCTCAGAGCCATAAAGAGGCATAACGAGGAACAAGCCATGCATAAAAATGTTACCAGTAAAAGGTTCACCCAGCCTTCAGCTCCACCTGCACCAAAGAGCACCAGGTTTAGCGAAATCTACAGAACGAAGAACAAGCATCAATTGTTTTCACCTGAGTGCCAGGACTGCTGGAAAAAAAAAAGCTTTAAAAGTTCACCTTTGTTGTTGTTGTTCCTGTTTTACAGCATTAAAAGGGGAAACCTTTGGAGTACTTGAGACACATCATCATTGCCTGTTTAATAAACACAAAAAGATGTCTCTTGCATCTGGCAACAGCAGTGAAACAACCTCAGTGTTTTAAACAAAGGTTAAATACTTGGGAAGAAATAGCAAAGCATTAACTAAACACAGTGCTTTATGCATAAAACTACAGACAATAGAAAGCATTAGCTGGGTGAATTCCTGGCTGATATATTGACTCTCAAAAAGCATGACTTTAAAGGCTATGAATTTCTAAACCACTACCTCTAAGAGACTTAGAAGGTCAAGGACAGTTTCTCTTAATACTATCACAACAGCCTCATCCTTGTCGATGGAAAACCTGCTGGTTGACTAGTCAGCCTAAGGAAGAGATGCTCAAGAGCAGAGCAGGCTAGGCCCAGTTTTCCAGAAAGAAAAAATATTGTGGGCCAAAATAGGGGTTTTAGTGGTTTTGTTGGGGTTTTTTATTTAGATGGAGATACAGTGAAGGTGCGTTTCTTTGGGTTGCTTAACAAAAAAACAATCCTATGCTAATATCCTTCCAGGCAATTCCAAAAAGAATATAATTTCTAAGAATTTGCAAGCATCTTTATCTTAGCAGCCATGTCAGCCTTCCTAGGAAATGCCACTGCATATGTTGGTTAGTTTGTTTTGTCCTTTTTCATTTGTATCTTTCCTTTCTCCTTCAACAAGGAGAGAGAAAACTTCTTGTTTCAAGGCAGGTACTCCTCTGTTCTTCTACACCTGGGGTACTGGGTTGCACTGAAGGATATATTCCAGAAGCTATGCCCGTAACAGTGGTCACAAGCCTGCTATTTAGAAGTATTTACAATATTATTTAAGAAAGATTCTCTTGTTATTAACGTAATGTACATACATAAAATAAGACAGTGGAATCCAACTTGGGCACTTAAAGAACCAATGAACTTCAGTGATTCATTATTTAAGAGTTGCTAAATGAGTTATCAACTAAGTCCCATCACAATCAGTGGAAGTTTTTTGAGGATACCTCTGGATTATCCAAAGTGAAGTTCAAAAATTTGACAGAAATTAGGCAGAAGCAACTTACACACATAAATAGTTAAGAGCTTTCTACACTCCAACATACGATATGGAAAATATGCTAGTCAATCTTATATTCTCTCTAATTAAAAGGAGTAAACGCTCATTGCCAGAAAACGAGCAACTTTTATAAACAGATATTCCCCCATACTTTCACAGCCACTGAAGATGATTATTCATACAGACAATTCTAGGAAATCTATTTCAGCATCTTTTATTATGGACTAAAACTGAATCTCTGCAACAATGGAAAAATTGGTAACAACATTGCCTCTAGAGAGGGCTGGGTTTGGGTTTGGGTTTAAGACCCTAATTAGCTGGGTTTCCATCACACTATTTTTTGCCGTTGGCTTCAGTGCTATTAGTTGTAATTAAAAACATGAAGTATTACCACCCACCTCTACAAATCAATTCCTAAATCATTGCAATGCAAGTCATTGTCCAAGTATATATATCTTAAATATTACAAGTGTTATCTAGGTTTCATGGGCAATCATAATTCTCCTCTGTTTTTTCTTTCTAAAGCAGACTTGCCTTTCCAGTCCTGAAAATATAATACTTAATTGCCTGTGTCAGACTGAGTGTCTCTGCTGCTTCTGCCACTAACTAGAGGTATAAACAACTCCATGGTTCTACCAGACTGCCAAAAATTGATGTGGAAAAAACCCACTCAAAAACTATCACTTACAATTAGAAGAATCACAGCCTTCTAAGTGCAACCATACTGCCTGCTCCTCCATCAGGAAGAGAGACCCCTGTGACAGCATCTAGGGACAAAGCAGACGACATTTTCATCCTTTCCAAGTGCTGCTGGACCACTGTGTGCTGCCTTCAGGTCGCAGTGGCCCAGAACAGAGGGTCTGTTCCCTTAATTCAATATGGTGAGGACCCAAATAAACTCTGCAGCCTCCTCCCTGCCCTGTCCCCATGCTTCTTGTTCAGACACACATTTCTGCAATGTAAGGGCCAGGTCACGCTGCACTGTGCCTGTACAAGCAAGCATGGATTCAAAGCAGCTTCTTTAAAAATTCTAACTTACTATGACCCAATAAATTTGCAAAACTTTGCAAATTTTGATGGGGTTTGATAGGATTTTTCATATTCATACTGTTTCAATACTCCAATGTCTGGACAAATAGAAGTTAAAGACCTCCATTCTTCCAGTTCCATACAACACCTCTCTGATTTACAGCCTCAGAAACTGAAAAATAAAAAGATCCAAAAGCCTATTCTTTCAAGAAGAGGGGAAAGAAATTTGATACCTATTCTGCCTCTACAAATTAAGGTCCTCCAAAGACAGAAGGCCAGTATAATGAAGCAGTGACTGAAGTAAAAACAAGGCTCCATGTGCCATTTATTCCCAAAGGATGATCCAGTATGCATACTTTGTACTTTTCAGCACGGCTTTTTTGGCAGTAATATGGAGGCTCATGGAGAGTTTAAAGTCCACGCTGCTTTTTACATACAACTTCTTAATGGATTGTGTTTTAACCTGCCCTCTGCAACTGCCTTTTCCACGTCCTGCTTCCAGGAAATGAGTGCTCCTGCTGACAAGCCTGTGCCTGCTAATCTCAGCTAAAACAGACAGGCTGCCACTTCGTACAGAAGCAGCAAAACAAGATCTGAAAGGTCGTGCCCTCAGGAGAAGCACTTGTTCCTCCCCTTTCCATACACCAGCCTGGGAATGGAGCAGAGTAGCCCCAGCCCCAGAGAAAGCGCTGAGGCTGGCACAGGGCACACAGAGAGCAGCGTGCAGGAACTCAGGGACACGTAATCGGGAGCAGGGAATGCAAGTCACTAAGTAAAACCAAACACTACTCTGAGATCTCCCACTCCCCTCCAGATGTTCCCACCTGTGCCTTTTGTACCAGCCAGAGCATGGGATAAGAAACAGACTCTGTAATTCCTTTCAACCCTCCGTAAGAGCACAAACTCAGAGGCCCTGCCCTAATCTTCCTTCCAACATTTCTCTGTCTTCCTGTTGGAACTCAGCCTTGTTCTGCAGAGAGGAAGAGACAACAGCCAGACATGATGGACACATGACTGGTCTACCGACTTCTTCCCACATACCACCATGGGATTTTCTAATAGACTGTGTTTTCTGCCATTTGCTTGTTTATTTTCGTAACTGACTTTTCATACATGGCAGACGGTGTTCTGGAAGGAAAGACCCTGAGAACTGCAGTACTCTTTCAAAGCAAAGACCCACCTGGACTGAGATCCTACTCCTAACAAAGGCATGGAAAGATGACCAAGAACAGGATAATCAAGCACAATATTCCAAAATACAGTTACTCTTGTTAATACTCCATATCCTTTCAAGATGAAGGAATTCCTCACTTGCCTTTAGTTTCTATATAATCCCCAGTGACTTTCTTGTCCATGAACTCATTCGGCCTCTCTTTAAACCATGAGCAACTGCAATAGTGCTTGGCAACAAGTTTCACATGCCTTGTACTCATTGCACAGCAAGTCTGGCTCCTGCACACCCCGAACCTGGCACTGGCTCTATTTATGCAGGTGTTAGAAGTTTAATTTTTTTATTACACTTCTTAATAACTTATTCAGAAAATGCTTACAGTCCTCCGCTTTCTCAAGCTATGGTCAACATAATGACATTACATCTGCCACTTTGCACACCAAAACCATTTCAGCCAACCATTTACACCATTAGTAATTCACCTTTTTCATTCTTCATGAAGTTTGGGAAACATTCGTTTCTTTTAAATCTCCAACAAGAAGGTTTGCTGTAGCATCAATCTCTCCAGTTGAGAGAGGTGGGGAGCATTCACAGCATTTTGTATATCTCTACCCAAAATTCCACAGAAATGAGCTCATCATTCACCTTCCCTCAGTAGACTTTTTTGCTGTGTGCCTTACTTAGCAATTCCTTTAAAGATATTTTCACATCTTTTCCATCCTCAGTTTTGACATAAGAGTTTGCTTTTAAATTTCTAATTTGCAGACCGTCAATAGCACAGGGCTTATCCTGGAAGGCATCACATGCAAAGTGTGCAAATGGAAAAACCTCCAGAAATGCTCTACTTAAGGAAAGCCAAGTGAGCCTGAGACGCCTTCAGAAGGAAAATGGCACTAAATGTAATCAGCTTAAATTCTTTCAGTACTTTTAAATTCATTAGTATTTCCAGGTAGTGCTATAAGTAATGCTGAAGGGCTCTTGGGGAACAGAGGATCTTGGGTATAGCAAGTATTTGCCATAATTTGATTCTGATGAGAACAAAATAGATGGAATTGTCTGGAATACATTTATAACAGAAAGACTTTATTAATCACAGCTTTTTTGACCTGATCATCTTGGCATACAGGTATGCAACTTGTCTCTACAATCTCTTCTTTAACTGATAACTAAATGAGAATAAATGAATTTGAATAAGAAAACTTTACTTAATTAAGAAGACTCCTGTTATTTTCCTATTGCAGGAAACAAATTTCATCTGACAAGTATGAGGTAAGACTTTCATATACATAGAATTTTAACGTATTAAAGAACCTTACTTGAATATTTATGCTCAATTTTAGACATGAAACTTGCATAATAGCATATAAAGACAACTATATTTCAATTAAAAATATTAATTTTTATAAATATATTTTAATCTGTGCAACTCTTCTTCATGAATAGCTGATGCCATCAATATGCAATTTATTTTGAGCATATTAAACATTCTCTATATTCATCTGTACAAAGCCAAAATTCTTTGTTTAATCTTCTGAAAAAAGACTATGATGATTTGTCTTTCCCCAAAATTTCAGACCTATCAATCTCTTCGACAAAGTCAATGTGATGAACACAGTTAAAAAATCCATTCCTACTAATGGCATCTACACCTTCTTTCAAAGCAAAAAATATTCCAATCACCAAATGAACTGGTAAGAAACAGAAAGAAACATGTTAATAATTAAAATTAGTCTTGTGAGTCAAACCAAGACAAACAGTCTAATCAACTAGCAATAAGTAAATAAGAATTACAAAAGGAGTGTGCCAGTTTAAGTTATTTCCGACTCTCATGTTAATGTTCTGTTCAGGAAAATGAAAAACTCAACCCAGTTCTCAGAGCCCCATCCTCCAGTCTTTTGCACAATACTGAAACTCAGACAAACCCAAGATTCAGATTGCAAAGAGGCAGATTTCTTCTCTGCTGTCAACACTTCTGTACTTGTGTTGGTTGGCTTGACTCCTTGATCTCCAAGGAATCATCCCGAAGACTACAGGCAGATACAGAACCAGAAGAGCAAAGAATATTTAAGCAGCAGAATTGCTCAGTGGGAATATGTAGGTGTTTGTCTGCAACATTAAGATTCTGATGTTGTTTTATTTTCAAGCTCTTTTCTAGCCTGGACAGGTTAGATTTAGAAACAGGCCTTAAAGCAGCATGCTGTTTCAACTGAACTGATGATTCCAATCATTGAATGACTGACCAAAGTTCTTGAACTTTTACTTTTGGCATTCACCTGAAAATAAGCAAAGCAAACCAGATAATTTTATACTGCACTTTTTTTTTTTCAATATATGTTTCTTGAAAACAAGAGAGGTGTTGATTTGATCCCAAAGCAATATTCAGCCTGTATTGTGTCAAGCAGGCATTTCTCCCCTGATGGATGTTAGAACATCTCTGACACTGGAAATTAGGAAAGGAAAATTCTTTGCTCTTCGTGGTTACCAGTATTTCAGTGCAAATCCCTTCTGGTATGTGTATTACACCACAGCAACATCATTCCATACATTCTACCAAAAGTCTTCATGATACACTCCCAGATTTAAGAGGAAACAAGCATTTGTGCCAGAATATTCACCTGAAAACTGATTCCTGACATCCAGTGCAATTTATATAACATACACTTCCACTGCAATGTTTGGGACTTAAAAATCAAAGAGGGAAAAATATTGTAACACTTCAGAAATTATCCTAGCTTGGTGCAAGGGTCTCTTACTACAGATTAAATACTGCTTTTTTCAACATATCTGTTCTGATCCCACTACATGTCCTTTCCTGTTGGCACAAAGGGTCACTGTGTCACACCATAGATTTCAACCCATTTTCACCACCACAGTTTGCAGATGACTCTGAGATGCAGATGACTACACCAACAAGGTGAAAGAGAGTTCTAAGTGTTTATTCATAGTAGACTTAGTGTCCAGTAAAATGAAGGGACATCTTCCAGCTGAAGTGGAAACCCTAGCAAGACCTGTATCAGCCTAATGGAATGGCATTACACACCTACAACATTTGGGACAGATGTAATCAGCAATATTTTTCTTCCTCCTTGAGTCATTTCCATCATTAAAAATAACTCTGAAAGACTGACTGTTTCCTAAATTAATTCTTCAATAGATTCATCACAACAGATGGTTTGTTCACTCCCAAACACCAGCTTCAAGCAAGGGAAAGACAAACAGCAACAGTGCAGTAACCATAGATATAATGTCTTGGAGTAACTCCTAAATTGGAAACTCAGGACAGAAAAAAGTACCACAAATATTACCAGTGCCGAACTAATGTCAGTAGAATCCAGCAAACCTGTCACATCACCCTGGAAATATATTATTTTGCTTAGAATCCAAAACTTCTTTAAGTAACACAATTTATTGTCTCAAATCTTATTGTAACACCTAACCAGCAAATGCTTCTATGATGCTTTGTAACATGCACCTTATGAGGTCTGAATTTTAAAAACTTAAAATCAAAATTACAATCTTTTATCTGCCTGCTTTGCAAAGACTAGAATTAGGCTGGAATTATATTTTCTGTTATGCCAAATATCCCACATCTAAATCCCTTCATATTCTGAGGTGGAAAAAAGCCAAAAGACAGTCACAAGCTTCTGTAACTCATTTCTGGAAAAAGAAAAAAGCCTTACTTTTTAGTTTCAGTGTAACATTTTGTTCTAGATACACATATATATGTATTTTAATACAAGCTTATGCTAGCAAAAATCAGAACTAGTTTTAGATCCAAACATGTCATGCTAAGAGAGTTCTGGGTTTTTTCCCTTAGAAGCAAAAATTCCCCATCAGCTACAACTTTTTTTCCATCAGAACTTAGCATTTGATTGCACAACATTCTCCTAAAGGAAAAGGAGTCCTCCAGTCCTTTAAATTGCAAACAAGCTTCCAGGCCACTAGAAAACCTGTTGACGTTACTGTTAAAGAAAAGAAATAAACACCTTTCCTGTCTAACATAACCTAATCTGTTGAATTTCTGTGCACGGCATTCTGGAGTTCGATAAAACAGTTTCCAAACAAAGGCCAGCATCGGAATGAGTATTTGTGCCTTGAAATTACACCTTCTATTATACTTAGGATACACACATTTGAAAGATCCTGCAGCCCAATAGGATCAACCATTATACTTGTATAATTTCTTTCCATCTGTAATTCAGTGCATTAGGTAATGAGCTCTGGAAATTTGCAAAATGTTTTTTTAAAACTGCTTTAAATCACATCAGAGACAACAGACAAAACTGAATAACCTGCTTACTATTCTACAAAGTATTTCCATCAAATTATGAGCCCAACAACCATTTCATAGCTTTGGTAAAAATAAAAAATGATGCAGCCACAGAATAAAACTCATGATCATAAAACTCTACTGCATTTTATTTGGCTTATTTTTTTCAGAGAGATGAACAAGAGCTACACAATTTACAGCTACTTAAACACAACTATCACTGCATAAATAGCCAACATCACAGTTTCACACCGTTGACAATAATTTCTATCACAAAAGAGATATGATCCAATCTGCCAATATTTGCCATTCAAAGGATCTGGCATACCACTACATCTAAAATGATCCTGAAAATGAAAAAAAAAAAAACAAACCTAAAGCTGTTTTGTTTCGTTACACAGCAGGGAAGAGTTCTGATTTTACACAGCATTTTCAAAGGAAGCCATCATATAGTACTTCTTTCCACAAGGCCATCTGGAAAAATCCTTGCCCTACAAAAGAGAGATCTCTCTTCTGCCCATGTCAATTGTCAGAGCACATGAATTCTCCACTGCTGGATTTCCAAGCAGACACTTGTTTTGATGCTGGGAAGGCACCAGCAGTGAACAGCTGGAGACTCCTGAGGATTTGCTCGCTCCACGCGCAATCCCTGGGGATTCCAGCCGGTGCCAAGCAGCAGCAGAGCCACAGGAGTGAGCAGCTCAGGGAAGGCCTTTCTGCAACACCTCTGCCTGGGAAAGGGCCAAGCACCCCATGTTCTACAGCCCTTTGCTTGCCATGGCTGCAGCTCTCCGAAAAACTCCTTGAAACCAAGCCCCCCACCTTGCACGCAGTTGCATCCAAGTAAAGTGAGTGCTGGTGAGGCTTTTGAGAGTTGAAATCTGGAAAAACCTAGAGGTGGATGCAGCCCGAGCCCAGCCCCTGAGCTCTGATCCTCAGCAGTGATACCTCCAAGCAATTCAAAGCCTTGCTGTTTCCTGAATTCTCCTTTTCTCCATCACTCCACTTTGGATTTCTTTATAATACACAACCTAGCAGCCTTCTAGGCAACAGCCCTTCAGCCACAGACACGTTACCTGCAGGAATGAGATCCACAACCTAAGCAGGGATTATACAGAATTTCTGTCCACAGTTATTTTTCTCTCACGGCACTCAGGATTTTTGGAATCGCTGAAGTTGCTCTTTGTAGCCTAGTTTATTTCTGATCAACCTTTCTCCTGTGTTACAGGGAATTTGTCCAACAGCGTTGTCACAGTATCACTGCAGGGTAAAGCTGAGCTGTCACTCTTACTCCTAGTTTTAGATCTTGGTGAGACTCAACCAATGGGACACTCACTCACTGCATACACCAGAAATTTTACATTAATTTATGCTTGGAACGACTTTTTAACAGCCTTGTAATACTTTGAAAACTCCCTTTGTGCCAAGATTGTTCACACAGAATGAGAGCTTCTTTCTGTATGTGCAAGAGCCCTGGTTTGTGTTAGTGCAGTAGCTGTGCCTGAATTTTAATGCTTTATAAGCCTCGTTATGAAATGTCTGTTCATTTGTACTGCACGTACCATTCCCTCCCCTTCTTGGAAACCACACTCCAGCTCATCTGCAGGAATGAAGACACCCACCTGAACTCCTCCCCTCAGCCTCCTCAGTACAGCTTTCAAGTTCTCACCTCACATTTCCTCAATTCTGTGAGAAGGTGACAGTCTCTGCAAATAACAATGTGCAAGCTGAAACTCTGAATTTTGTCTAACCATCAACAAGTTCCTAAAACCTGTAACTGACACACATTTCTCTGTAAAGTAAATACCAGTAGAAAACTAACTTTCAATTAAAATACTCATTTTCACAAGGGATTTTTTTTTGCAACTTATCCTAAAGCCCTGACCATTATTTCTGATACCATGATTACAGAGTGTGAAAGGCCTGAGGAACCTCACATTTTTCAGTAGTACTTGCCGCTCTTTCAGACAGGCCAACCTTTGGAAAAAACAAGAAAAATGGGGAAAAGAGAACCCTAGTCTAGAGTTAACCTTCTTGCAACCAATCCTTTCAACTCAACTCACTCTCGTATGAAATGCTTCGGGCAACAGTACAAGGTGCACTGTCTTCAGGCCAGCACTGGCCCTGCCAGACCAGAGCACAGAGACTTTCAATCACAAGATCCACAAAAAATATGAACCTTCAACAGCTCCTCCCTTCTCTCCTCTCCATTCCTACCCAGGCCATACCCATCCTTGCTTTACAAAGGGGATGATTACTCATCCCTCGTCTTTTCCACTGCAACTTTCCACTACCAAGCAAAGTCATCCAATTCTGAAGGAGGTCTCCCTTCTCACCCAAGGAAAGGGAAAAAAATCCTTGATAGTTGGTACATATTGCATCCCTTTAAAGCATCTTATTTTACAGAAATATGTTATTTCCAACCAACCCATTCTTATTGTTCATTTAGAATACAACCAGCTTTTTTATTGCAAAATAACACTTAGTGAGAAATAGTCCTTTAGCAGATTTCATTCTTCCGCTATTTTTCGCCCAGCTCAAATGCATACACACAATAAATAAGCTATAATTTTGGTTCTAAAACAGCTGTCATCTCATAAAAACTTGCTGCTCATAAGCAATGTTTGTTGCACATTCAATCCTATGAGGATATAATACACATAATTATGCTATTGTTATTAAGGCAATCATAACAGATACCATATGGACCCTGAAGTGGCTTTGAGAACCATTTTTTAATAAACGCAACATCACTGACACATTTTGGAAGAAAAATCCATTCCCTAAACTGCACACTATTGGTAACATATACAGGTTACTCTTTTTGGGGTGTTTTTACGCTGTATGTACTGAGAGTAACAATACAACTCATAGCTTCTATTGAGATCTCACTTTCAAAGGCTCTCCAGACTCACTGCACATCATGTTTTTAATACAACAGTGACTGCATGCCAGAATTCAATGCTCCTGCAAATATGCCAATTTGTAGCTACTTTCAAAATGAGCTACTCACTAGGAATTAGTGCCAGGGTAAATCAATGGCACATTCAGCTAGATGTCCCAGCTCTACGAAATGAATTATACGCTATATACAGTCCTTTTGTACATGTCTGTCTTTTTTGCATCTTTATCAACGAAAGCTGAAAAGACTAGAAATGAAGTTCCAGAAGGCTGTATATTATCCAGCAAAGGATTAGCAGAACAGGAAGCAATTTTGTCTACCTGCACATTTAAATACTGGATTCATGTATCAGAATAAATTCTACACTGTCTAAATCTTTTCACCCCGTCTCAAAAAATGCCGCTTTCTTTGGATTGTTCCCGCTGTGACACACACAGAGTGGCGGGATGCTGGGAGCTGCACCAGCAGCCTACTAATAGCTGAGTGCTGGGGTGTTGTTGGCAAAAAAAAAAAGTCACTTGAGTTGTAACAGCTGATGGGTGGCAGATAATTGGGGGCAGCAAAACTGAACTTCTGAATGCTCAAACACAAACCCGCTACTCGCTAACTGCAGCTGGTATGGACACAAGACAGAACCAAAAACTAGGAGGCAGATCACACATGCTTCTGCACATGGGACAGTTAGACTGGGAAAATGGGAGGCATAGGAAGCGGGAAGAAGGAAGGGAAGATGCTGGTTAGATCCTGAAGCTCAGGCTCATGCGTGGCGGCAGATATCAGGAGCTAGCTGTGAACCCGACTTTCAGTCCCACCTCCTATGGCCAAGATCATCCTTGCAGGGAAGGCCGCAGATCAAACAGGGTGAAGCCCCTCATCGTGTTGGTTCTTAAATAAAATGCAGTATCCAGACATACTATGTACTGTAGGGTTTTTGCCCCAATTTTTTTTTAAATAAGTTTCTCGCTCATGACATGGAGTTCATCTCCTTTTCCTTAAAAAAAAAATACTGCCAGGCGCACACGACCAATCTGCAATGCTCTTATTGCAAAATCCAGTAAGCCTCAGGGCTGTCCATTCTTAAAAACAGCAGGTAAATTTTAGAAAGAATTGAAGCTCTCGGAGTTGTGTTTGTGAGGAAGGAGCCTTCTCCACAAGGCTAAACAGCAATTTGCAGAAGAAGTCTCAGCAGCCTGACTGTGTCCCATTTATAAAACCTTCTTATTCAGTACCCTTTCATTCCCTTCAGACATTCAATCAATTTTCCATCCACATCTCAAAAGTGCGGCTGGCCTTACAAGTTGTGTGCACTTGTACCACGTGTTAATCATCTCCTCCTACAGAACCAGCTTCCTTTATCTACTACAACCTCAGAGGAACATGTCTAATTCCACCTGACTTCACCATTCAGAGATAGTATATCGTATTTATTTTCGTACGGATTATGCACAGTGCCTTAGGTGCTTATACTATGGGCATTTCATAAGTGTAAACTTGATTGATTGGTCACAAGACTGTTTTGGATAGCTGTAAAATGGATTTGGCCCCCAGCCACGGTTTGCTCAGCAAAGATATACCGTAGGACTGAGATAGCTTCAAGAATTCATAACACATATGCTAAGAAATATTACAAACCTGTATTTGTACGGTTGGCATTATACATGCATCGCTAAACATTTCTCAATAGCAATGCATACTACAATCTCTCATACATATAAGAGAATTCTGGCTGGATATTTATCAGGAAAGAAGACTTATGAAAATGTGTTTTCAATAACTGGTGTGAAGTCAGCCCACTCTGTGCTGATTAGATGCACTCGCAGTTCAGAAACAGCCTTATTCAGCATAGTACGAAGCAATCACCCACTGTATGCAGGCTTGAATTGGGATCTTCATGCTTTATGCTGAGTGACTAAATGCAAAAAAGTCAAGATGACTGCATTAATTGCCATCTTCAACTCATATGGCAAAAAGAAATCCAAAATTTAACACCACATCTCCACCTGGATTCTTTTTCCACGGTTTTTTCAAGTGCTGTTTCAAAAAATCCCCTTTGTAAGATTAACTCACAATAGTAACGCTATTTTATCAAAGTACAAAGGTACAACCATTCTAGGAAGCCATCATTTTTATATAAACTATACAAGCTTGATATTGAGATTGTTTTTATACGCAGAATAGTATCTTCATACCATTTTACGCTTCTCTTTCTTGTAAGTTGCAAAGGAGCCCTCGTGTAAGCTGGTATTTCTATTCTTGAAGTCTGGTCTTTAAGAGTCTCAGTCCTGAAAGAAGAACTGAAGTATTTTCAAAGCAGTTAAGTCATCAGCATAAATACTTCACATACAAGATAAAAATAAGGTTTTCCTAAAAAGCTGTAACTTTCTAGGTGTCCTGGGTTACAGTGTATTCTATTACCATCTCCATGAGCTGTTGAAACCAGGTGTAGCAATGTTCCCTGCCTCCTCCCTCCAGACTATCTCCTGTTAATGGGCCCAACAATGCCTCGCCTCATGACTCACCATCCCATTGTGAGATGCTCCGCCCAGGGGGAAGGAGCCAAGCATTCCCACCTGGATATAGTCTGGGGTTCAGAACAGCACAGTCAGCATTTTTCCACTGGATTCCCTGAGGACAAGAGCTACACAACTACCACTGGACTTTCTGAGGAGAACCAGACTTTTTCTACAAGATCACCACTTCAACAGAACCACTTCAAAAAGAACTGCAGCTATCACCTAGCCGGACTGCTACCACCACCCTGCCCAGCAGGGTGTCAGGTCATACCCTGACTCTGTCAAGGTTAAACCAGTGTTTCTGTATTATTGCTTTGTTATATATATAAGTAAAAGAACTGTTACTCCTATTCCTCATATCTTTACCTGAAAGCCCCCCCAGTTTCAAATTTATAATAATTCGGAGGGAAGAGGGTTGCATTTTCCATTCCAAAGGAGGCTCCTGCCTTCCTTAGCAGACACCTGTCTTTCAAACCAAGACACTAGGGTTCTAGAGCTTCCCAGTATTGAACTGGTAATGACAAAGACTGTAGCCATTACAGCCAACCTTGCAATAGATCATCCACTATTCTATTTCTGCACTACATTCAAATAATAGTCAAACCAACACATTTCACTTTAAACACGTAATTCTCTTGTTTTGGTGTATTTGCAAACTACCACCTTAACAATGTGGCAACATTACAGCCACTTTGATAAATGTGGTCCGGGTTCTTACAAACACTTGAGAAGGAATTTATTTTTAATCTTTATGCTTTGAATAATCCTTTCTATACCAACTCACACATACAACTTTATTGCTAGTATAAAGCAAAATATTTAATTCAGATGAGGACTAGGTAAGTATTTTGGACAGTCTTACTTCTCTTTGCAGAAGAAGCATGGCTCCAACCACAAACAGCAGGAAACTCTCTCATTAACCTCTAAACTTTGGATGTAGTAATCTGACAAACCTCAACCAAGGAGAAAGCAGCATTTGTCCACGCCAAATACAAGCACCTCTTCCTAAATTTCATGTCAAGTCTGATTTTCTTATCTACAATGAAATAGGTCAGATTTTTTCCTCCTGCAACAAAACCTAAAATAGTTTTCAGGTGGTGTCTCCAAAAAGCTCTGCCAGACACCACTGAATCAGCACTGCTAAGGAAAAAACACCTTTTTCATCTTTTAGACAGCCCTGATGTTAACTTAAGAATGTTCCTGCAGACTGAGTCACTACAGCACCAAAGCATATGTTCACCTTCAGGAGCACACAACTGACGTAAACGAAAGGAGGCCCATGCTAATGGTTTGCTGGATCAGGTCATAGTCCACAGTTGGTCACCCACTTAATCTGTTGCTGATCTGCTGTGTGCTCACACGGCCTTAGAAGACGGCATGGGAAAATAGGAATAAAAAGATACAGAGACAAGATGGACCATTATGACAGTTCACTGAATCATCGAGAGTACGGCTTACCAACCACAGACAACAGGTAAATCAAATCAAAACAGGGTTTGAGGATCAATAAAACCATATTGTTGGAATCATGCTGTTAACTGGCACCTGAACATAAACTAACACAATCCAGCTAGCACAGTTCAGGCTACCATTAACATTAAACTTCACTCCTTGGACTGCAAAGCTTTTTTGACTGTCTTCTTTTTAACTTCCTGAAGTTAAGTTGATTTTTAAGGCAATCCATTAAAGTCAGAAAGCATATTTTTCTCCCCTCAACAAAGAACATCCTTTAGTGGCATGGCAATGTCACTTCGCCAACAGTTAAAAAGGCATCATTTATACGGTCTTTAGTATCAGTGCACGGGAAAACGAAACGCTTCCAGAAAATCGAAGGATTTTGTATTTTCTGTCTCCAGGGAAAGCCATAGGGACATGGGCCAACATAGTTACATGTCATTTACAAAATGAAACATGGCACTTGATAAAGAAAGAATATCTTCTAGGTATGACACTTGCTAAGTAGGTCCCAGCTGTCAAAGCATCAAAGACGTCACCTTTTCCTCCTGTGTCACTCAGAGTACTGGCAACCCATGCACATTATCATGATAAAGAGAGATACTACTGAAGTTAGAAACAAAAACAACACTGGAACCTTTTAGCTTTTGCACTACAAGAGAGTCTGTCAAGGGGAGCATGCCAAGATTAACTTTTTTACTTGTGAAAGTAACAATAAGAAAACATTTTTTAAAAATTCAAATCAGACACACACAGTCATAGAATTGTTTAAGTTGGAAAATACCTGCAAGACCTTTCCACTGAATTCCCCAATTAATTAATCTTCAATACCTTGGCAGCAACCACATTTCATAGGATCATGGAATGTTTTGGGCTGGAAGGTACCCTAAAGAATATCTTGTTCCAACCCCCCTGGCACGGGCAGGGACACCTTCCACTTGGTCAGGTTACTCAGGGCCCCATCCAGCCTGGCCTTGAACATTTCCAGGGATGGGGAAGATTTCATAAAATTTTTTATGAGAGCAAGTTTTTCAGCCCATGTTGTAGACCTGGAAAGAGAAAATGAAGACAGAAATGACGGGACAGAAACGCAAGGGAAAGAGAAGGGAGTATTTTGAGGTCCTGCACTCAGCACATGCTGGTGATACCTTTAAACTGGTAGAGATTTAAAAAAGGTAGAGATTAAAAAAATAAACTTTGGAAGCAGTAACAAGATGCTCAAGCCCTTCAGCCACCCAACCAGCCGCTGACGGCATCTAGTGTCTTATCTGATGGGACAGCACTGGATCCTGTGCAGGGTGACCTGCACCAGGCTGCACCCAAAGACCACCACTGTCCTCACAGGCCTAGAAGCTGCAGTTTCAAATAGTTACATGATGCCTTTGTAAAATGTGTGTGCATATTAATGACATGGTATAATTCTCATATACATTTTTAAAACTGCACAAAATTTAATTAAACTAGAATTACGATGCATTTTTTCCCCTCTCCCATTATTTTCACTTTGGCTTCCTCAGGTGATCCTAAATCCAGCGAAGTATGTTTGAGTGGGCACTCATGGAGGCCTGATGCACAGTCCTCTGGATAGGACACATCCGTTAGACAACTGACGGATGAATGCCAACAAAGTGTCTTCCCCTAAAATATCACCTGATGATGTTTCTGGTTTTTGCTGGAGACAAGTGTGGGGAGGCGAGGCAAAAGGCAAGCTCTTTGAAGAGAAACAACATGGCTTGGGCGGACCAGCAGTGCAGCAGCAGTTGGGTCACTCTCATCAGGCACTTTGAAGAGCTGATGAAAGCTGCAGCATCCAGGGGAGTTCTGAAAGTAAGCTTTTCAATACTCATTCACTCAAGACACACACTAATAGCCTAAATATTCCCACTTCCATGTATGGCAGCAGACAAAGATGGACACTGAAGGGGATGTAACTCCACACACTTCTCATCACAAATTATCCACCTGGCAAAATCAAGTGCTGGGGGAAAACAACAGGGTTTGAGAGTAAAGACCCACCTTCTGTCTGGAAGGTTCTAGAGGCAAAGAGGGAAAACATCCTCTTAAACCTGCCATCTCTTCTTCCCCAGACAAGCTACTCCCTTGCTCCTGCCAAACACCTCTTCTCTATGCTCACAGCACGTATCTTACAGGCCTCTAAACGCTCTTCCTCCTTTTGAGAATAAATCTTCTGTAGGTCTTAAAACACACTCTGATAGATCTAGTGTGGTTAATGAAGTTAAATCCCATAGCCTGGAAGGAAGCAGCTGCCCTGGAGCAGAGGAACAGCCTTGAGGTCTCTCTTCATTTAACTCCTGGTTCCCAAAAGCTCCTACATTTGTTTTGGCCCAATACCGTCACCTTTGGTAAAAGTACAAAGACCCTGTATCTCCAGACTGGCTGCTCTGGCTTGGGCTGCAGCTAAAATTCAGATTTCTTTTTTAAACTTGGACTAAAACCTGTCATCTCTTCAGGGAGCACAGCAGCAAATACATCAAAGTGTTCATGGTCTTCTGTTAACTTTCCTGCTATTTGCCCTAAAGGATATGCCTGCTCCAAAACTGTCACAATTAACTTGGACAAGGAGGAGAGCTGAAGGCTACAGAAGCATCTTAGGAGAAAGGAACCCATGGTATGTCCCAAGATGCTCTCATGGGAGCACAGAAATAGCGCGCCAACAGTAACAGGGGTGTATCTCTGCTCCCAACACCGGCATACGGATGCTCAGCCCTGAGTTCCTCCACTCGCAGCCCCAGCTCCTCCAGGGAAATAAACACACTTGGTACTTCAGGCAACCCCTGCAAGGCAAATCCCTGGCTGCCTTGACTGGAATACAGCCGTGCTGCTCAACTCTGAGCTTATTTTAGGAACCAGTTTAGGATTTCAGTTCAGCTTTATTAGTGAAGTTGATGGACTGAGAAGAACTCGCACAAAGTTGTAGCATAGAGGTAATTTTGTAGCATAGAGGTAATTTTATTGACAAAATTGTTCCACAAGTCAAGTAAACTGTGGTTTAGGTGAGCATTGCTTACTGCTGCTGTTTTTTCCTCTACAGTTATCAGAAAGAGAGTCATTCACCCCTGTGATAAGCATTTTAACGACAGTATCGTAATACTGCAGCCACTGTGATACACAGAGGAAACCCATTCCCAAAAAGCCATCACCTAAGACAAGGAAGATATTTATATGGAAGCTTGCTAGCTCATAAGAAAACACAATTATACTGACGAAAGTGTTTCCCAAATCAAGTTAATGAATATCAAAAATGCAAGCAAAATAGATGACTTGGGGAAGAAAATTCATAAGGAGGGTGGGAACGGAAGGCATCAGGCACTGAGTTGCAGGGATGGCATACAGGGATGTTTCTGCAGTTAAAGATTTTAAAAACAACTGGTGGGACAAACAGTAACCCAGCTAATCCTTGGTACTGGCATGCTGCCTATTTTGAGAGAGCAGCAGCTGGTGAATCTGACGTAAGTCTCTGCATCCAAAGCAGGAACTTACTGTAATGAAACCACAGCCCACATTGGAAAAAAGACTGTAAACTCGACAAAAAAAAATTCAAAAAAAAAATTCAGGATCTCAATACACTATGTGCTACATTTCCATCCAAGTGAAATTAATCACAGAATGTCACAATTAGGCTGATTAAAAAAAAAAAAAACAAACAACAACCAAAAAATTCCCCAAAATCAAAACCATCAGTTGGACTGAACCTAGTATTAAAAAAAAAAAAACAGGGTGAGGATGAAGAAATTACAAGCCTTGTCCCTTCTTTGGTTTGAAAAGCACAAATCTAAGAGCTTAAGTGGCATAAAAACACCACCCCAGAAGCCTGAGGCGCTAGGCAGAACTACGTGGACTGGAAAAAATAGGCACATTAGTAACCACCTAATTCAGGATCCAGTTACTCTTTCACTCCCATTAGAGAACTACAAGAATGTCAGTCCCTTTATCTTGGACACCGTGAGAAAAGCATCTTCTGATAAAAACATCCACACCTCTCTCTCCTCCTCATTCCCTCCCTCTCCCTGGCCTCAGAAGAGGGCCAGGTTCACGTGAAGCTCCGAGCTGATACTAACTCTCTGCATTTCCCTGACTAACTGGTTTCCAGGATTATTTTTTCCTTTCTTTCAGAGAACCTAATGGGGGGCAAAAAAAGAGCTTTGAGGAACACAGTACTTTTCAATCTTTCTCTTAGCTGTTTAATAATAATTAGCATGGGAAGAAATTACCATCTGCATAATGGCAGGAGCAGTCACACAACGCCCCTGAATCTCATTTCAGGAATTCCAGTTGCTGCACCTGGTAAGGGTAATGGAAGGTGCGGATTTCATGGACAAAAAAAACCTTAAATGATCTTTAAATGGGCTGAGAGGCACACGAAGGGGTGAAGAGGGTTATATTTCATTTAGGGATGATAGAAGAGGAAGTCATCAGGTCATTCAATCGTTTAATTTGCTCTATAAGCAAATGAGTGCATAAACACCAGAGTTCTGGTCGTATTATCTCTCACTGACCTTCAGTGTCAAATATGCTCAGTTTAAAAAGAAAATGTTTTCTTTTGTCTTTAAGAGCCAGCCTCGTAAAAATAGCTCTGGAGCTGAAAGTCAAACTGTGTTCTTTCTTGTTCATGCATCACCATAGAAATTGGTGATGGAAAACTTATTAGAAATTGTCACTGGAGTCAGCAGATACTGGCTTTCAATAATCTTTGGCAGCGTCGTCGAGTAAGAAAGGGGATGTTTCCCAGATCAGAACTCCTCTTGAAACAACCAGATTGTGCCTCCAGGGCTGTGCGTGAAGCAAGGGCACAGAGAGGGGCTGTGCAAGATAAGGGGGGGGATGGGACTGAAATGACTCGCTTTTTTTTCTCCTGACTAGCAGATCTTTAATGCACCACATGCCCTCGCCCCAGCCGCCGGTAGAATTTGGTCACGTTGTGAAGCTGGGATGAGCTGTCTGCTTGCCAGGAGCTCCCTGCCTTCTCCTGCGCCAGCCTCAGCACTGCAAATGTGGCTCTGAAAACACAAGAAGCACTATGAAAATTTTAGCTGTTCTCATCAACCACTCGTGCTTCTTAACCCTTTGCTAATTCCCTCTCATAGCCTGTACTGCACATTTCAGGGAGATGAACCTCAGTTTGCGGCAGGGAACTCTGCTGAAACCAGATCAGCCTCACTTGATTCAACCTCCAGACTGTCTTGATGCCAAGCCCAATTCTGCTCAATGTTCAAAATCTTCACAGATTTCTCTGTGCAGCCAGAAGAATCAAGTTCAACACAGAAACTAAATCTGTTCTACTTTCTTAAGATTAACATCTTTCATTTCCGGCATTTAATTCCTAGCTTTTAATAAGAATCAGCACTTCTCTGAATAAGCTTCTCCACTGCTTTTATAGACTGTATCACATTGATCCAGGCTTTCCCAGTGCCATTTGCTTTGGGATCACCACCATCCAAAGCGAAACTTTGCTGCAGAACAGCAGTGCCAGAAGCACCTCCAAAACGGAGTTTCGGGAAGCATTACAGATCCAGGCCTGACCCTTTTCTTCTCCTCTCATGTAGTACAGTAACTTGCTCAGGTCTAAGGAAAATTCATGCAGCTCCCAAAGGAGACACCCTTCTTTCCCTGGAGAAAAGGCAGCTGGAAGTCTCCATTTAATTCCTGTAGTGCTTTACATACCACTAATGTTATGCATCTCACATTTTGACTTCAGTAAGTTATTATATCATCATGGAAAAACATTATAAATATTACACTGAAAACAAACTTAGAAGTATAATTTATAACCACTGACTGAAAACTAGCTGCCTCAGAACTCCCAGGCCATGGGGCCACCACTTGCCTCTGCGCATCATCCTGTTAACTTTGTCTCCTACAAGTGTCATCACAGGGAAAACGGTGAGATACTTGATATCTCACCAAGTTTACGGTTAATATAGTTGTTTAGCATGGATGAAATTATTTCATGTTATATTCATTACAGAAATCTTACATAAGACAATTTTGTGCCTTAATATTCACAGAATTTCAGCATTCTTCACACAGGCTTTGCTTTAATTATGTATAATGATTAACTCTACCATTTAAAAGGTAAACTGAATCATTTCTGGCACTATGAGAAGGGAGGAAGCTTTACACTGATGTGATGCAAATAGGTCAATGAAATATAATGAATGTAATGTATTGTAATGACTAAAAGTTGTCATTTTACTATTCAAATATTGAAGTCTTCTTTACAGATTGATATGAAGATGCATTTAAATAACATTCTGTGTTGTCCCTCACACAAGGATTAGAAACAGAGTTATCTGCCTGGTCTATAACAAGAGCTGGAAGATGCTCTGAAGGCTGGACACACCAGGAACCTTAAAAGTATTCTATAGTTTGGACTTCTGTCCTCATAAGGGAGGAGCAGACTGCTAAATATTACTCGTGGTAATGGATGACCTTCTATTGCTCTTTTTCAATCAAATTGTTTTTCTTCCAAGATATCTACTGGGAAGGCTTCCTGGAAGGTAGTAGAAGTGGTTTGGGATGTGATTTCTGCAAAAGTCTTTGAAGTCACTCATTTCTGAAATAGAAACCTGGAGATAAAACTTCCTTCATAATGTAAAATTTAGAGTGGCGGAGGGGGAGTAGGGTGGGGATTTTTTGAAGGTGTTTAAGTGATCCTACTACTTTTAAAGATGTTTTACCTCACTGAAAAAAAACAAGAGTGTGTCTCAGAGAACCCTTAGAAAGAGAGCTGTTTAAAATGAAAAATGAAGTGTAGATGTACAAAAGCACAGTGAGGTGGATTTTTGGCAGATGCACCCTGCTCCTTCTCCTTCGCAAGCAGGGCTTTCACACAGCCACACACTTGTGCTCAGGCTTCCCGTGGCGAATTTACCAGGACATGGTCTCAGCTGCATTTCAGGAGCAGAAGAGCAGAGGCTCCACATACCACCACATCCTTCAGATTCATCCTGCCTCTGAGACGTGGCCCCCATCGCTGCTGAGTCAGCCAGAGCCAAGCTGGGCATCCGGCAGCACAGACTGTCTGTGCTACACTGGCTTTGACTCAGCTCATGCCAGCTGATGAAGGAGGGACTGGCCTGAGCACTAGGAGATCATTTGCCAAGGTGTTTTGCTGCTCCTGAAGCCAATCTGTAATTTTACAGCATTTTGATTTTTATAGGAAGGCTCCTATTAAAACAGGAAAATCTAAACTCCAGCCTGGAAGAAGCTCAGCTGCACATTCAGAAGAGAAATATCTCAGACACATGCATGCCAGGCCAACATTTCTTAAGTAGTTTATGAAATAATCCCTAAAATGTATACAGAAAGAAGTTTATAGCATTTCAAACCGTATTGTATTTCACCCCAATTTCACAGTTGTCTCCTTCCCACACCATAATGGCCTAAGTTTCCGATCCTGCTGAAGGGTTTTGTTTGGTTTCATAAAGTAAAACCACAGATTTCTTTGTAATAGGCCACTTAGGATCTGTATAGTGAGAGTATTTCCAAAAGATCTGACATCCCTTCATTAAAATAGGTTACATCCCTGGTAGACTAAATGTTAACTTGAGAAGTCTAAACAGATGCTGTACAAGAAATAAATTTTTCGAGGCACATGGTGAAATAGCAGCACTGCTGAAACCAATTGATCCGGTGACATTACAGCAAGAAGATGCTGTAGCTAAGAAAAACGTCAGCTTCATTTCAGCCCCAAACAAGTTATAACAGCAGCAATGTTGGCTCAGGGCATTTTTAAGGAATTAATAACCAGCCAGGGTTAGTAGCCTGAGGCAAAGTCAAGGATTAAGCACTATGAGGATAAACACATACAGCAGCTTCAAATAATATAGCTGACTTCAGTTTAATCATTTTGTTTCGCTTTCAAAAAAACTTATGATCTCCAGACAGAAAATATAATTCATATCAGCAAAAGAATATACACATACACATACCCCCAGGCAAGAGCTGAAGAGATAAATGGAAGCACTGTAAAAAGTAAACATTTTCTTCTTAGCAACAGAAGGAGAACGCTTCCATTGGTTACAATTAAAACAAACAACCAAGAACTCCAGAAAATAGGTAAATATTCCCAAAGGAGGATACAAGAGAGCTGGAGAGGCACTTTTGCAAGGGCATAGAGTGATAGCACAAGGGGAAATGGCTTCAAAGTGACAGAGGGTAGAGTAAGACTGGCTGTTAAGAAGAAATTCACTGTGAGGGTGGTGAGGCCCTGGAACTGGCGGCCCAGAGAACATATGGATATCACATCTCCAGAAATGTTCAAGGACAGGTTGGATGGGGCTCTGTCTAGTGAAAGGTGTCCCTGCCCGTAGGGGGTTAGAACTGGATGACCTTTAAAGGTCCCTTCCAACCCAAACCAATCTGTGATTGTATGAAAAAATAACCAAATTATGTAAACAACTGTATAGAAGAGGAAGGGTAACTTAGGTAATCCCAAAGCTCAACATTTCCCCCCAAGAATAGTGGACCAACCTTCTACCATAGCCTTCACCACCCAGAATTGCTCACAAAACTGAGCAAATATACCAATGCGTTCATGCTTTCTTTTTCTGCACAGCTAGCAAATAAAAAATCATCTTTGCTATTTCTTTTGTTTGAAAGGACTACATACTTCTTTTCACTAAAGTAAGTCAACCCAATAAACGTCAGACTAATCTGGAAAACGTGTAGTCAGAAGGGGATTCATATTTCACTAATAAATATCATAAGAAGCGATAAGTAAATCAAAAAAGCATCTCGAAGGCACTGCCATGAGTCTTAAGTTTACAATACAAGTTCCAATAAAGAAGCTAAACAACAAAACTGACACTTGAATTTTTAATAAAAGTATTTCCTTGAATTACTCAAAGACAGCATGGAATAATCATAAGAAAATATGCTTCAGCATCTTTTTATTTGAGAAGGTCTAACCACTTGCTACCCTAACTCAGAGAGCCTGCAGTTGGAAGGTTTACATCATCTTTGCAGATCAAGAGGAGAAAGAAGCCTCTTCTACCTGGATGACTTTTTAACACTTACATCTAAACACAGTACATGGCATTTGCTCCTCTTGTAGAATGTAATTTTTTTTTTTTTTAAGCAGGGAAAGGTCACTCTCTTACATCATTGAAGGTGTTTAAAGGACATTGCAAAATTCTGATGCTACTTAAAATTACTTTAGGACTCTTCTTTCAGTATTAAATACAGTATAGAAAATTTAGAGTTGGTAACTACGAAGATCCCGAGCTGAATCTTTCAGACAACAATTTTCATTTATTACACAGACAAAAATCTCTTGAGTCAGTTAAATATTAACATACAATGGAATAGTTATTCATCTTTTTAATCTCTAATTTATATTGCTATGCTGATAAAAATACATTTAGTATTACATTTTACTTTTTAAAATGTATAAAAAGGTAGGGATTTTTAGACAGGTTTTCAATACTCAAAATGTAATCTGACCTCAGTGAAGTAAGAGGATGCTTTGTCATAGACTGAATTAAGACCTTACTGTAAGCTTTCGTTTGATCATTCTTTGTTCAGAAACATGACAGTTATATCCCTAGAGATTTGTTTGATTGGAGCTGTTTCTAGTCAAAACATTTCTCATGCGACCAGCACTTCCTGACTCGCCCCAAAAAGCCTGTCACTGCCTAGAACAGCATCATCCACCTCCGTGAGCATGAGCTTTACAACAAGGGACTCCAGAGCTTTAGTCCAAGTTCTTACAATACCCTCCTGTAGCTCCAGGGGAATCCCTGAAGACTGAGACACTATTCAGGCATGAATATCTCACAGGGATGTTGGAAACGTTAACATTTTGAGAGCACAACACTTCCATCTTGGTGAAAGAAAACATGCATAAGGGAAAGAAAGGCAAAACTTCTTGTAAGTTATTGAAGACAGAATGGAAAACTCAAAGAAAAAAAATTACATAAAACTTTCAGGGCCCTTACAGTCTAATAGGGGAAAAAAATCAAACACTGGAGTATTTTACTAGGAGTTCCTTTCACAATATCTGGTGATGAAGTATGAATGAATGCCATTCCAAGTGCCGAGACATGTTTTCATTGCCTGTTACGGACAGCATATTTCTGAATATTGAGCTATATTCTTCCAATGCTTTTCTGTCTATAAATTCTACACTTAGCACAGGGTTACCCATTTGGTGAATTGCAAAAGCACATAATAAAATGCATTTTATCATGTATATGTGACAGCCTCACTTGCTGTTAAAGTATCTTCAAAATACTATCATGCTTTTGAAGAGCTCTAAAATAAACATCAAATCCCAACCACAAGTAAGAAGCTCCTTCCTCCTGAACAATGGAGTGCTGCCACAACTTTACCCCAATCTCAACGTACAAGTATCCAGTTCAAGTCCAGCATTTGCAGGGAATTATCTCATAAATTCTAAGTGTCAGGTGCATCTTCTTTTTACCTCTGAGGAACAAGTGGTCATGTAATTTTTCACTTCTTAGACAAAACAGTTTCCATGCCATCAATCCACAAAGTTGATGGTATTATGAAAAAACCCACGGCAACGAACTTGTGATAGATTCAGGCTTCTACACTAAGTTTTATTTCTGCCTTTACTCCTAACTCGAAAATACTAGTCAGTCTCCATGTTTCAAAGAAAGATTTTTCTGACAGCTCATGCCAACAGTTCAGATGGCTTAGCTGCCTAAAAGAAAAAAAAAAAAAAAGACAAGAAAAGAACCGACAAAGCATCAAGCAAACTAAAAGCCCCACATCTTTTCTTTGGAGGTCATCTGGTGTCTTCCCAGACACTTGAGTGCTGGCCTCCAGGGGAAACAGCTTGGCTAAAACCAAACTTATAACTATCCAGACCAAGTACGATACTTCACAAGTACTTATTTTTGTATCTTGTCAACATTTGCATAGTCTTTGTGTCTGGAAATTCCAGAGCACCATGCACAAGCTGTCAGCTACCTTTATGCAATGCTGCATCCTTCTCAGAACTCATAAAGTACTGATTTCTAGTTAGACAACATAGCTGTCACATCAAAATACATTCAACCATTTAAACTGTAACACATCACTCACCCCAAAATCTTTTCCCAAAGCGTATCGGGCACTGAATTTGTGACATTAAACAGACAGAATGGCTGTCTGCTAAAAGCAGCATCCATAATTAAGCAAGCAGAACATATGAAGTGTGGTACAATAACAGGAAGGTGGGATTTCAGTCACCTTGGGTAAGGTTTCCATGGGTTAATGAAACCAGCCCACATTTAACTGTCAGAGTTTCCTATAGACAATGGAAAGGAACAAACGGCTTAAGACAGCAATTACTCCAACTTATCTTCAATTCCTAATTTAATCAAACTGAATCTCTTTCTGTGATTTATTTCTCTCCATTGATTCTAACCTGAGAGACATGTAGCTCACATTTAGGTGTTTAAAGGTTAGACATATAAGAGGAAGTAAGATGGATCTTACCTTACTAACATGTTTCATCCTAAAGCATGAAATTGAGAATAGAGGTTTCCTCCACAGCAAGCTCAAGGGATTTAAGAACTGTGGAAACACAGTTTCATGAAAACACACAGTGCATACTGGTAGCAAAAACCAAGGTCTTGCTATAAACACATGCACAGAGATGGTCTGGGCTTAAAAAATGAGAGTGTGGAGAAGCAGCATCTACAGCAGGAACACAATCTGATCTGACAATTGATGGCTGTAACAGATAGTGCAGGCAGCAAAATCCCTTGGACTGATGATCAGTGGATCCTATCACTCAAACACCCAGATTTTTGCAGGCATGTGTTAAGGACATGACCCAGGATTCTCAAGCCCCAGTGTTCATGCCTTCAGTAATAAACACGACATTATGTTTCTGGTCAGCTTAGCTGGAGTCCAACCAATCTTTCCCCCCGCAACAAAGAAGCCAAAAGAGCAGATGCAGAACACAGAATGTCAAAGCATTTACCTCTTTGCTCTGACAAGAAATGTCACACACCACAACAGAATACAACAGGACTACTAAGAAACACCCCAGTGCATGTTTATCTATCCTCCACACGATGTCCTGGCACCTGCCATCTTAGATTTCCATTAACTGGAAATTCCAACGAGACATAAGGCAAAACTGAGCATCATGTGGGCAGTCAAGTACTAGAAGGTTGCCCAGAGAGGTTGTAGAATCTTCATCCTGGGAGCCACTGGAAACTGGGCTAGGCTCTACCCCGAGCAAACTGATCTAGCTGAACACAGGGTTGGACTGGAAGTTGTATTCTGTGCCTGTCCTTTCAACAAACAGCATCGTGTATTGCAAAACCCTCAACTATAGCCACGTACAGGAAAGCAGTCCCAGTAGTACATCATCCTGGTTTTGACAATTTTCACTTAGAGAGGGAAAAGCTCCCTTTACTCTCGAATAAACATGTTTTAAAAACTTGCAAAACTACCACACTTTTGGCCAAACTACCATTTTGATTACATTTTTGAAGGTGTGAACATCTTTTATTATTCAGTTTATAAACCTGAATTTAGCACCTCTCCTCCTCCCCACCTTCACACCACCCCCATAAAAAAGAGTCATCACTACACATGGATCAACCACAAACAAAATCATTTAGAGGAACAGTGAAAATTCATCTTTTATCATCTGTGCCACCTAGCAACACACAGTACTGGATCCAAAACATTTGCAGATCTGACACAGAGGAGCACATGAGCATCAGAATAGGACGAGAGATAAAATCTCCTTTCCCATTTCAAAGCTTCCACAGGCACAAGAGCTTTCCATTAATTTCGAAATACTATCACACTTACAACAGAACTCAAACATTATTTTTAAACAGCATACTTGAGTTTTGAGCAAATACAACGTTTGGAGGGTTTTTGTGTGTGTGTGTGACTGTTAATTTCATCTTCTATAAATAAGAAGCAGGCCAGGTATTTCTGAGCTAAGAAAAACTTCGCTGAACTTCACAACTAAACACAGGGCAACTACACTTTGCCTGATCTGCTGTGTGCAGAAACAGAAAGGACAGTCTTTTCTCTTTAAATTGTTACAATAGGCAGACTTTAAATGGACAGATTTTAAGGTTTTAAGACCAGATCCCTTAAATAACATGAGAATTTCATCGGAATAGTGAGTAAAGTATTACTAAAAAAAGTAGCGTAAACATAGGCACACATAATTACTTGTATGCTATTAATTTATTAAAATTTATCAGTTAGCTACTTCAATTCCTGCACTACTCACATGTTCCCAAGCCAGGGACACAAACACTAACAGACTGCATGCAATAGGTCACAAAATTGAAGCACATCTGAGGACGGGCTCGAGCCCTCCTGGCTTCAGCATTCTAGCACTGGAGTAACCTTATTTCAGTTTTAAAATGTATTTAATATTTAAGTAGTGTTATCTATACAAACAATGCATTTGACTTTCAGTCCAATAAACAGCATGATGTATGTAATTTTAATTCTTTTTAAAAATTGCAAGGTTAGTCAGCTACAGTACTTGGAGAGTCAGTCTAGAAGAAATGAAGTATTAAACATCTCTAATTTCAGTCAATAGTCTGGAAACTACTGTAGCTTTCCACTTTTTAGGCATTCCTATTCATAATTCACCACTGGATACAACAAAAACAATACTTTATTTATAAGCTGGGGAGTAGGTTCTGTGATTTGTGTGTACCAAAAAAAAACTAATTTAGGATAAATTCTGGGAAACTTTCAAAGACATCCCTCTCCTGTTGGGTTTTTCTTTCTCCCTAGAAAAAAAAATTCAGTGGAACTCAGTTTAGGAGATGGTCAAACTACATTTAAAAAATGGTCTGGACAGATACATACATATTCATTCTGACATTTTCATCTTGATTTTTGACCAGCCATTTCCCAACTGAGGTATCCTTTAAATATCTCTCTCACTATCTTATCTTAGCCATTCTGGACAAAGAGAAGTTCATTATTCATCTTTAGATTGCTTTTTAAGATTTTAAATATATAACATCTTTCCTGCAGATTCTATTTGTTCTTTTTTTTAATTAGAATTTAAAACCAGCAGCCCGCTTTAAACTTTGTATGTGAGGGGGACTTCAGGAAAGCGATGAAAGGTTTGCCATGCAAAAGGAAGAGGCAACACAGAGACCAGAACAGAAATGAGCACAGGAGACGAAGCCAAAAAAAAATGAAAAGTAAATCAGAGATTAACACGAATGAGGCAAAACAGAAGTTCAGAAGCAAACATCAAGACTGACAGCTGTCAGGAACTGAGTCACCTATTCAATCAACTAAGCAGCTCAGCATGGGCAGAAATAAGCTCCTCCAGAACACTTCATCAGCCTCCCTTGAATCCGACCGAACGCAGCTCAGGGCTCGCTCTTACACAGAACCTCATCTTTGCATTGTTTCTTCTTAAAATTCTACGCTGCAAAGCAATAATCAGCATGACTGGTGATCCACTATAATTCAAAAATCCATGAAAACCTGACAAATCGTGGCATCAATTCACAAAATGTCACACAGTAGCAATTACTGTCCTGAACTAGAACTCAAATTACATACATAGCACCTTGTCATCAAAATCAGAAGGAATATTTGTTTCTGCTTAAACAGGGGAAGAAAGTCAGCCAGATGTCTGCATAAAATTGCACTCTGCTAAAAGTTCCTATTACAATTTTAAAGATAAAGCTGAAAATCGGTGCAGGACATGCACTTTGCACTGAGTAGAAAGATTGAGGGGTCAACCATTACCAGTGGGGCTTTAAGAATGGCACAGAAAGCCCCTCCAAACNGGGGGGGGGGGGAATATTATTCTGTTTTTAAAAGCTTCTTAAATTTGTTAAGACTGTAATAGGAGATGTGCATAGATCAGCCAAAAAAATCAGTTCGCTTCTATTAAAACCAAGGAAACTTGGCCTATTAATTTTTGGTACTTTGGGATTTGCAAATAATTTCACTTCAAGTCAGAAAGGTTTGTGGACCAAGTAACTCCTGTTCAGGTTTTGCTTCCACATATACAGCCTCACAATCTCTACTCCTGCACACTGCTAAATGTCCTTACTCACCAGAAAAAGGGAACCTAAGAACCTAAGAACATTCTTTCACTTTAACTTTTCTATTGCCATGTAATCTACTTAATCAATATTTATTTTAGCATAGGAGAAAAAAAAATATCTGACCTTTGTTTAGAGAGCTGATTCTTAGATTTCAATTATCAACAGATCTGTGTTGTTAAAGAACTTTGAGAGGATTTTAATATAGTGAAGCAATAACGCAAGTCATAAACCAGAAAACCCAGCACTCTGCATTAGTTCATTTCAAAGTAAACATAGAAATTAAATTATTTCTGTATAATGTGTCAGAGACTGCAAAAACAACGATAAAAGGGTAACTACCACACTGATGTAAATGTTTTTATAGGATCCAATTAAGACACTGCAGTGTTGTTTTGCCTTTTAAGTTCTGTTCAATACTTTATCCATGTCTCACATCCTTCACCCTCTCACTTCTAAGAAGAAATTCATATTAGCTTGCTTTTAGTTCTTGACACAAGCACCATTTTCAGCTTGATGCAAAAAGTGAAGAGCTGAAGCATTTTAGGGGAGGGCTCAGTTAGCAATTTTCTATTCATAGCCAACCTTCAGACGGTCTTCCTTTGTGGAGAGACAGGGGAAGAGACAATATGGTACAGCAAGTCCCGGCGCTGTGGTTGACTTCCTGGGATTCTGAGTATGAGAGATGGGATGCTGCAGAGGTTTTGGCCAGTAAGGCAATGGCCAGTGACTGTTGCTTTGTATAATGAGTATTTTTTATGAGACTCTTACTTGCAATTAGGGGACAACCCCAACTTTCAATTCTTCCTAGAACAATCAAGTCATGGCATTATTCCCATAACTTTTATTATTCACTAAGTCCTTTCTCACCATAACCACTTATTACCCTATTTTTTTATTTACCAGGTGCCTTTTTTTCCCCTGGATATACAAAACACTTTCCATGAAGGAAAATAATTTCCTTTTCCTTTCCTTAACTTCCTTTTTATACACTGGATTTTTTTCAACTCTTCAAACTAAGTATTATCTTCAAAGTACGCGAGTTTACTTATCCATCATTTCAGCCTGATGCCCTAAAACAACATATATACTGATAAATCTTCATAAAATGCAAATGGCCAACCGATTCATCAACTGACTGCATCGCTTTGTTCACAATTCTTTAACCAGTTCTCAATACATTGCAGAGTGTCAAAGAGTACTTAACAGTAATTTATTTTTCAGGACACTTACTTCATGTGACGCATACGAAAGGCTGGGATTCACTTGGACTACCCTATGTTCTTTGTGCAAAACTTTTAATAATCTCAAAAAGGTTTTTTTTCCAACAATGCCTAATTATTTCAAGCTCATCACACTTACTGTTCACAGCTCCATTATCCTCTGGCTTCTTTGTTTTCCCCTCCCAAAAGCTGTTATATTTAGTCGGATACTAAAGACAGTTTTTACTCGATAAAAAAATTACGGCTATTTTCTTCACTGTTCACCAGACTTGAAATATGAATCCCCATTGTTCCCTTTGCTTTCCTCCAACAGGATCAGCCTAGGATGTGATTCTGAAGGTAACTGCAGTAACTGCATGAAATGAACTAATTTCTTACCAAGTTGATGATATTTTGTCACCCAAACATGTCACTTACAACACAGAATAATTTTTTCATGCAGCAAAGCCTTCTATAGGTGTACTGACAGGCTCTTCATCACTTTCTAATTGCCTTTGCTTCCTTCTCACTAAAGGCTGATCAAAACCAATTCCAGTCTCGGCTCCATACCAAGTCTTTCCCTAGCACTGGCTAAAGCATCTCTACTTCTTCAGCTGGGGAATGAGGATAAAACACCCCATGTTCACACACTCCGTGTCTGTGTGTGCATTACCAAACAATTAGTGCCTGCATCCTTGCCCGTGCCAGCCTCCCACTCCATTCCTGGCACTACTTGTTTATTTGTCTTCTGCTTCAAAAACTCTTTTCTTTTCTCCTTCGGTTTTTTTTTCCCCTCCTTTGCATTAATTTGTTTTGCTTCTAAAATGGAATGTAACAGCTGGTTAGTAGTTTATAGCTCATTTATAGTTTATTCACCTTTTGTTGCTCTACATTTTAGTTCTCCTCATTTAAAAGAGCATTATGTGCTGGGATTTTTGCATTAAATAAATGCTTTTCTGCCCAGTTTCACCTCTTAGGAGCTCCAAACCCATGAAATATGTTATAAACAAAGACCTACAACAGAACATATAAAGCAGCACTTAGAAATCCTGTTTGCCAGTGATGGATTAGGGCTTTACATTCCCAAACTACCAAATACAGTGATCTCCGTGACCACCCAGCTACGGTGATTTATAAGCAGTGACAGATTAAGCAGTCTTCCTGGTTACATATCATTAGTGGAAATCAAAGTCCTGTCAGATATTGATGGCAATACCTTTCAAAGGTACATTACTGGCCAAGCTTTATGAGCAGCTTTCACATTAATTATTCAGTGAATAACAATGCTTAAAATATATGCATATATATAGTCTTGGATCCTTGGACTATATTCATCACTGATGATTTTGAAGGAATGGAAAATGTACTCAAACTTGAAGCTACCCTGTACATGGAAGCACCAAGTTCAGACTTCTCAATTTATAGATTTACTATTGTAAGTACATTACATTAAAGTGCAGTAAGACATCTCAACTGCAAAAGCAAAAACTCCTAAATATCTAAATTTTAGCATTAAATAAACACAACTCTTTTTCATTACATGTTGCAAACCTATTCAAATCACTGACCAAAAAAAAAAGAATTAAACATTTAAATTTCCATTTAAAGGCATGCAGTCATTCTGCATTACGTTATCATACGTTATCAATACGCTATTGATTAAAACTAATCTGTTATAGGCACAAAATCCAGTGTTGATGCTTATTTTAAAATTGAGAAGTGATGAAAGCAATTTTCATAGCCCATTTTAAACTTTCACTCAAAACATGTAGATTAATGGAAGTTAATATAAACAGCATGGAACAGGAGGGCTAAAATCTGATGAGAAACAATCAGAATAATTTGGTCTGCCAGCTGAAAGGATACACACGTACGAGTAAATTGAACTTTTTTATGCCTCTTGATTTTCAAGCCTTCTCTAAGATGATGACCCTGTCTCCAGTTCTACCACGGTAAAAACGTCTCCCTTTTTCTGAATCTGCTTCCAAATCAACTTTTTAAATATTGTTTTTACAACATTAGGTAGGTCACACTATTTGGTTTCTGCTCTAAACATCTGCAAAGAAAATGTACCTCCCGCAACTCCTCGCCTGCTCCTGACTTTCTCTACATCTGCTACTATTATTTTTATAGTCTCTGATTTGTTCTTGCCATTTTTTGATGCAAATAAGACTAGGGGAAGCCCCTTTTTGTTTCTCCTCTCGTATACCTTTGAGATATGGGATCATAATTACAGTGCCAAACCATTTATGCAGCTGCAAGTAGTACTCCCGGGCACTTCAAAAGAGTTCTTGACCAAAAAGAAATCTCAGATGCTTTACAAAAATAAGAATGTTCACTATGAATGGAATTAAAATGAAACATTACCTAAGTAGGGGTGCACAGTAAATGATGAGATTTAATAAAGGAAAATAGCAAGGCCTCCATAAGCAGCCTGCATTATGCTTGTGTCTATATTAAAAAAGCTGCGGTACTTTTTACCCTAAAGCGCTCATTTCACTTTTGTACACAAATTACATCCACTCTGCCAGAGACCATTTATAAAGGCAGACAATCTGATCAGACACGACACTCAGGGGTTTTTATAAACTTCACATTAAAAAGCAGCATGTCAGTAGATTTGGCTACTACAGGTTTCTCCCCTCATTTAATTCCCATTTGTCTTAAATTGGTAAATGGCTTAAAAGTCGCTGTACACAGTCGCTCACGTAACCACACCACATATGCAATGGTCCAAGCCTCTGGTTTTAGGAAATTATCTCGAAAAATCTGCCTTTGTGCCACTTTTGAAGTCCAGGGAATGTACTTCACATTGGAAAGTTTTCATTACAAGCTTCCCAAATAAATTTTTTGAGCCACAAAAATGGTGAAGACTTTAGTTCCACAGGTTTATTTTGAGGCAATAATGAGGACAGCAGTGGTTTGTAATACACTGTGTTGAAAAACAAACACACTACTTGATAGCACAAAGATATCAGAAGTTACTTAATTATCATACATGAAAATTGTTCTTCGGAAGTAGACTGCAATTCACTGCAAGTTGTGCTTAGGCACATTTTGCACAGTAAGATTAGTATAAAACAAATTATCCTGAAAAATAATTATATTATTCAGTAATTTTTTTACAGTTTCCTTTCTGAATCTTCATGTTGAGTCTCCACTTATCCACGTTTTTTATTAAGAAAATGGATACCTAATCTAATAATACCCCAGACACGAGTGGCTTCATGAATTGTAAAAGTTAAAACTGGAAGAATTATATCTCTCATAAATCAGAGCTCTTCTATTAACATCAGGAAAGGATTGTGGAAATTTCCATCCCTATCAAGTACTGCCCTGAAAGAAACCAGATCTTTGACGTGACTAGCACAGGCTGCCCTCAAGACCATCAGGAAGAAGAATTAGTTTCAGATAGGGAAAGACACAGGCCAGTAACAGTGCCTTGAGTTTCACCCGGAATGAAAGCTCAGACACAGGGATTAGTGGAGGGGCAACGCTAGGGAGCACAAAGAAAACTCATGGAGCTATCCTAAAAGTGGTTGCAAACAAAAGGACTCTGACTGTTCGAAGCAGGGAAAGCAAGCTCTGCTGTCAGTCATTCCAAGAGATCTCTGGAGCTGGACAAAGGGAGTCCCTTCCCGTGGAGGTTTTGCAAAGGCACTCACCGCCATCTCTCGTGCCATGGCTGAAGCCAGTGAAGGATATCAGTGCTTAATGGACACAAAAAATCTATCAGAACATGTGGCTACAACATCTGTTAAAACATACGAATTAAAACCTAGCAAAACTCACTATTAAATTGGCAAATTTCCTTGATTTTAATGGGGCATTTTGGAAGGATATGACATGTAAACTTGTAGCCAGAGATTCTAATACATTTTTTAGTCTCCTAGCATTTGTTTTACCAGGTTTACAATTAGTTTATTATATCCCAATAGTCTCCACCCAGTAGAGAATCACTGTCCATCAATTAAGGAGATGCAAGCCCCTTTAATACACTTCATGACTAGGACATGGAAACTAAGGCCAACCTTTGTCTGCTATTATTTGTTACAGAATAAAAATTCAATTTGAGATGCAGTTCCTAATGATTCGAACAAGCCAGTAAATTACACATGATAAGGCTCTAGAATCCAAGGGATCTTAGGTTACGTTGTCAACGTCTAAATCAACACATCTACGGAACAACATAACGCTTACATTTTCCCAAATCACAGAGCACATTTTGAGAGCTGGCTAGCTCACAGTTTGGGGTGGGGGTTTTTTCATCCTTCTTAATTATGTGGTTCTGTCAATCACATAAAATTCCCTCAAAATAATGACCATAAAGAAATAGTGTCACTACTAATTATTGAATGATCATAGGCAAATCGAACCCCAGCAACAGTATCTGACAGCTCCCAGGGGATACAAGTGCTGTCAGTCCAGAACCTGCCACATATAGAAGTCCCTTAGCTGAGCTGTTCTACCGATAAAGAACTGAAAGGTGCACAGAGCTGTAAGAAAACAAGTGGAAGAGTTTTCTGCAGAAAGTTTGTAGCAGTTGCTTTTTCACCTTGCAGCAGAGTATCTTGCCTGAAAACAGCTCTCCCTGTCCTGGTAGGGCACCTGTACAAGGACCAGCAGCGCTTTGCTCATTTAGTACCCAGTGCTCTATCCATGATTTACTATCAATATGAATTGTTGGAGCTCTACCCCTGTTCTTGTGCAGTCAGATCCCCTCTCCCACTTTGGTTGTATGCCGTGGGCCCAGGTGCAGTACACCCAGGTATGCCACACACACGGAACTGCTCAGTTTTCCCAAGGCCAAGACAAACTCAGTTACTCTTTAAGTAATATTCTTCAAAAATATCAGTTAACTTCTTAAACTCAGCTGACATATGAAAGTCTCCAAAACACTAATAAGCTTGAAAGAATTTATACAACAGAAGGCTTAGGGGTGATATTCCCAGTAACTGAAGGGAGTCTGCAAGAAAGATGGAGAGGGATTATTTACATAAGCATGGAGTGACAGGACAAGAGGGAATGGATCCAAACTGACAGAGAGCAGGTTTAGATTAGATATTAGGAAAAAATTCTTTACTGTGAGGGTGGCACTGAAACAGGCTGTCCAGAGACACTGTGGATGACACATCCCTGGAACTGTTCAAGGTCAGGCTGGATATGGCTTTGAGCAACCCAGCCTAGTTAAAGTGTCCCTGTCCATGGCAGGAGGTGGGAACTGGATGATTGTTAAGGTCCCTTCCAACCCAAAACGTTCCATGATTCTATGAATTGAAAGAATTAAAACTTACTTCACGTGAAAATGTAGGTGCTAAAGCAGCAACTTCTTACAGGGGAGGATGTGAGAGTATCAGTGAAACAACTTGGACTGGTGGAGAAGGGCACTTGTGAACACAAGCAACGGGGGGCAGCGCTTAACTCTCAAGTACTACATTAGTGCTCTGAGGAAGAAAAGGAAACTTTGCACTTGGCCAAGGGAATGAGAGTTATAGAGAAAGAGGCTGCAATATATCCTAGAAGGCTGGAAAAGTAATACTGGAAAATATGGAGCTTCTTCTTTCATCTCACAGCAACGAAGAAAAAAATATTTAAACCTGATTAGAGTGGTCTATTCTTCATTAGTATTAGAATAAAGACAAGACTGCACTCCCTGAACTTCAGATTGAAGGGAAAACAATCTGTTAAATACCAAATATAAAGATAAAAAAGGTTTAGGAAAACAATCCAAAAAGCTAACATTGCTTTCAGAGGCATAAGTAATATATTAAAGACTCTGAAAGAACGTAAATATTCGTTTGCTCTGCCCCTGATACAGCCCAACAGAATAAGCCCTGACAGAACAGCATTTATTTTGCTGACCATCAGGTGTCCATATTCTTCTGTTGCAATTAATTTCAGTGGATTGAAGAGGAAATACTACACAGTTTCGCCAGTTGCAAGCGAAGGCTGTAATGCAGCGCCAGGTAACCAAGTCCTTCCCAGGACTGACAATATTCTTCCATCCAGCAGCATCAGGACACTCCATTGCAGAGAGGCTCCGAGTCCACTCTTCATCTAAATTAGTTTTACATCAAAGGTTCTTACATTCCTGCTGTCAACTACCCAATGATGAATTGATAATGCATTTTAATGAAGGACAGTGTACACATACAATAAAAAAATATTGATGTTCCTTACATACTTCAGGATATGTTTTTATTCTTTATATTCAGTTTGGAGACTTACAGAAGCCATTAGTTGGATTTCCATTTCAAGAATAAATTCATGGTTCACACAAATGTTATTTCAAAATCAGAAACTTGCTGAAGATACTGGGATACAGTGCATGTGAAAGTGCTTTGCTCGGGTTTGGAGAGGTTTTGGTTTGGTTTTTTTTTTAACTAATATAGCAATGATGTCAAGTCACCCACAGCTTCTCATTTTTGTGCAACATGCATCATTCTCTGAAAAAAGTGCAATAGTGCAGGTGTGCAAGTAATAAGATCTCATAAAGGAAAAATATTCTTGCTCGTAAATTAAAATGATCAAACAGCTACTTAGTCTTGCTGAATTCTGATACAAACGGGCTATGTGAGACCAAACCACCAAGGCCTATTCCACGAGGAACCCATGTAAGTCATCAAGTGAACCATATTTCCTTTTTTAATTGAAAAAGTTTCATTATCTAGAGGAAGAATGCAGATATGTTTTTAATATCTGTCTGACTATTACACGTATGAAGAAGTGCTTTTATTAATAACTACCAGGAAACAGGCACGCCGCCCACCACAGATCTTGTGGCTTCACCTCACCACTGCGAAGGAAAGAGCACTTCTTTCATCGAGAATGGCAATATATTCTTCCAGCTTACTATTTTACATCCTCTCTGAGGCTTTTAACCACTGGACTGAATCCTGGACAAAGGAATCGGATGCCCATAATGAAAGGCGCAGGGGAGCAGCAGCTATTTATCCACTCTTTGCAATATTCTTCTGACAGTGTGAAGCGAAGCAGCCACCACCGGTGCCCACCGCCGCTCAATATTGAACGCTGGCGCACAGTGGAAAGGACCTTTCCATCAGACGTCTCCAAAGATCCTCCTATTAGCAAGACTTAAGAAGGCCTTTGTCATCTCAAATATGCTCAGCTGCTCACCGCATGGCGAAGCGGTGTAAGAACCATTTAAAGATGTGTCTGACATCATTAATCTATTTGCCCTCTGACCCGCGGAGCTGAACTGTAACTATGGTGACTAAAGCTTGACCTTACTGCGCTGAGAAACTTTAAAGCTCGGTAGTATTTTGGGCCACATTGTTAAGATGAACAAAGGAATAAAGAAGAAATGTGACAGTTTCCTGGCAATTAAGGTCAGCAGGTCAATTGCCCTAAAGCTTTATTGTTATATGATAAGCAAGACTAGCTGAAATAATTTTTCAGCAATTAGAATTAAAAAAAAAAAAAAAAAAAAAAAAACAGCCAACAAAATCTAGAGCTTTTGTTGTCTGAAGCAGAAAATTGGTCTCTGTAAAAGCAGTATGTAGCCCATCACTGAGCAAAATTACTCAACAGCCTTCCCTGTACCATTTACAGAACAAACACTGGAAAAAATGGGCAGTAGGTATCAATTTCACATTCTCCTATCAGGTTTATTGTTAATTCAAGGTTTGGGGGCGTGTGAAACGTATTTATTAATGAGTTTCTGGAACTGCATCTGCTAAAATTGTCAGTGTTTTCCATCCTCCCTTTTCAAATGATTAATGAAAGTAGGTGGGAATAAGCAGCCTGAATACACTGATCTGGAACATCTGTGTAAAAGCAGCATATGTCTTAGGCTGGGAATAAATACAGTATAGGGGCTTGTCCTAACTAAATGCTATGACAAATACCAATCCAAATATTTACAGTCTATAAAATTAGGCTTACTGATACTGTTTATACAATTAGGTAGTGTGAAGCAGTGTTCACTTTAATCATGCGTCATCAAAATTCATAGGTGTCTCCTCCATTTTATTATAGTTTCTAATTTATTCAAAAAAATTAATTCTACATCAGAATTAACTAATTACAAACATATTTTTTTAGGCCTAAAAGCTTTTCAAATTTTAGTTATTAAAACCCATACCATGCAGGACCACAAATGTACCCTATAACAGCAGCTAAAAAGCAGATAGATACAAAAGATCTAAGATGTGTATTGATTTATCATGTTGGGTTTTTTAATTTCTCACATCATTACTGAAGAAAAACTACTGTAATGCAAAAGTGCAGCACAGACTGTCCATAACATTCCAGTTTAGCTGAGCATATCACTCACAAAAGTATAAAGTGTGTGAAGGAAAAAGCATGAAAAGAAAGTTTGTGAAACAGTGTCTTCTTTCACAGCGAGAAAATTAAACATAGCTCAACATAGTGTTTTGGGGTTCTCCACAATAAGTATATTTTATTTAATTATCTAATAATTATATAACTGGATGCTAAAACAGTGGCACTTGTTCATTAATAAACATTAATGTAGTACAGAAGTACAGGGCAGAAGTACCAGCTCAAGTTTCTTGCGACTACTAAACAATACAAAAGCAAAATTCCGGGCACCCTGCAAGATAGTCCTATCTGCTTTTCTTTTTTTTTATATTCTAGATGTGCCTGAGAAATAGAATTCTACAAAACTGGCTTTAAAAGGTCTGTAGACTGCCAGTCTGACAAAAAAGCGTGGTAAAAAGTATGCCAAAGTGGGAATGCTATCAGTAAAGAATTCAAATTTCATTTAAGTCGTTTGGATTCTGAATTTGCGCTGTTGGTTGAGCACAATCTGAAGCAATCACTGCTGCAGCTGCATCCATCCTGGGGAAAAAATGTTAATGGCTCTGAAAAAGCACTAGAAAAGCTCTAAAGAAGGAATTCAAAATCTAGAAAATTTGTTTCACTGTGGGCAAATGGAAGAATGTAATTAATATACACATCCAACAGCAAGGTAGGAGTGACTGACCTGCAGCCATCAAACCCCAGAATATGTGACAATTCTTATCACAGAGATTACTCATCTTGCTGAGAATGTCCAACACCACTGACACCAGATCGCAAACTGGACAGGATTTAATAGCAAGGGCAGTTTGGAGGACAAGTTTACAACAGTTCATATTTAAGATACGCAGCAGACTCTTCACCTTGGAAGACAGGATGCCTTTTGAAGCTGTGCCTGTGACAGCCGTGATACCAAAAAATAGTGTCAAGAGGTTATTTGGGCGCCATTATGCAGAAGGTCATTCTAAATGTCATAATGGCACACCAAGGTATTTTCATCTTCTCTCAACTTGATACAAAACATTTAAGAGTTAAAAAGCATTTGCTCTTAATAAACTATCCTTTTGAAATCACCATATTTTAGCATTGTTTTAAGAACAGTTAAAAACTAACAAACTTGCCATCTTACTGTGTAAACCCACCGTGCTAAACCTTGGCACAGAAGGGGGGCATTCCCAGGTGCCACACTCCCATTACCTACTCATGAACAAATAATTACTCTGGAAGTCAAAAGGACCCTGGAAAACTTCTAAAACCTCAACAGTTATTACTTTCTATACAAGAGAATCCCATCTGAAGTCATACATTGAAGTACTACTGAGTTGGCACAGAAATGGATTAAAGCCAGGAAATTCTAAGTTTAAGCTGACTCGCCATCCTTAGCACACTCTATTGTCCTTTATCCCTAAAATTTAATTAAACCTCAGTCCTGACCAGTTGCAATAAGTAGTACAGAAAACTGATTATCGGAATTGCTTTCCTCCGACGGTCTATTGTGCTACACTTCCTCTCTGCAAAATACAAAAGACCCTATGTACATTTTTCTTTCTCTGTGAAAAGAGGGTTGGAAAAAAAAATCCAGTCTGAACTTTTATTTAGTTACCAATTGTGCTGTGGAATGAAACTAAGCATTTTCCTTTAAAAGCTGTTTCAAATTCAGTACTTAATCATGCCATAGCAGAGTAAGAGCAGCAACAAATTATGTTACAATTACATTAGAAATTCTTCTACAAGATTTTGTTTTCAGTCACTTCTAATCTTTCAATAGCTGCTGTTTCTAGGACTGATATTTTCCTAACAGCATTTGTGCCTGCAACTAGCTGCTCTGATCAGAAACATTTGGAATGTAAGGAAAATATGTATGTGCGTGTGTGTGCAGAGCACAGACAGGGAGAAAAGCAGTCACATTTGATTATAAAAATAGAAGCCATAAAATATTTCCTTTATTCTTCTACGTGGTTTTTTTTCCCTTATTCTAGGAGATTATTTACTCCTGTACTAACCAATTTGTTTTCTCTGCTGCAGATCACTGCAATATACTATTAAAAAGTAATGGCTTTAAAATTTTAAAATGCTACGAACTCCACTTCAAATAACAGACCCAAAACACAGGCCTCAAGTGCCTACTTATTAAAGCAGACTCACCACTAACTAGAGGGATGACTAAGCCATCCAGAAAGAGGTAAAAGAGCTGGCAGGCCACAGGACACACAAACTGAAAGCACAGGTTTTAAAATTCCTTTGTCTGCAGTGCTCTCCCTTTTACCCAGAAAAAGTCAGATGACTTGAAAATATCAAATAACATCTGTTTTCTAAACAACACACTAATGCCTGCAAAATTTATAACACCCACTTTTGAAACAATACAGAAGACAGCTCAGTCTGCAAATCCAAACACTTTAAAGGAACCTTAATTAGCAATTCCAAAAAGATGCCTATAATCCAGGCAGCATATCACTGCCATGAGATGAAATAAAAAATACGTATGCAAAGGTATCTATGGTATTAGAAGGATATCCAACAGAATTCAAAAGTCTTTGGGTTAAAACTATTAAACTTGTAGAGCTTCAAAGCGGAAAGGTACAACCCTTCACAGGCCAGCAACAGGTCAGTGCCTGTTACAGTGATGCCTCATCGTTCCTCTGGTAAATGACTCCTGGTTTGGCTGCCACGGCTGCCTTCATTCCCATCTACCTCTGCTTTTTGCTACAAACACAACACAGCAAGGTGTTTGCTCGCCAAAATGAAAATGCAAACCCATACCATGTCCTCCTGGCTCTCTGGCCCAGCTTATGTGAATATGTTTTCCTAGTACAGAGTATTCTACAGATTGGGGTACTATAGCAAAGGACAAACTGCCCGTTCCCTGCGTTTATGCACAGCATTCCTGGGTTTACAGAGTTACATTGATGTTTTCCCAGCAGTCACTCCAAAAGCAGCTAGTGGTCAATGTTAATAACTTCTCTTCATCTCTGAGAACGGAACGAACCCAAACCACCCTAGGATGAGAAGGCAGGTGGATTTCAGAGCTGGCTACATAGGATTAATAACCATGGAATCACAGAATATGCTGAGTTGCAAGGGATCCATCAGGATCATTGAGTCCAACTCCTGGCCCTGCACAGGACATCCCAAGAATCCCACCATGTGCTTGAGAGCATTGTGCAAATGCTTCTAGAGCTCTGGCAGGCTTAGTGCTGTGAACACTTCCCTGGGGAGCCTGTTCCAGTGCCCAACCACTCTCTGGGTAAAAAAGCCCTTCCTGATATTCAACCTAAACCTCCCCTTCAGCTTCATTCCATTTCCTTGAGTCACTGGTCGCAAGAGTGAAGAGACCCTGCCCTGTCTTTGGCAGCACCCACTGCTCAGGGACTCCCAGAATAAGCGCTGCACATTTCTGCAATAGTTACATGAGACTGTTTCTACTCGAAACCTTAAGTAACGCAAGCACCACACTGCGAGAGCAAAGGGTTGCTACAGTCACGACAAAATGAACAGCTGCCACACAATTTGATGAAAGTGCCAGTTTCCATGCCAATACCACAATCCTTTCAATGAGGTATTTGGCCAATATATTAAAATCCTGAGACCATCGGGAAAACAACAAAGTAATTCCACAGTAACAGCCCCAGCATGTTATGGCATCTATTGTTATTAAAAATACAGTAGATGTAGAATTACTGGTTACAGAAAGAGATGAGTATTTTTTTTCAGTTTCACAAATTAAAAAGCAAAGAAGAAAAATGTTTCTGTAGTAATATGACAGGCGACATAAACCGTAAGAAATTTGACAGCTGCATATGCCAAACTCATACGTTTACTAAGAACAAGTCTGTACGAGACCTCTGAGGCAGAAGTTCACAGATGCAGCGCTGTGAACGGCGATGGTGGGTGGAAAACCATAACTAGCAGGCAGCAGGGCTTTGCAGTTGTTTTGCAGGCAGCTCAGAATGGTGAAGTAAATAAACAAATAAGTGAAACTGAGCCAGCAACAATTTGTGACGTGCAGTGTGACTGGCTGTCATTCAGAGCTGGCTCATCTGCTCTTCGAGTGGATGGATTTGACTTGAAACCGTTCCATGCACACATGCACAGAAAGTTTCCACTAAATCCGTGGAGACTAAATAGAGCACCTAATGAAGCTTAAAACTTGACTTTTCACCTCTCTGAAAAGCATACCTGCAGTATTGTTAAAGCTGATCACAAAAGCCAACTTCAGCCACACAGTGCAGCATACCGGACCCAACAACCAAAGTGCACTGGAACAGGATGGTCCCACAGGCACCAGCACTTGTCTAGCTCCATCATGAACTGCATAGAAAAGCAGCACCGGCAAAACGTATTTCACTTTGGGAGAAAGTCTGCATTTTCGGCAGCTGAGCTGACTGAAGGCCTGGCCAAACACAAGCTGATGCAAAAGCGGAGATGGGACTGCCCTCTGCGGCAGCAGCCAGGCAGATGTATTGCGCAAACCCATTTTTAGATGCTCTTGCCTGGAGTATCGAGGACCTGAACTCAATAACCTGAATCCCTTCTGTTATGTGCTTCTACACTCCACTGTGTGCACAGAGCACACAGAGCACAGAGCTGACCCGGCATAGGCTCTAAATGATTATAGTTGAACAATCCATAGCAATCACGACTTATTCGCTAAAGAATTTACAATTGCAATCAGAACCTCTCTACAACCCCTGGGAAAAATGATCAAGAAGAAATGAAATAGGCTTTGTTATATCCATGAACAACAACGTAAAATAACATCAACTAGAAATAAAGACAAATACTAGGCAGGCTAACAACAAATGGAGTTTTCATTTCTCACTGGGGCTATTTTTAGATGTATTCATATTTAAATATGAAGGTAATTTCCCAGTGCAGCTGTTAACAGCACTTCCTGAGCTTCTCTTGGAGTTTGGGTGTTGCATCTGCTGGTATTTGCAAGGCAAACTTCTGGTTTCAGTGCTTTAGAACTACAAAAGCAGATGTTTCAAGCATCACCTTCAAAAATCATACTTTGCATCTCAGGGGCTACTTTGGTCAATTTATTCATAAAAGGTTTGAGGTTTTATGTACAAAACTATGTTGCTATTGTAACAAGCATCTTGCATGGTTTTTAATCTACCTAAAGACATGCTGAGGTACGGATCAGGTGAACAAAACCTATAAATTATGTGCTAGTTTAGGCTGCTGGTAGTTTGAGAAATGCATGATTTTAAAGAATCGTTGCTAAGGTCAAGAACTACTCCAGTTTTAATGAGGGACTCTGTCTGCTTCTCTCATTCAAATGAAGATTTTCTATTTTTTTTGTCAATAAGTGGTAATTAAATAGTTCTCACACATTCTACTGTATCTGAAAGCCTGCTTATGTGGAGAGAGATACAGTAATGCATTAATTAGGACTACAGACATACCATATTTGATTCAGATCATAGGTCCAGCTAGCCCTGTCAGTACCACCACCACGCAGTTTTTGCTTTCGCAGCAATGTGCAAAACTGAGTTTTGCACCTCCAAGTTTTGTCAAAATACCTGAAGATTACAAATGGATTTATCGTCTGGTTTTAAAACCATCTAGAGTACCAAACAAAGAAATGAAAAGCCAAACCACTCAAGAGTGCATATCACTGATCTCTCTATCCCATGACATCACTTACACTGCAATGACTGCTACAGGCTTTGAGCTTAACCCGCTGTCCTGGCAGAGCTAGGCCTGCCTTTGACCTTTTTTACAACTCCTCTCCAAAGGGAATGGAGACAAAGCCTCTGGCATCAATGCCACAAACCTTCAGTGAAAAGCAGTGGGGTTTAGGGTGGAGAAGCAGGTGGAAGAGTGATGGTGAAGCAGCTTTGAAAATCTTTTTTCCTACCAATGAATTAGATACAAAGCTACTACAGTGTAGACCACTCTTAGGGGAGACTAAAACATGCTCAGCTGTGTATGTGAAAGGCAGGAGTTTGGTTTTCTTACTTTTAAGGTGAGAGGAGAAACAAGGAACTCAAAGAAAGAGTCAGACTCTGCTCTTCACTAACAAAGCTGCTGTTGTCACTTTCTCAGGCAAGTCAACTCTCTTACATGCTGCACATCACACACAGCTACATCCATCCCGAGGTCAGCCAAAATGCCTTTGTCTTCCTGAGTCACAGAGCTGAAGGTCTCTTATGGGTTCCCACAGGTTACTTCTCTTCAGGACTCCCAACACTTCCCCCAAGGCCTCGGGACTGGCAGCAGCAATTAGTGTGTGTCCACCAAAGGCCAAAGAACAAAACCTTTGAGGAAGGACATTAAAGATGGATTAAGAAAGGAGGCAAAAAAAAAAAAAAGAAAATACACAACACTGCTCCAGATACAAAGCTTAAAATAAATTTCAGATCCTGATTCCCATGAAAATTCAGCCTCTTACCACTTCAAGGAACTTCATCCTCAGTAGTAACAAGTCATATCCACTAAATAATGCATGTTCATCACCTGCTCAAAGTAATTCCCAGGTCTCAGGCCGTCTCCTCACTTCCCTGCTTACCAGCAAGTTCTGGGCAGACAGCTGGTGGGGGAGAGCTTCTCTCACTCCTCAGTATCCTTAGTCATTCTAGGTGTTGGAACTGGGTGAAAACTGAAGAGGGATCGCTCTAGGAACACCTGGGAAATCCTCCAACTTGAATGTGCTTCTGAGACTCAAAAGAAATAGGATGCCTCTGCTGAGCATGCGCCAGTGCTTTAGGAATGAGATCTCCTTTGCATTTGAGGTAAATTCTAAACAAAATTTCACGGCTAAAAAGTAAAATCACCATTAATAATGTACTACTAGGAAAGGAAATGTGAAAGAACACACACATATGCCTTACAACTATCTTTTTTACTGTGTAGCTTCAAGGATCTTTCCACAGCACATTCAGCCAGCAGATGCTGAAAACACGCCAGCGCCCACACCAATTCATGCAGATGGTGCTGGTGGAGTTGATTCCTGTACAAAAGTTACTTGTTTTCTCAACTAAGATAAAGTTTCTGCATGTGAGTCCTTTTCCTGAGTCAGAATTTCATCAAATGTAACTACATTTCTCATGGCCAGGGAAATTTCAAAATTCCTGTTAACTCACTTTTAATGACCACATCAACCCATAACTTTCTGCTAAACCCATTAACTGCTGTTGTGCAAAGCCTCCTGAAACACCCTCTCTTGCTGAACAGAAGACGGAATAATAACCCTTGCTCACGACTAAATAAATCTGTTCAGACAATGTAAACTTAGTCTTTCCCAAGAATAAACACTTTTGAGTTATTCATATATTCAATACGGGCACAGTCTTTCGTAATTTCAAATCCAGGTATTACACAGGCAAATCAGAAAATGCACAGACTCCGGCTCATTGCTAGATGTTAACACAGACTAGACACAAACAACTAGGGTGGTGCATTTGGCCAAAACAGTGTGCTAACGCTTTGATTTGATTTGCCTGCAAAGCAGGGGGTGTACATTTTTGTAGAGATTACAGATCACCACCTAATGCCTTCAGCAGCACTGTATCCCCATACACTTGCTTTGAGTTTACAAAGAATGCTAAATATTCAAATTGGGGAACTCATACATTATACAACTGCAGAAAACTTGGCCACTGTAATTTTACCAGATTAGACCTAAGTGGAACTGCTCAACTAATAGGAGGAGGAAAGAAAATAGGAAACTATCTAACATGTAAAAAGGGCCGAAGAAGGACAATGAGGGAGAGAAAAAAGTTCAGCAGAAGCAGCTTCTCCTGGTATAAGATCAATGCAGAAAAAAGCTGGAATGTGAATGTTCCCATGTGGGTTGATGTGTGGAGAAACAACTATTGGGCACTGCAGGAGGAGGAGAGGAGGTGGGTAAGAGGCAGGGTGTATGCAGAAAGCCTGGCAGAGGGAGGCTGAGTACAGTGAGAGGAAAGACAAAGGCGGAAAATCCTCTGGGGCTATCAGGAAGTAAAAACAAAGAGAAGGATCAGAAGAACTATTTTTGTGGCCTGAAAATAGACTTGAGAGAAAGCATGTGACTTTCAAGCTTTCAGAATAAACCTATGAAGAACTGAGATTTATGAAAACTGCACATGAAAATATAACAAGAAACATGAATTTTGCCTAACTGATTGTCTGATCAGTATCTACACAGGCAACAGCAGGGGCAGCAAGAGTTCCAACATTAACAGGGAAAACAGGAACACGGACAGAAAGGAGTCATCCACCCCAAGCCCCAAATCACCCCTGCCTTGCATATCTTTCTATCCTCGAAGGCTGGCTCTGGGCAAGTGTTGCTTAAGCAGCAAATAAAGCTCCAAGAAAGAGCCCAAGACCAGAATTGCGCCAGATTTTTTTTCTGCCATTTCAGAAGGTTTTGGGTTGGGTTTTTTTTGGGTTGTTTGTTTGTTTGTTTGTTTACGTATTTCTGTACTATTGGAACCCTTTTCACAGAGGCAGGTGTAAAAATGCATTTACCACTTTGTTCAGCTCTGTATAGGTCTCATTCATAAAAACGTGAATTTGCAAATGAAGAACTACCCCGAGGGCAGAACAGCAGGTTTTTTTCCTTCACAGGATTCTTCCTCACACACACTAGACATTACTAACAATCTCAGTTAAGGTTTTCAAGGTTGTTTTGGAGGAACACTATTTTTCCTCTCTTTAACACACTTTCAAAGCCACATCAAGCGAAAGGAAGGTCTATCCTGTTCTGACAGCATCGCTTACTTTGTCAAGTAAGCAAGGAAAAAACTCCATGTTCTTCATAGCTGTGAAAGAGTTAGCGCTGTTTCTCCTAAAAATGTTGTCATGGTGGCTTCGTGGTTTGACATCTAACAAACAGAGGAAATTGCCTTTTAAATACAAATATCAACTTTAAGCATTAGGAGCAAACTTTCCTGGATTTTACGTAGTCAGCTTTCTTTATCCATTGCAGTATGTCCTGTAAATAATAAAAAATAAATACCTTACTCAAAGGCTTTGCAATTTCAAGTACCCTATTAAGTTACTTAATTTTGCTATCCATAGCACATGATCTCACAAGCAAAGCTGTTTATCTGCCTTAGGGAAAATACAGATGTGATTGCATCACAGGTGTTTCTGAGTTGACAGGGCTTTTCCCTGGAGCTATTTAGGAGAGCTGGAAAGAAGAACAGGGAGAAGGCATGGAGAGAAGAGGGACGAATGGCAGGAAACACAGGTGCAGTGGTCTAACCTCCTGGCCTTTACAGAGAGACAAAATAACCACAATTACAACTATTATCTCTAACATTCCTCTGGCAGGGGAAAAGAAAGAAGCACACTTGAGCCCACCTAATTTTAAATGAGTTTAAGTTTTTTAAAAGTTTTAGACTCTCCATACCTTTTTAGCTCTGCTGTGGACTGGCTTGCATGATTACGCTCCCATTTTTGTTGCATTTGATACAGAGCTGCTGCACCAACTTTGACAAGGTACTCTATGTACATACACAATGCCGAAAGCTGAATTTGACTGACATTTATATTTGGAAGGAATACATCCAAAACTGGATTCTAATTCTGAAATGTTTCAGACCACTTAAAGACTAAAGTCTAATACAAAATGCAATATGCATTTGCGGAGAAACTCTACTTAGTGAATATCAGGAAACCTTACAGAATATGTATCATACTGAAGTTCACATATCATAGTGTCCTCTTTCTTTACATGTCTCTACAAATCAGCCTATGCCTAACTTGGATTTGGGACAGCTTGCTTTGGAAAATCAATATAACCTCATAAAAGCCTGAAGCTAAAACCCAATAACATTCATTTCAGCTTATTCCATTGAATATCAAGCTATTACTCTCAGGTTTATCTGACAGAAATCTGTCCTTGAGATGCTCAACAAAGCAAGGGTTCAGTTTTGATTCTTGAAGACAGCCAGCCCTCTCCTTCTTCACTGAGGATGAGTGACCTCAGATTCAATTTCACTTCCCAGTCAAGGTGTTTGGTTTCTCAACACATCATAAGTGTCTTACCCAGAAATGTATATGACTGGAACCTGATCTACAGCAGGACAAAGTATATCCAAAAAGTCTGTCAAGTCACAGGGAGAGTCATTCAGGTCAACCCTTGGCTGAGGGAGTTCCCAGAACTTTAATTCTTATCACACCATCAGGAAGCTCAGGAAAAAAAAAAACAAGCATCATCATTAGCACGTTGACCTAATAGCACCTTACAAGAGCGTGTTACAAACTTGCAGTAAAATTCTGTGAAACACATTATGTAGTGTGAGCACACTGAATTTCCCACCCGACACCTTTTAAACCCTCTCAGCCCATGAAGCGTTTACAAGATTACCCTGTCTTCCAAAAGGTAATTTCCCTGTAGGTCTGACAAGAACTTTAATTTCAGTGTCATGAGCATTAATTAATTCTATAAATTCTATAAACAAAATACAGCTAAAACACTATTTTAACTCAGAAATTCAATTAAAATCTCTCATTATAATCCTAGGCTTTGGCACGTCTGTGTTAAATATTCATATTTTTATTCCCATCATGTGAGTAACTCCATCCTTATTAACAGAACTTCTCCATTATCCCAGAATTGAGGACACCTTGAATTTCTACATTTTGAGAAAAATATGGAGAACGTGGTCAAAATCTCCACGTACAACAGGTTTTTTGTGGAGAGTATTTTAAAGGCTACCCATGTTCTTAAGAAGTATATTTATGGAGTTTACATAAAAGAATACAGTCAAAAATCTGCTTGCAACAGCACATTAAAGACCTTTCAATGCTCCAGAGCAGCTGTGACCTGGTAAAATCTAATTATTTTTCACATGCCCTTTGGAATTCTCTAGGAATATGTACTGTAATTTCTAACCACTGCCATAAGCACTGGGCCAGCCTTGGAATTAAGCTGAGAGATAGCTGGATGAGTACAATATACATCTTTTATGAGCATCCCACAGATCTGTGTTAAGGCTTAGCAACATGGCACAGCAACATAACCCTGGAATCTGTTAACTAATACAGCTAAGTCAGGCATGAGAAATACCAAATACATAACGTCTTTGAAAAATACTACTATAATCTTAAAAGAATCTCAGTTTAAAAAAAAAATCAACAGGATAGCTGCAGGATTTCCAAACTCTTGGCATTTCCACAGCTCACTGTTCTGTCCCACATGATGAGACACGGGCATGCTGTAGTACCAGATGTATCACTGTTCCTATAATACATGTACATATGTACCCATATGCCTATAACGTGCTGGATGTGCATTAAGATGTATATGCAATACAGTTGATTATTCTGAGCTGGTTAGGGCACATCTCACTGCCAGGACTATCAATACAGACAACTGCACCTTAACCTGAAGTCAATTTATTATTACTCTCTTCAGGGAAAGATTAGAATTGAAGTGACAGTGAAAAAATCTTTTTCCCTCCTTATCAAAAAGAAAAATCAACCCAGAATTTTTTTTAATTAGTAGAATAAATACAGCATGTATATAACATTTCATACATCTAAGTATCAAATACATCAAGCAGCATTCAAAAATTTATTAAAATTCCTCGAGAAAGGATGAGGTTTGACACTTTTTAGTTTGTCTGCTTTTGTTTTTGACAAGAGATAAACAGTGATTGAAGTATTGAAACTTTACACAGAAGGTGCACCTATGTGGCAGTTTCCATAGGATTTACAGAAGTCAAGCCTTCTTTGAAATTATGGAGCTTGGTCTTGTAGTCTTCTGATTCCAGCAAAAAGTGCAACTGGAAAATAACTAGGATTAGCAGAGAAGAGTTTTTGGGAACCTGCCTTTCCTCAGACACTGGCTCTAAGCTGGAGATCACAATGGTCAAAATCCTGCATGAGATGGCCAGGATCACTTGTGCATAGCTAATGAAGAGAACAGGATGCTCATGAAGGCAGTAGCTGTCTGCTGGGAAAAAACCTCCTTTTGATGGAAAATTTTAAAAAAATCATAACAACAGAAACATCGACCACATCTGCCTAAACCAACACTACTTGTGTGCTTGCAAGCTATGGGTAAAGGAAACTGGATTTTATGAAAAAACACCTGGGAAGATGTTTTCTAGTTTGCCCTTTAACTACCATAATTTTTTGGTTGTGTTTGAAGAGCAAAAACTTTAGGAAAAATCCCTAAGGACTGCAGCCTGGCCAGGCCACAAACCCCCTCAATCTAAATCTTCTTGGGCAAGATAAGGTATCTCCTCGTGAGCGCTGTCCCGGGTGGAGCAGGAAGCAGGCAGTTTGTATCCTCTTGATGATTCCGAAAGGAATCACCTCGGGAAAACCCTCAATTCTTCCAAGGCTGCTGTAGCCTGCAATGCCTTACGAGAAGTGCCACAGCCAAAGAGATGCCAGTGGAGTGACGACGCTCACAACCATGTGGCGACAGGGACGGAGGAAATTTATTAATTTGTGTTTCAAACAGGTTTTTTTTAAGCGCCTTCTTGAAACTCGCGGCCTGTCCTGGTCCTTGGACCCAAAACCAGGGAACCGGGATCACCTGCCCAGCCCAAAACCGGGCACTAGAGGAAGAACTGGCGGATGAAGGGGAGCCACCCCGCTCCCGGCATGGCCACCAGCGGCACCTCTGCTTCTCCACCACGAAAAAAAAAGAGTAAAGAAATAATTTAAAAGCCTCCCGTGCAGAACAGTGGCGCCATGTCAGCCCCCCACCCCCTGCGTGGCGGGGCCGTGGTGCCGCCTGCTGCGCCCCCTGGCGGCGGCCCCGCGCNCAGCGCAGCGCCCGCTCCGCACCGCGCTCCGCGCCCGGCCCTGCCCTGCCGACACCGCCCCTTCCCGCGCCTCTCCGCAGGTAAGCGCGGGATAAGCGCTTTTTCTCTTCCGCGGGACTTGCGCAGGTCGGGGGGTGCGGAGGAGGAGGATGTGGAGGGAAGTTTGGGCGCGCTCCCCACACCACCACCCGCTTTCCAGCGCCAGGGTGCGGGCACGGCGCTGC